>CM040396.1:109258592-109469442 GCA_022702515.1 Ilyophis sp. 1 JC-2022
ATTACATTTACAAAGACTGAGGCCTGCAATTCACTTTATGCTTACTTGTGAGTTTTATTTTATTTTATTACAGTACTGAGTATTATGTTGCAAAACGTGTAACGAGTTTATGAAGAGGACTGCCAGGAGACACCATCATTGGGCAAAGCCTTATTTCCAGCAGCTGCTTCTGACAAGCCGTTTCCTGTAGAACCACAACATAGGAGTTTATTTTCTCAAAAAAACTGCACTAAGGGTGGATGAAGAGTCGGATGGATTGGTAGAGACAACTGGTGATTCTGAATGTGCTCTGAACAAGTCAACAAGCTGGATAACAACATCCACAGCTGAGACTAATGCTCGATGGGTGACACATAACCTAACATTACCCCATCGCCTCAAAACCTACCCACTGCATATATAGACCTGGGGGTGTACTACAAAGCAGAATTACTGAGTTAGAGTCGCGAGTCTGAGTAAAACCCGGAACCCTCCCGAATCTGGAACATAAGTACCTTGCTTAGGGGTACAATGGTAGTGGTCTACCTGGGAATCGAACCTGTAACATTAAGGTTACAAGCCCTGTTCCTTCCCCATTATACTACACTGCCTCCCCAGCGCCCAGACCTGCAGACGCACACACTCACCGCAAACGGTAAGACAGAACAACATGTCCTGGACCTGTGCTCTCCTCCACAGAACCAGACAAAAGCCAGCAGAGGAAACGCACGGTAAGGCCAATGCAGTCACGTGTGCCGGGCTTTCAGTCAGACACACAGGGACAAAGAGAGCCGGGGCTAATTCAGCAGCCACAGGCCGAGTGGACTCTCCAAACACGCTCCTCCAGGCCAACAAAGCAGCGCTACGCTTACGCTACATTCATTCACCTCCTCTCTCAAGTATAAAGGGGAAAAAACGGCCGCATACCGCGCCTCTCCAACCCTTTTGTCTGTTGAGCGGTATTAAACGTAGCCTAGCCTAATTCCCATGCAGCCGCGCCACTTACTTAACATATCAGGGATTAGGCGTACTGTGCATTATTCCTATACATTTACTTTAGGGATTAGGACCATGTACACTATTGGAAATAGGCTAATACAGCGCAACAGGCCGAGCACAGGCTCGTTAGTTCTCTCTGCCAAAGATGAAGAGGTCTCCATCCATACAGAGAGAAAACAACGTATCATGAAGATATACAGTATAAACCAAAGATAAAACGGTAGTAGTGTGTCCATCACAATCACAAATGCGGGAGGACTACACACACACACACACAATGAGCAGTAGTCCCTCACAAACGCTGAAGCACTACACATGAAGAGCAGTCAGAGAAGCCACATTCGAACAGCCCAAGCTTTCATAAAGCAGTTCTGTGGAGAGGGCTTATAGAGGCTCTCCAACTATAAATGGCAGGAGTTGGAGCACAGGAACAATCAGTCTCACAGTAGTGAGCGTTCAGCGTTGAGCTTACAGTCACTGTTCATATCAAAGACCACCCCTCCCACCCGCCATTACTGTTACGACCACCCCTCCTACCCGTCATTACTGTTACGACCACCCCTCCTACCCGCCATTACTGCTAAGACCACCCCTCCCACCCACCATTACTATTACGACCACCCCTCCCACCCGCCATTACTGTTACGACCACCCCTCCTACCCGCCATTACTGCTACGACCACCCCTCCTACCTGCCATTACTGTTACGACCACCCCTCCTATCCGCCATTACCGTTACGACCACCCCTCCCACCCGCCATTACCGTCACAACCACCCCTCCCACCGGCCATTACTGTTACGACCACCCCTCCTACCCGCCATTACTGTTATGACCACCCCTCCTACCCGCCATTACTGCTAAGACCACCCCTCCCACCCGCCATTACCGTTACAACCACTCCTCCCTCGCCATTACGTTACGACCACCCCTCCCAACCGCCATTACCGTTACAACCACCCTTTCCAACCGCCATTATCGTTACAACCACCCCTTTCACCCGCCATTACTGTTACAACCACCCCTCCCACCAGCCATTACCGTTATGATCACCCCTCCCACCCGCCATTACCATTACGATCACCCCTCCCACCCACCATTGCCGTTACAACCACCCTTCGCAACTGCCATTACTGTTACAAGCACCACTCTCACCCGACATTACCGTTACAACCACCCCTCCCACCCACCATTACCATTACGATCACCCCTCCCACCCGCCATTGCCGTTACAACCACCCTTCCCAACTGCCATTACTGTTGCAAGCACCACTCTCACCCGACATTACCGTTACAACCACCCCTCCCACCGGTCATTACAGTTACGACCACCCCTCCCACCCGCCATTACCGTTACAACCACCACTCCCAACTGCTATTACTGTTACAACCACTCCTCCCACTCGACATTACCGTTACAACCACCCCTCCCACCGGCTATTACTGTTACAACCACCCCTCCTACTGGCCATTACTGTTACAACCACCCCTCATACTCGCCATTACTGTTACGACCACCCCTCCACCGGCCATTACTGTTACAACCACCCCTCCTACCCGCCATTACTGTTTTGACCACCCCTCCCACCCGACATTACTGTTACGACCACCCTTCCCAACCGCCATTACTGTTACAAGCACCCCTCTCAGCCGACATTACCATTACGACCACCCCTCCCACCCGCCATTACTGTTACGACCACCCCTCCCACCCGCCATTACTGTTACGACCACCCCCCCACCCGACATTACTGTTACGACCACCCCCCCACCCGCCATTACTGTTACGACCACCCCTCCCACCCGACATTACTGTTTCGACCTGCCCCCGACCCGACATTACTGTTACGACCACCCCCCCACACGCCATTACTGTTACAACCACCCCTTTCACCCGCCATTACTGTTACAACCACCCCTCCCACCCGCCATTACCGTTACAATCACCCCTCCCACCCGCCATTACCATTACGATCACCCCTCCCACCCACCATTGCCGTTACAACCACCCTTCGCAACTGCCATTACTGTTACAAGCACCACTCTCACCCGACATTACCGTTACAACCACCCCTCCCACCCACCATTACGATCACCCCTCCCACCCGCCATTGCCGTTACAACCACCCTTCCCAACTGCCATTACTGTTGCAAGCACCACTCTCACCCGACATTACCGTTACAACCACCCCTCCCACCGGTCATTACAGTTACGACCACCCCTCCCACCCGCCATTACCGTTACAACCACCACTCCCAACTGCTATTACTGTTACAACCACTCCTCCCACTCGACATTACCGTTACAACCACCCCTCCCACCGGCTATTACTGTTACAACCACCCCTCCTACTGGCCATTACTGTTACAACCACCCCTCATACTCACCATTACTGTTACGACCACCCCTCCTACCGGCCATTACTGTTACAACCACCCCTCCTACCCGCCATTACTGTTTTGACCACCCCTCCCACCCGACATTACTGTTACAAGCACCCCTCTCACCCGACATTACCATTACAACCACCACTCCCACCCGCCATTACTGTTACGACCACCCCTCCCACCCTCCATTACTGTTACGACCACCCCTCCCACCCACCATTACTGTTACGACCACCCCTCCCACCCGCCATTACTGTTACGACCACCCCTCCCACCCGACATTACTGTTACGACCACCCCTCCCACCCGAATTTACTGTTACGACCACCCCCCCACCCGCCATTACTGTTACGACCACCCCTCCCACCCGACATTACTATTAGGATACTCAATTTTCTCTAAAGCACAGCCCACACATTGTATGGGTAGGAGCCAGACAAGGTCTCAAAATCACAGTATAGCAAGCGCAATGCCCGAAGCAACCCATGCTTTCCCAAACATTAAGTGTATACAGAAAACAGCTCCAACTGGACAATGAAGCATTCACTTTATCCCTACAATCCTCCTTGAAGCAGCACGCAAAAATGTGGATACAAGCCAACCGGGGAATAATGTATTTTTAATAAGCATTTGACCACTGTTAAAAAATGTCACACCTTTCTTTTCAAATCCTGAAATATTATTTTCTAATTAAGAATTGCATTGGCTGAAATAAATTATTTATAGACAAGATCTGACTTTCCACAAAAATTATTAGTTTGTCAGTCAGTTCTGCAAGCCTATAAAATATTCAAGAGAAAAAATTTCACTGGGGATATTTTGCATTCACCACCCCAAAGAGAAAAAAAACCATCAAAAGACAAGAGTACCTGCAGGTCACACAATCTGCTTGAATGTTGGCAGAATATAACAAGGACACTGCTTCCATATGGCCACTTAATTTCCACCAGGCATGACTAATTATGTCATTATAAAGTGTCAAAGCAAATGGTTTGTCACTAGGTAACAATATTGAAGCAATTACTAACATCGTAACACACTGGACCTTCTATGCCCTGAATAAATGATGTAGCTATTCGTTCGACAATACATTTGTAGGCAACAATAATTATTGTCTATTGTCTCAGTATCGAGCCGTCATAAAACAATTAATTAACAGCTTTCTTGAGTGAAAGGTATTGAAAATAAGAAAATTCCACAGCTGTGAAACTAGGCTACTACAATAGAACTATCAGGTACTGCATATCACAATATAGCTATATTTAGGAGACACGACGTTCATTGTTATTGCTTCCAGAATATTAGCAACTAGGCCCTCGTCAATCTTTATGACATTGCCACTGGACTTGGCAGCGCGCGCGCGGAAACCAGCAGCTCGTGGGTCCAGCCCTGGGGAAAAGATCCCACGAGGCCAAATGCACCGATCAAAGGGGTGAGAGTGTTTAACACTCAGCCCATGTGTTCACACCTCCACTTTCGCCACATGAACCAACTGTGCAATCAATCGTGTCAATTGACCGCGCTTTGAAATTGCGCCGCTTGCAATAAGACCACCTTTCACCTAAGAAAGATGTTAATATGGAGTGCATAAGTAAAAACGGACACAAGTGCGGCGCAGTTTATCAAATTACCTATGGCATAGGTATTTGTTCTAAATCCACCATTGACGCAGCTCACAAGCTGAAACGGTCGTATATTAATATCAAGGGCTATGATAAGTTAACTGTCACTTTTCCCATGTAGCTGTATGATAGGCAACGAAAGGAAATGAAAAAAATGGTGTGTTTACTTGCCATTCACCTTGCCAGTCGTAAAGTTACCTTAGCCTATTTATTTTGTATATATCATCAATAAACTAACGTTAGACAAGCGGATTGGCGACAGAGAAATAGTCATGAATAGCCAGCTAACTGGGTACTAAATGTAATGTTACTATATGAGCAAGCGCACTGTGTGGGAATTAACAAGTTGTCAGATGATTGACTTCTTGGTTCTAGTTAACAAAGCTTATCACGCTCGATAACTTAGCTAGTCATCGAACCAAATACTGTGGCGATGCTACTTAGCATGCAAACAAGTTATATTAGAAACCAAAATTATACCATTACTTTCACACAACACCACTTTATTTAATTCCATGATCATGCAACGTTAGTTAACTTGCGAGGTAAATCTGTGTCCGTTGCATATAAATAGCAAAACACAGTCAAAATCCTTTGTTCCAGTTTTGCAGTTTTGGAAATGCATTACTTCGGGCAGAACGCGCAACAAAGCTAACGTTAGCTAGCTACCAACAAAACTTAACTTATCTAGCTTGGCTGTCTATCTATCTACTTACAGTCATAATATAGTTGCTCGCTAACAACCTGTATTCTACACGCAGAAATGGTCTAAAATTGACAGCGTTAGCGCTCTTACCATCAATGCAGGCCATAGAAAATCCCATAATAGTACTCCGAAAATGGTTATTTATGACGGATTGTCTTCTAGTCGGTGAACCTGTTTTCCCGATAGTGTTTCTTGTCTGTAGACAGTGAAGTGAACTCTCCGTGTCCGCCTCTCTCTCCACCGTGAAAATCCAGCATCCAACTAAAGCCATTCTGAGTACCCGCTCCAGCTGACAGCCACAATGACCGGGATCCGCCTATCCCATGAGCTGATTGGCTGAAAGACTGTGGCACCTCCCATAACGTCCCTACTCATTCGTGTGCTGAGCAGTCAATCATTGCACGGGCTTAAAATTTTGCACTTCAGTGGGTCAATGTTTCATTATGTCAATTCGAATGCATCGTAGGCTAATCAATATGCTGTTTTGCAAAAAAAAAAAAAAAAAAAATCTAAAAATGTAAACATTAATTTTGTGTAATATAGAAAACATGTGGCTGAATTTGCGTTTAAATCTTTGACGCTTCACGTGCGGGGTCACAAGTTAAATAACGTGTCTAGTCTACTAAAGCCAGAGCAGCAAATCTGGACCGCTAGTGGCACCAACTGGAGGGTTTAAGAAAAAATAAATTCACTAAATACTGCCATATTTACGATTTACATCTATACATATATATATACAGACGTGCTCAAATTTGTTGGTACCCCTGGTAAAGATGAGTAAAAAGGGTAATACAAAATTCACTTGAATTAGCTTAATCTCACACTGAAAAAAAATGGAAAAATCCATCCTTTATTTCACGTTCATTTATTATGGAAAAAAAAATCCCACATCAAGAAATTATTATTTTTAACAAAACCACGTTGGCCACAATTATTGGCACCCCTGCATTTATATGAAGAAGAAAGTATACATTTTTAATATTCGGTTGCATATCCTTTGCATGCCATGATTTCCTGATATCTGCGACCCAACAAAATCAAAAGACTCTTGATATCTTATTTTCTGGTACTCTTACAAGCGATACTAAATGTCTCTGCATTTGAATGGATCTCTATGGGAATTGAGGGGTGGTACTATATTTAGCTGTAAATTACACTGGAACAGTATGGAACACATGGTTGGCTAAATGGCTCTAAGTTATCAAAGGTCTGACGTATCAAACAAGCCTTAAACCATCACTCTGCTGCCAGAAATACAGTAGATATGGATGGATAACTTGAATGGTTTCTACTCCTGACTTATTTTTACATAGAGTTCAATTGAAAAATTTGTCAGGAGAAACAACCCTTAAAGTAATCCATCCATATCTACTGCATATCCGGCAGCAGAGTGATGGTTTTAGGCACGTCAAACCCTTGATGACTTGAAGCGATTTAGCCAACCATGTGTTCCATACTGTTCCAGTGTAATTTACAGCTAAATCTAGTCCCATCCCCCAATTTCCAATTATTTTGATGTTGTTGGGTCACAGACATCAGGAAGTGATGGCATGCAAAAGATATGCGACCAAATATTAAAAAGTTATACTTTATTTTATATATACATGCAGGGGTGCCAATAATTGTGGCCAATGCGGTTTTGTTAAAAATAATTATTTGTTGGTGAGGGATTTTTTTTTTCATAATAAATGAACATCAATTAAATATTGGATTTTTCAATTTTTTTCAGTGTGAGATTAAGCTAATTCACCAAACAGTAAATTTTTTACAACCCTTTTTATTCATCTTTACCAGGGGTACCAATAAATTTGAGCACGTCTGTAATATAAACGCATACAGATATGTTATAGCGACAATTGCGACAAATTTATCTCAAATAAAATGTCATAGCTCTTTCGGGTTTCTAAGCTGGTATGTAAACGTATATTATTAGTGTCTGAAAGGAGCCCTCGTTGTGAATGAGTCCAATAATTGTATTAATCTCCCCAGTAATACAGCAATACAATCACAAATCACAAAGAGCTTCCAACCAAATATCTGGCTTCATACATGTACTAAGACCTTTCGTGCATGTTGAACTGAAATGGCAAACAGTTGTTTACCCCGAGGGAGTAATAATGGGGCGTGTTATGCCTATATAATGCGTTTGACAGCAGATCCATCCATAGGATAAAAACTAGGTTTTACGCGAGTGAGCCCTCGTTGATCTCAGCAGTGGAATTAGATGATACAAATTTAGTTCTCGTGCAATTTGAATATTATTGGTTTTTAAAATAAGCATCTGGGGTAAAATAAACATCTCACGTTCCACCTTTGATTCGAACACTTACACACCTTTCCACACAGTAAAATACTTTTTTTTTCTGTTTTGGACACCTCTACAATGTAGGATAACCCTGCTGGATGCATTAAGACTAGACTCAATGAATGAACTCCGCTGTAGTTCCTAAAATAAAGAGTGTTCACGTATTTTGCTCATACTATATGCAACCTTCCGATCACAAACTTCCAAAGTATCCCAAACTACGGCTCCCAGACCACCCTGTAGACGCGTTGCTTACGCTAAAAACATGCGACAGTTTGAAGTATCCCAAACTACGGCTCCCAGACCACCCTGTAGACGCGTTGTTTACGCTAAAAACATGCGACAGTTTGTTTCCTTGGAGCTTAGCTTGGAGTCTAAACGGATTTGATGCTGGCGCGTAAGCCAAGTTTTATATTAACTAACGTTAATGTCTTGTTCATAGTTTGGTATCCCGCTGTATTATTCTGAGCTAGACTTTTTGTTGTTGTTGATAAATACATATAGATGTAAAGCCGGACTGCCACACCACATTTCACTACTGTGTATAACGTTAATTTCATGAAGCCAGCTGCTAACTAACCAAAGCTAACGTTAACCGAACATGGATGAGAGAGAATCGCATGCTTCGGAAACTCTTTTTTCATTTGAGGTGTTGGTGGAATATATAAGAATACACAAAGCTGGTATAGTGAAGAGGGGGTTCGAGCCGGCAGTAGGGGTTCGTCTCCTGGATTTTCCTACTTTAGTAATTTACCGAGGGGAGCAGGAAGATTGTCGGCACCAGGAGGACTCGGACAGTGAAAAAGAAAATGCAGCGACCCGTATTTCAAAACATGATGTTTTACTTCAACAAACTACGAATCGCAACATGGAATACCCTTTTAGGAAAGGCAAGTCGTGCCTGTTTAAAATAAACTTGGATTTACTTCATGCGCATCTGTCTAACGTGCCTCTCTACGTTATGGTTTTGGATTCAAGAAACGAAATTCCCAAGTTGTTGGGAAGCTCCATGGTCTCTCTCGCGAAAATAATCGACATAATCAAATCGGACGTTAAGCAGCTTGGCATTTGCACTCCGTCCGCAAAGGGAGAAAAGGGATTATTTGGCATATATAATCTGATGGGCGAAAAAATAGGCTGCATTTCTATAGGATACAAACTTTTAAGTTTGGGAGCAAGTTTGATACCACACATTCCTGAAAGCAGGGTTTTGCATTTGGGTTCCGGTAAAACTACCGTTAATAATAAACAACCTTTGAAACCATCGGATAATTTTCCAGAAACCAGAACGCGCGTGAATGATGACGTTCCGGTGACGTCATCACACAAATCTGACCCCTCTAATGTTCTTTGCCAGAACATTGAGATAGATGGACAGCATACCGACATTGTGGTGTCCGAGATGGAGGCAAAACGGACAAACGGTGTATCGGCAGGAACGCAAACTGAACCCTTAAGAAGGAAAGCGAAGAGCATTGAAGTTGAGCAAATTAACTTTGATAACGAGGGAAACCTCGCTGTGTACTGCCCGCCGCCTCTGTTCTACAGCCGGTCAGACGGGAGACGGGAGGAGTCAGACGTAGACAGGTACAGGCTCGTAAACGTGGCGATGGAATCGCTCCGAGTCGAGGATCTCCGCGCAGAAGAAGAGGAGCGGGATCTCCCCGCTGAGAGGAGGAGGAGCTTAGCTCCACCAGAGGAGGCGCAGAGGAGCAGAGCTGCGGGGCAGTCCCAGGCACCTCCCGCTCTCCTGGGGGAGGCGCTGAGGCGGTTGCCTTTGCTGAGCGCGCTCCTGCAGGAGCTGTCCCAGTTAAATGGCCAGCCTCAGGAGCTTCCTGTTCCTGCCCCTCCAGGGCTAGCCCGGCAGCGCCAGCCCGCACCGGCGCATCCCCCCAGACCGCAACCCCGCGGCTCCTGCGCATCGCCGCAGCCCAGGGGCAGCAGGTCGCCAAGCCCCCGGCTCAGGCGCAGCCGGACAAATTCGGCAGTTCTCCTGGCCGCTCCCCCACCCAAAGACCTGGGCAGAGCAGAGAGACAGAGCCTCGGGCCAGGGAAGGAGGCCCAGAAATCCCCTCCGAAAAGGAAACTGGTGCACGGCCTGACCAGGACCGTACGGCTCAGGCTGCAGCAGCACAACCCTGGAGCTCTGAGAGAGCAGGAACGCAGAGAGCAGCTCTGGAGGAGTCGGGCTGCGATACCGAAACAGTCCAGCAGGAGCCGCCATCGGACCAGCGCCGCTAAACTAGCGCACAAGCTAACCAGCTCCCCAAGAGACCAGGCTCTGGACAGGAGTGTGGATCTGGATGAGAACATTCAGACGCTGGTTAGCAGCGTGGACGTCGACTCTGCCCGGACAGGAACTCCGCCATTACAGCCCAGAGAGAGCAGGAGAGGCGGGGAATACCGCCGGACGGGTAAAAGTGAAAATGGCGGCGCTGTGCCGCCTATGTGCTCCTATGACCATGTTTCTGAAGCTGCTGCAGAAAGGGTGACAGCCCTGCTGGGTCGGAACCGGACCATGCAGGTCCGCATTCCCAGTGCGCTGAACCAGTACTCGGACCTCAGCGATGGCGGCGCCGGAGACCCGTGGCCCGTGCCGACAGACCCTGGATTCCGCAGCAGGAGCGCCGGGAGCAGCCGCTGCAGCAGTCCCGTGATCCTCCGCTCCAACTCCTGTGTGGGTTCTCCTGATTTCGGGGAGTACCTGGATGATTTTACCAGTCTGGAACCCACGGACGACTTTTCTCCAGACCTGCCCGACAGCCCTGAGCCGGCCGTGGGCGCGGACAGCGCTTCCCAGGAGAGCCGCAGGCCAGCCCCGTCGTCCCCGGTGAAATCGAGAGGCTCTCCCCAGCGCCGTCTCAAAGGCACACACATCATCAGGCCCAGGACCCGGGCCTCTGCCCTCAGCATCTCCTCGGGAGACAGCGAGCGGGCGTCCGCCTCGTCCTGCTCCCTTCCATCCGGGCATCGCTGGTCTGAAGCGGCGGGCGGGGCCGCAAGGGGCCCCTCTGTCTGCAAAGAGTCCGGAGGATCCGGGGCCCAGCTGTCTGTGCGCTTTGAAAACAGCCCGCCAGTCAGGGCCTCTACTGCGGACTCACATTCGCTCTCTAACAGCCCTGAGCTCGACTCCATAATCTCCCCACCTCCCGACAGAGAGGGTGAAACGAGGAATGAACTCGGGTCCTTAGGGTTCAGCAATAAATGCCATCACATCTCAGAACTGGTGCTAAGCAAGCTCCCAGGGTACACGCTGTGAGCGCTTTGCTGTCTCTTCATCCTTGTACTCATTCCGTGTCTGTATCCTTTCATCCTTCCCACTCGCACATGGTTGTATGATAACGGCATATGTGATGGATACCATTGTGATGTTATGCACACAACAGGAGAAAGTAAAGCCAGTGGGATCTTCAATGAACCAGTGTGTCCAATTATCACATTTGCAGTTCTGAGTTAGCAGTTGCATTTTTTAGTACTGACTAAAAGGATATTCCACTACCAGTACAACACTATAATAATATAATTTATTGCATTTTATGCTGATCGCACTACAAAAAATGCCGTTCAAAATGGTGTAATTAAGAAAAACATTCTTATTGGATAGTGAGGAAAATGATTTAATTGTGAATTGTTTCCACTGAAGTGATTGTTTATATTCTGAATGCAAATATGTATAAAGAATAATGTGTACCGTTTTTTTGTTCAAAATGGCGATTCAAGTCAATCTCAGTGTACATAACAGATGGCAAGCTTGATTTCTGACTTTTGAAATAAATTAATTTGCATCTCATCTTTGCATTTTAACAAAGAAATCAGTAATATACATCACACATGAATTTCCAACATGCATACAACCTAATTGTATATATCCTACATAGTCATTGTTTATTGTAAGGTAAAGATATTGGCTGCTTTAGCCTTCTGTATTTAAGGTAATGATAGACGCTAATTGCTGAAATGTACGCGCAGACACGGGGGTGGGCACGTTGAGTAGCATTTCTAGCCAGGGTCCGTTTTCAATCTACCGCAGACTGACTGGTGTCTCTTGTTAACCTCCCGTGAAATATTTAATGTAATTAAATGTATGAATTAAAAGGACCGGTGTCTGTGTTTAATAGCGTAAATGTAAAAATGTGCAAGAAACTCTTGAAATAAATTCATTGGCATCACATCCATTGCATGTCTTGGGCGCGCCCCGTGTGGAGACATTTGGCATTACAGGCGCGCGCATTTCTTACGTACTCTGCTCAGACGCGCGCGCGTCATTTGGAGCTTCTCTCGCTCGGTAAAGAAAGGGTCGAATTCAGCATAAACATGCATAAACATGTATTTCTGACGGGACCTCCTGGTAACTATAAACTTTAGATGTATTCATGGTTGTTACGTTCACGAATCCAGTATAGGTAGCCCATTGACTATACTCTGTCAAACGCTAATACTGTTAGTAACATAACTTGTGACAGTACTTACCTGCAACGTGTAGCCAGCAAGATTGCTAACTATAATGCTAGTTGACTCGCTAACTTGCACTTTCGATGTGAGCCTGTTTAAGTGTGCACGTAAAGCACAAAGTCTCATTTATTTTAAATCATTGAACTACCCCTTGCATGCTAGCTGCTATTGTTTGTCCGTGCATTGCAGGAGCTGTTTAGCTAGCTGTTGTAGTTAGCCACATAAACGCTTTCCCGTTTCTCCACACGTAGCACTGTTCACAGAAAGCCACTTCAAACCAATAACGAAATACAAAACAAAAGTGTATATATACGTTTGGTTTCTAAAGAGGTCAAAATATCAATTTCTGAATATAATAGTGCGTACATATAACCAATGTCAGCTATATATACCCAAAAATCAAGGCTTTTCAGTCCCATACTTGAACATTTAATTTGAGACGATTCAAACATTCAGAGCTGAAACTCTGATAGTCCTGCAGTCTCAGCCATTTATTTAATATTCTATCATTTTGGCACGTGCTGAGAGTCACTGATCAGAAATCAGCGATTGTGTGAATTTAGCACATTGCCTTGTGGGAGATATGTCAGAGCCTTGCATCACATTATAACGACACACCCTCCTGCACTCATGAGCTCATCTTAGCTTTTACAGGATCGTACAGATCTCTGCTCATCTGGCTTCTGTTTTTAAAGGCTATTTTAGAAGTAAATAGAATTTTAATAAAATTGTATTTAATTAGGAGTGCTTGAATGAAGCACTCCCATTGAAAATATTTAATTTCCCACAAAAGTTTTGGGCCAGACATTCTTCTTCAGTGTGCCTGAGTGACACACAGTGGTGTCACAGTTATTTTCAATGGGAGTGCTCTCCTGGATTTCATAGATTTAGAACTTTTTGTAGGATTCAGCACCCAGTATTAGTCATTATTGCATGGAGTCGAGCGCGTTTCCTTTTACCTTTTCCGGAACCCCTTGTGCGTTCTCAGGTGTGGGGAAGACCACTCTGGTGCGGAAAGCGTGTGAGGCGCTGGTGGGGTCCGGGAACGCCCTGGACGGGTTTTACACAGAGGAGGTCAGGGAAGGAGGGAGGAGAGTTGGGTTCGATGTTGTGACCCTGTCAGGGAAACGGGGCCATCTGTCAAGAGTCGGGTACTTTGCTTTTCATTTTTTAATGAGATATATTCTCGTTATATATTCGTTATATTCTATAACGTTCTTGTTCCTAGTTTGAAAATGCACTATGTACGTCGCTCTGGATAAGAGCGTCTGCTAAATGTCTATAATGTAATGTAATATACAAATATTTACTTTATTACCCTTGTTTGTATTGATCACTTCCAGCTGTAGGCCCATTTGAGTGACTAGAACAGCGGTCCCCAACCCTGTTCCTGGAGATCTAGCGTCCGGTAGCTTTTCACTCCAACCCTAACAAAAGACACCTCATTCAACAGTTGGAGCGCTTATTGACCTGCTAATTAGTAGAATCAGGTGTGCCAAATTAGGGTTGAAATGAAAACCGACAGAACGGTAGATCTCCAGGAACAGGGTTGAAGACCACTGCTGTAGAACCACAGCCCCACACCTCCATTTTCTTGCTAGACTAGCGGGTGATTTGTGTTGCTTGGTGTGCTGATTTCTGTATTGATTCCTCCTGCTTTCATCATCAGAGATTCCTCTGGTCACTCAGCCGGGAGGCGGGAATACAGGGTCGGGCAGTATGTCGTTGATCTGCCATCGTTTGAAAACCTGGCGCTCCCTCTCTTCAGAAATGTAAGTCCTCACAGCGCATCACAGTGAAATGTGATTGGCTCCAGGGTTTCAGTGCAGTGAAATGTGATTGGCTCCAGGGTTTCAGTGCAGTGAAATGTTATTGGCTCCAGGGTTTCAGTGCAGTGAAATGTTATTGGCTCCAGGGTTTCAGTGCAGTGAAATGTGATTGGCTCTAGGGTTTCAGTGCAGTGAAATGTGATTGGCTCTAGGGTTTCAGTGCAGTGAAATGTGATTGGCTCTAGGGTTTCAGTGCAGTGAAATGTGATTGGCTTCAAGGTTTCAGTGCAGTGAAATGTGATTGGCTCTAGGGTTTCAGTGCAGTGAAATGTGATTGGCTCTAGGGTTTCAGTGCAGTGAAATGTGATTGGCTCTAGGGTTTCAGTGCAGTGAAATGTGATTGGCTCTAGGGTTTCAGTGCAGTGAAATGTGATTGTATTGCCGTGCCTGCGTGCGTGTGTCAGGTGCTGTCCCATGTTCTAAGTGTTCTCAACACCACGCCCCGCAGGTAGGCGTGGCAGTCGACGGAGGAAAGAGGCCGGTGTTCGTGATCGATGAGATTGGGAAGATGGAGCTCTTCAGCCAGGCGTTTGTGCGGGCAGTGAGGCAGGCTCTGGAAGGCAACGGCTGCTCTATTCTGGGTACCATCCCCATCCCAAAGGTAATCATGCTAACGGGACGTTTATTATATATTTATATTTAATCTGAAGTGTACTACACTCTGTTTAATGCTCCCAAGCTTGTACTTTAATCAAAGCCGAATGGGCCTGTGTTTTTATCTGATGAGTGTCTTCTGAACCCTCATTTGGATGTTTCATTTTGAGTAAAGTGGAGGCTTGGGAACATAAGCAGTATGTGAGTGTTCTATGGCTGCATTATCTGCCACTGGGTCTGTGGGTGAATGTGTACATACTGCTTATGAACTCTGCATGACTGCATCATTTCCTTTGCAGTCAATTGGATCTTATGTTGTAATTTCGATAACTGCCACAGTTACGTGATGGTGTAAATTATGTTGTTCAGAAAATAATTTCTGCTGAATTTTTAAATGGAATCAGAAGTTTAAAGATGGCGCGGATAATTGATAACATTTGAAATGGATTGTCATCTTCCTTTCTGAAGGGCAAGCCTTTGGGACTCGTAGAGGAGGTACGCAGTAGGAGAGATGTGAAGGTGTTCACTGTAAGTCCCCTCAACACACCCTACCATTCAGCATCTACACACACCCTACCATTCAGCATCTACACACACCCTACCATTCAGCATCTACACACACCCTACCATTCAGCATCTACACACACACTACAATTCAGCATCTACACACACACTACATCTACACACACCCTACCATTCAGCATCTACACACACCCTACATCTACACACACCCTACCATTCAGCATCTACACACACCCTACATCTACACACACCCTACCATTCAGCATCTAGCCACACCCTACATCTACACACACCCTACCATTCAGCATCTACACACACCCTACCATTCAGCATCTACACACACCCTACCATTCAGCATCTACACACACCCTACCATTCAGCATCTACACACACCCTACCATTCAGCATCTACACACACCCTACCATTCAGCATCTATACACACCCTACCATTCAGCATCTACACACACCCTACCATTCAGCATCTATACACACCCTACCATTCAGCATCTACACACCCCCTACCATTCAGCATCTACACACCCCCTACCATTCAGCATCTACACACCCCCTACCATTCAGCATCTACACACACCCTACCATTCAGCATCTACACACACCCTACCATTCAGCATCTACACACACCCTACCATTCAGCATCTATACACACCCTACCATTCAGCATCTACACACACCCTACCATTCAGCATCTACACACACCCTACATCTACACACACCCTACCATTCAGCATCTACACACACCCTACATCTACACACACCCTACCATTCAGCATCTACACACACCCTACATCTACACACACTCTACCATTCAGCATCTACACACACCCTACCATTCAGCATCTACACACACCCTACCATTCAGCATCTATACACACCCTACCATTCAGCATCTACACACACCCTACCATTCAGCATCTATACACACCCTACCATTCAGCATCTATACACACCCTACCATTCAGCATCTATACACACCCTACCATTCAGCATCTATACACACCCTACCATTCAGCATCTATACACACCCTACCATTCAGCATCTACACACACCCTACCATTCAGCATCTATTAATTTGCGCTTCTATTTATTTTCCCCTCCAGGTTACCAAGGACAACAGAGACGTTATTCTGCAGGACATTGTAGCAGCGGTGCTGGAGTGCATAAAATAAACACATTATTCCAGGAGAGATGAGCTCAGCATGTGTGACAGTGCAGTCAGATAGCCCTGTGAAGGCCCAGGGTACCTGTCCAAACTGCTCTTTCTACCAGCAGGATGAGCGTCGCTGCCCCAGTGGGGGAGCAGGATTAACGTGCCAGCTTTGTGATCTCAGTCACATCTTGTTTGTTATCTCAGCTTTAACTGAAATTCAGCCCCTGGAACATTTAGGCTAATTAGAGACTGTGCAGAAGGCAGTGCCTAGCGTATCGCTCCTGAGAAACCAGGGCAGGAAGTTAGAACAGTGTTCCCTTAGCACGGCGTTCCGCTAGCAGGGCCTTCCGTTAGCAGGGAGTTCCGTTAACAGGGAGTTCCGTTAGCAGGGCGTTCTGCTAGAAGAGCGTTCTCCTAGAAGAGCGTTTCGTTAGCACAACTTTGCACATTGAAATGAAGACTCCAGTCTCATGCAGTGTGAAGGGAGTCTGTGTTCAAAAGCGCAAACACTAACAGGCCTGCAGGGGCTTGTCTTATTGCATAAAGTTTTGTAAGTACATTTATTTTGGGAGCATAAATGGCAGCTTATGTGTCTTTCTGTGGTTTTTTTCTGTCCTGAAATAGTCCAACCACATGTTTATTCAGATGAGTCTGATATTGTAAGCTATTGCAGTGGATCAAAATAAAATATTGAATTGGTTTTTGCTCGTTTCCTGTTTCTCAGCAGGAACCATTTGCTGCATTTTGCTGTATATTAGCTGTAGAAAACTATTCATTTGTGAACGTTTATTACGATTCATTTTTAGCAAGAAGTGCGTCACAGAAAATGTATTTGCTCCTTAAGTGGGTAATGGGCCTGTTAAATAGGCTTTCAGTAGCGAGTCATTTTCACTTTATTTTAGCTGAATGATGAGTGGATGACTGTAGCAGAGCTGGGCTTCTGAACGGATGTGGGGGGGGGTGGGGGTGGGGGGGGGGGGTTAATGTGCTTCTGATCGAATCAGGCCAACATGGGGGAGCCACAATGTTCATATATTCATTTCAAACAGCATGTGCAAACAGGATGGATTAGAGCCCTGGTAGATCCATGGTATTCAAATCCTTGAGGCCCTCTCTTTACCTGGGAGTCAGGTGTGAAGACAATCTGGCCAATCAGTCTCACTAATTATTCAGTTAATTAACTGGGAGAATGAAAACCAGGGCTGGATTTGGATTTGAGGTCCAGATACTAATATCCATGGATTAGACCAGTGGTGCCCAATCATGTGCCATGGAGGGCCGAGAGTATGCAGGTTTTCATTCCAACCAATCACTACGCCTGCTTATTTCACTAATTAACATGCCTTCAACCAGAGGGGAGGGAACTAATTGGTGAAAGCAGCAGGTGTAGTGATTGGTTGGAATAAAAACACATGATTGGGCACCACTGGATTAGACTCTTGTTGTTTCTGGAGGGAACTTGGCAGAAATGAGAATCTCTCAGCACAGTCAACAAGGCATGAAATTAACTTTTTCACCCACTGGCCAGAGTGGCTTGTGGAATCTAAAAATCACCAGCCATTTTCAATGTTTTACCAGCCTCATTAACTTACAATATAACACAACCTGATTGGTTACCTGCGCAAGTGTCTACTAGAGTAGAAAATCTTACCAGCCACAGTCAAACTTTTACCAGCATTTGGCTGGTAGCGGGTGTTAATTTCACACCCTGGCAGTCACGCTCACACACAGCTGTGTTTATCCACTCTGACAGGAAGTTGACGTGCTGGTCTTCCCCTAAGGAAGGTCACGACCTCTGCCGGTCTGAAGCCTAACCGTAAAGCCCAGCAGAAAGCGGTGTGCAGCGGATTTATCGTGCGATTACACCGCCTCCATTAATTTTCAATGAGGCGATTCCTGGTGTCTGCAAAGCATGCTGGGATTGCTTGCGATGCGAGGCGTCCAGACGAGACGGGGAACGTGGCCTAATAACCAATCGGATTAAAGATTATGGGAGACGAGAGCGATGGCATAAGATTTCACCACTTTCTCTGGGGCTTTGCTTTAAGGGGGAATTGATCATGTGACCTCACACTGATTGATCAATCAGATCAATGAGTGTGTATCATTCTCTAATAACCAGTCATAAAAGAGCAGACGGTGAGCAAATCATTCACAACCTTGAATTCGAATACATTACATTATAGGCATTTAGCAGACGCTCTTATCCAGAGCGACTTACATACTTCTTATTACATTTATCCATTTATACATCTGGATATATACTGAAGCAATGCAGGTTAAGTACCTTGCTCAAGGGTACAACGGCAGTGCCCTACCTGGGAATCGAACCTGCAACCTTTCAGTTACAAGTCCAGTTCCTTAACCATTATACTACACTACCGCTACATGAATGATAAATGAAGGAATGAATGATAAAAAAATGTTAGGTAGATAAAATAACTTTGCAGTGAGCATTTCCTCTTCCACTGTAGATAAATAATGAAATGACTAGCAGCTTTGTTCATATATGGGCAAGATACGTGCAGTCCATTTATGACAGAGTGGAATTTAATGTTTGGCTTCACAGGGGCACGCTGTGTTTGTTCCATTGTTGACGTTGTAGTGCCATCTACTGGCAGAGCCTTAGAACTGCGTTATTTTTTCATAGAGTTCAATAGGAAAATTAATCGGGAGAAACAACCGTTAAAGTATATCTACTCCATATCTGGCATCAGAGCGATGGTATGAGGCTTGTTTGATACCTCACACCCTTGAAGACTTTTAGCCAACCATGTGTTCCATACTATTCCCCTGTAATTTACAGCTTAATCTAGTCACACCTGCCCCTCCCCCCGCCCAACCCTGTAGAGATCCATTCTAATGCAGAGAGGTTATCATAAAATAAGAGTCAAGAGTCTTTTGATGATGTTGGGTCATAGACATCAGACAGCCATGGCATGCAAAGCAAAAGATATGCAACCAAATATTAAATATGATGACTTTAAGTTTATGTTAATTTGCCAAATCACTTTTGGTGCCCTAAAATGGGGGGGGGGGACTATGTGTAAAAATGGCTACAATTGCCACACGGTTCACCCGATATGGCTGTAAAAAAATGTCTACACTTTAACCTCAAAGTTCCTGTTCCACTTCAAATCCAGTGTCCTTCAGTACAGAGCCAAAACAACAAAAAATGTGTCACTGTCCTATGTTTTATAGTGCACTCTACGTGTATGTGTATATACACCGATCAGCCACAACATTAAAACCACTGACAGGTGAAGTGAATAACATTGTTTATCTCGTTGTTATTTTGGTTCTGTACTCTGGCACTTTGAGTTTGAAGGGAGACAATGACAATACGGTTGAAGTGCAGACTGTCAGTTTTAATTTGAGGGTATTTTCATCCATATCGGATGAACCATTTCGAAATTATAGAACCTTTTGTACATAGTCCCCCCATTTTTGGGCATCAAAAAATATTGGACAGTTTAACATAATGTAGAATAAAGTAATCATTTTAAATATTTGATCGCATATCTTTTGCATGCCATGACTTCCTGATGTCTGTGACCCAAACATATCAAAATACTTTTGATATCTTATTTTCTGGTACTCCTACAAGCGATACTATAACCTCTGCATTTGAACGGATCTCTATGGGAATTGGGGGGTGGGACTAGATTTAGCTGTAAATTACACTGGAACAGTATGGAACAAATGGTTGGCTAAATGGCTGTAAGTCATCAAGGGTCTGACGTATCAAACAAGCCTTAAACCATCACTCTGCTGCCAGAAATACAGTAGATATGGATGGATAACTTGAAAGGTTTCTTCTCCTGACTTATTTTTCCAAAGAGTTCAATAGGAAAATTTGTCAAGAGAAACAACATAAAAGGATATGTGACCAAATATAAAAAATGATTACTTTATTTTATATATAAATGCAGGGGTGCCAATAATTGTGGCACATGTGGTTTTGTTAAAAATAATTATTTCTTGATGAAGGATTTATTTTCTCATAATAAATTTACTTCAATTAAAGGTTGGATTTTTCTATTTTTTTCAGTGTGAGATTGGTGAATTTTTTATGACCAGTTTTACTC
Organism: Ilyophis sp. 1 JC-2022; assembly: GCA_022702515.1. Classification (NCBI taxonomy): domain Eukaryota; kingdom Metazoa; phylum Chordata; class Actinopteri; order Anguilliformes; family Synaphobranchidae; genus Ilyophis; species Ilyophis sp. 1 JC-2022. Next base: position 109,279,246 of record CM040396.1, read on the forward strand.
ATCTTTACCAGGGGTGCCAATAATAGTGGAGGGCACTGTATATACCACTGTTTATTTGAGTCCAGGGAAAATATACATTCTCTCAGAGTATTTCTAATTGCTGTCAACACTGATGCAGATCCCAATATATACAACAAAAACGTATCCAATTTGACCGTACTGCTTATTGTACGGCAACCAAAGCATGTTCAACCCAAAGGCCGTATCTGTTTCTGTAAATTTATTTGTGTGCACATATGCTCAGTGTGTGTATTTATACAGGGCTTTTAAATTCACACAACTTGTGTACAACCTTCCCAAGAGTGCTGATATCACAGCCTCCTCATCTCACTTCACTGGCTGCCTGTTACAGCTCACATCAGGTTTAAACCCTTTAGGTGTGCAGTAGGTGCTGTTACAGCTCACATCAGGTTTAAATCCTTTAGGTGTGCAGTAGGTGCTGTTACAGCTCACATCAGGTTTAAATCCTTTAGGTGTGCAGTAGATGCTGTTACAGCTCACATCAGGTTTAAACCCTTTAGGTGTGCAGTAGGTGCTGTTACAGCTCACATCAGGTTTAAATCCTTTAGGTGTGCAGTAGGTGCTGTTACAGCTCACATCAGGTTTAAATCCTTTAGGTGTGCAGTAGGTGCTGTTACAGCTCACATCAGGTTTAAATCCTTTAGGTGTACAGTAGGTGCTCTCCTACATGGCAGTGAGTGGAACAGCTCCACTACACCTCTAATTAACCTTCAAACCCTGACTGAAGACCCACCTCTTTAGACTCCATCTTAGTTTGTACCTTACGATGCTTAGCTGTTCTCTGACTGCTGTTTTTCCCTTATCCAGGGTTTCTGCTGTATACACACATTACATTACATGGAACATCACCTTTACTGGTTAAACACATTGAGGCAATTAATACATTTAGAAAATGCAGATTTTGGTTGTGTGTCAAAGCTGAGATTGTTGTCAGAATAGACCCCAGGATAGCTGTATGTTGCTCCCTGCTCTATGATTTCTCTATGAAGAGTTATAGAATAGAATAGAATAGAATAGGGTTTATTGTCATTGCACAGTTCCCCTTACAACGAAATTAAGAGTGCTTCAGCTGACAGTGCATTAAAATTAGACGTAAATAATTAAAAACATTTAAGAAAAACAAAACAACATTAGAACAGATAAGGACACATGACGCCTAGACGGGGGGCAAAAATCAGGTACAAAGCAATAATAAATACAAATAAAATACTGCTGAGGTAGTAAAAAAAAATATTGCACGTTGATATAATGTATTGCACAGGTTAATGTATTGCACTAACGGAGAATTAACGGCTGCTGCTGTGATTGTTTAGAGTCCGGACGGCCCATGGGAAGAAGCTGTTTTTTAGTCTGTTTGTGCGGCTCTTGATGCTCCTGTACCTCCTGCCCGAGGGCAGCAGGCTGAGCAGGTGATGACCAGGGTGGAGGTGGTCGCGGATGATCCGCTCTGCCCTGGAGAGACAGCGGGAGTTGGCTATGGCATCTAGGGAGGGGAGAGGACAGCCAGTTATCCTCTCGGCTGACTTGATCACCCTCTGTAGCCTCGTCCTGTCAGCTGCGGTGGAGCCAGCGTACCACACTGTGATGGCATACGCCAGTACGCTTTCGATGGTGGATCGGTAGAAGGTTACCAGCAGCTTCTCCTCCAGATTGTTCCGTCTGAGTACTCTCAGGAAGTGTAGTCGCTGCTGGGCCTTCTTTACCACCGCTGCGGTGTTGACTGACCAGGCGAGGTCCTTGGAGATATGTGCCCCCAGGAACTTAAAATGGGGGACCCTCTCCACACAGTCCCCATTGATGTAGAGCGGGGCAGGGGCAGTCTTATTCTTCCTGTAGTCAATGACCACCTCCTTGGTTTTCTTGATGTTGAGGGAGAGGTTGTTCCTGGCGCACCACTCCACCAGCCGCTGCACCTCGTCCCTGTACGCGCTCTCATCGTCATTTAAAATGAGCCCCACCAGGGTGGTGTCATCCGCAAATTTGATGATGGCGTTGGTGGGGTGGGTGGGAGTGCAGTCATGGGTGTAGATGCCATACAGGAGCGGGCTCAACACGCGGCCTTGTGGGGAGCCGGTGCTGAGCATCAGGGTGGAGGAGCTGTGTGTCCCGATTTTAACAGATTGTGGGCAGTTTGTGAGGAAGTCTTTGATCCAGGCGCAGGTGGATGAGGGGAAGTCCAGAGCAACCAGCTTGTCCACTAGAATGTCAGGAAGGATGGTGTTGAATGCCGAGCTGTAGTCGACAAAGAGCAACCTGACGGAGGACCCTGGATGTTCCAAGTGGCTCAGGGCAGTGTGGAGAGCTGTGGAGATGGCGTCGTCGGTGGATCTCTTTTCCCTGTATGCAAATTGATGTGGGTCAAAGGCAGGGGGGAGGCAGTCCTTGATGTGGGCTAACATCAGTCTCTCAAAACATTTAGCCACCACAGGTGTAAGTGCGATGGGCCTGTAGTCATTGAGACACGTGATGATGTTGCTTTTAGGGACCGGGATTATAATGGCCGTCTTGAGGCAGGGTGGGACAGAGGCCTGTGCCAGGGAGAGATTGAAGATCTTGGTAAAGACCCCCGAGAGCTCATTGGCACATGCCTTGATGACACTGGCAGGGATCCCATCCGGCCCTACAGCCTTCCTCGTGTTGACAGACCTGAACACGTGTCTCACCTGATGTTCCTGTAGGGTGACATAGGGTGACAGGTTATGGGGAGGTGGTCACCCATAGATTTGGGATCGAATATAATTTCTTGGCTTTACCTCACGTTTAGCAGCAGACGTGATCATCGCACCACTGCACAAACTCCTGGATCTGTAACCTGTAAGATATAGTAGCTAAGCTTTTTGTGAACAGGACAAAGAGTGCAGTCTAGCCTGAAAATGTGACAAGATAGTTGTTTGGGTGGGTGCTGGCACAATCTAACACTTTACAATAAGGGAACACACCTCATGCCTTAACTAATGCATTACTCATCATTATTTAATGCATGAATTAATGCATGATGTATCATGAACTCTGTGCGGCTCAATATTAATGAATGTGATTACTGTACACTTATTGTATCATCAATTAATGAACATTAACTCACAGTTAAGTCATACATTAAGTGACATGTCATCAAAGTAGCTGCAAACCAGTTAGGTAGACAAAAGCTTCTCAGACCATCAGTGGTGGATTTATCCATTTTGGGACCCCCAAAACTCCTCCTGACAGCGTGCTGACAAAGCTGTTTGCTTAAAGCAAATTCTGCCAGTGTGGCTTCTAAGCCCCCCCCTATCATTTACCTGTGGAAATGCTCCTTCCCTTGTGCACATGGTGACAGTAATATCAAATGTTTTATGTTATTTTTATTTATCTTAGAATCATTTTCTTAGCCTCCAATCAGTCGATAAAATGAATTTAAAAATAATTTATTTACTCTTCCATTTATCATTTACTTCCTATTTTTATTTTTCAACTCTTCACTTTTCTTATCTTCACGGTCCTAGCATGCGTGTAATTGTAGGCTAGATTCATCATTATTGCACCCGTTCCCTAATCAGTCATATGTTGAGTGAGTCATATGTTGACCAACCAGAGTCTTTTGTTGGCTGTACGTTAAGTAAAACATCAATACTATATATTTGTTATTGTGTCAAGTAAAATCACAAATTGATTATTCTGTATTATGGTATAACTGGGTTGAAAATATGACTAAAGCGCCATAGTTTTAGTAGAAACATATTAGAAGTAGGTGTAGGGTTCACCCAACAGGTTATTAGTCTGAATTATTGAATATTGCAAGTAGGCTAATATTGAAAAACAATGACAAATTATACACTTCCTAAGATAAATTAAATTAAAATAACATAAGACGTGTGATATTGTAAGCCACACAGATCCTGTCCCCCTATATTTCCCCATGCAATGGGGGGTTGTTGTAAAAAATAGTGATTTATAAAAATCTGTATTTCACTTATCAGTAGTTTTAAAAGCAAACAGCTTTTTAAACTCCACGCAGCAGGGGGTCCCCGGCAGACATCCATATCTGAATATGTTAGGTTACACAATAAATGTTTCTGTACTCGGATATTGGTACCTTGTTCGTTTGACCAAAATGCTCTGGGCTGCCGGCCTAGCTTCTCTTTGTAGGACAATTGCGCTTGTCAACACCAGACGTAGGTTGTCTGACGCCCGTTCCCCACCAGACGCGCAAGCGCACAGACGCTTATTGCGCGTGCAGATTTGAGCAGAACGTTCCCCACCAGACGCGCAAGAGCACAGACCAGCCGCGTAGGCACGGGTGGGCGTGGATGGGCGGCTGCCACCCAAGGGAAACTCCCGCCCACCCAGACAGTTTGCAGATACGTGGCTCGTTATCGGCGATTTACTGTCAACTTAGGCACGCAAACGAACACTCGCGGTAGATACGCTAAATGAACAATTTAATAAACAGTATTTTATTCCCCCCCCCCCCCTCCCCGTCAACAATTTCAATCGAGGTCCGCGAAATCTTTTGATAGCACCCCCCTCCCCCGTCAACAATTACAATCGAGGTCCGCGAAATATTTCGATGGCACCCCCCCCGTCAACAATTACAATCCAACAAGTAGCCCTCCGTACTACTCAGTACCCTTGAAGTAGCTCTCAGTTGCAAAAAGGTTGGTGACCCCTGCTATAAGCTGTGTTTCAATCTCCCGGCAAAAGTTTCTGCCCACCCCCTCTAAGGCAAGCCCACCCACCAGCTAATTTCTGGCTACGCTGCTGGCACAGACGCTTTTTGCTTTTTCGGAGCGCATTCCGTGAACGACAGAGACGCGATGTACAAACAAACATCTACATTCAGGATTTGTGAGCTTCGCTAAATGCAAAGGACTGTGTAAAGAAATGGGAAACTGTCATATAACCACATGCTTCAAAGACACGAAAAGAAGAAGAAGCTTCGCTAAATAATGGTTAAGTAAATACTGCTATTACATATGTCTGTATCGATTTAAGGTACTACAGAATAGCTGCTAATTCTGCTATAATTAAATGTTTAAAACATGTTGATTACTGTCCCAAATAAATAAAAGTGAACTTTATAAAGGAGGAATTTCCTTGTTTGCTACATTTAGCTTTAAATTGCTAAATGTAGCTTTTAAGCAGTAAAACATATATAATAGCAGTATTTACTTAATTATTTAGCGAAGCTCACAAATCCGGACTGTAGATTGTTTGTTTGTATAGCGCGTCTCTGCCGTTCACGGAATGCGCTCCGAAAAAGCAATAACGCCCCATCCCCACCAGACGCGCAAGCGCAAGCACACGCGCACTGGTGCGCTTCACTTCCGCTCCCATGTTAACGAATTGCCGTGGTCCTCACCGGCCGCGCGCGCACGGCTGGCGGGCGGACGGCTCGCGGACGTGGAGCGGATTTTTCCGCTCAGGGCGGAATTTTCTGGGCGTTCGCATGCGCAATCTCATAGAAATACATTGTATATGCACAATATCTGCATCATATGACCACATATTAATGTTTTTCAACCTACTAATAGTTTTACTATTGTTATTCATTATTGTAATACATATTATATTTTAATATAGGCTCTAATAAAAAAGGGAACAGAGACAATGACCATTGTGGGATGAATGAAGTTATATCAAGTCATACATTTTACATATAACCAGTTATTACCGTTTTTATAATGCTTTTTCTTTATTATATGATACATATTTGTTCAATTAATTAAGACTATGCTTACTTCCCGAAAGGGAAATAAACGTTATTCTATTCTATATTCTATTCTGTTTTTATTGTACTGATATCACTGTATCGATTTAAGGTACTACAGAATAGCTGCTAATTCTGATATAATTAAATGTTTAGAACGTGTTGATTACTGTCCCAAATAAATAAAAGCGAACTTTATAAAAAAGGCATTGTCTTGTTTGCTACATTTAGCTTTACATTGCTAAATTTAGCTTTTAAGCAGTAAGACATATGTAATAGCAGTATTTACTTAACCATTATTTAGCGAAGCTCACAAATCCGGAATGTAGATTGTTTGTTTGTACATCGCGTCTCTGTCGTTCACGGAATGCGCTCCGAAAAAGCAAAAAGCGTCTGTGCTCTTGCGTGTCTGGTGGGGAACGTTCTGCTCAAATCTGCACGCGCAATAAGCGTCTGTGCGCTTGCGCGTCTGGTGGGGATGGGGCGTTAGCGTCTGTGCGCTTGCGCATCTGGTGGGTTCAGTTCTGCTCAAATCTGCACGCGCAATAAGCGTCTGTGCGCTTGCGCATCTGGTGGGTCCGGGGCGTTATACAGCCGACTAGCTAGCTACACTGGTTAACATTACATCTCATTAAACTTAAAAAATGATAATTTTACATCGCATATTGTGTTGTTCATTCATATTGTAGCACTTTATTCATATACAAACTCCTAATGTATAGGCCTACAGTTTCCCCCGTTTAAGTTTCCAATCTGAACCACTAGGTGTCAGTACTACACAAATAGACAGACGTCCTGAAGTTAGGCAGAGTATTATTACAGTTTTTTTTTTTTTACAATTGATTACAAACTTTTCTCAACACTGAGTCCACTTTTTCAAAACTCTTCAGTGTTTTCTGTACCAACACGCAGCTTGGCACAACCGTTAATTTCACACCCAAATGCACCAAAACTACCAAAACCAAATAATTATACCAAAACACCAGCACTAGTTTTCTCCAACAGCAACACTTTGTCACTCATAACACAATTACCTGAAAAAACACTAACAGGTAGCATTACAGCATTACTCTTTGAAGTAGTAAATCATTTTGTGCTCTCTAATTTTTTGTTGTGTGTATATATATATATTTTAAAAATATTTATTTGTTATTGTTGATATAATAATGTATATTGTATAATAAATGTGAACATTGTCTTTTTTTTTTTACAGTAAACAAAGTTCCCATTACAAAATACAGTAAGAATGGTAACTCTTTATAGAATGTACTACAGTATACTACAGGAAGTCATAGAAATGCAACAGGAAAATCGGAAAAGCTTCAATGTGCTTTATTTTTGCACGGTTTTTTAATTATTTTTTTGCCATAAAGTAATCTATCAAAAGCACCAGGTTAGGGTTAGGGGTAGGGGTAGAGCTCCAACAGAGATGGGAATCACCTGTGGTTGGTCTCATTTACATAATTTCAATCAATAATTTTTCACTATTTGTCTTCATAACCATGTTTTTTTAGGATTTTGAATGTATTTCAATGGGTTGTTTGTAATTTGGCAATTTGAATGTATGTTAGGTTTTGAACTTAAATTGAACATGTAAGCATTTGAAAAATGGGCTGTAGATACACATCGATTTGCTGGTGGTTGACTTTGAGTGAGAAAATAAGAGTCAGTCACAGTTTGATCCGCATAAACTTCTGTTGTGCTAACAGTGTGAAGAGTTTTGAAAAAGTGAGTCTAGCATTGAGACATGATTGTAACCAATTGTAAAAACCTGTAACTTGGGAAATTTGTCTCTAGGGAGTGAGCCTTGGGATCGGAGCAAGCATGGATGCATACTTCCAATTTTGAACAAACGGAGCACGCATCCGGGTACTTTATCCACGCTCCATACTACCGGGCTGTGTCTGAATCAGAACCCTATCTACTGCGCCCTGTCTCCTGCGTACAGTGCACTGTGTCTGAATCAGAGCCCTATCTACTGCACCCTGTCTCCTGCGTACAGTCCACTGGCAGAAGTGTGCTGTTTAATGTGCACTGTTAGCGTGAAAAATATCCGCCATACTATTTTCCAACCGCACTGTGGAAGTGTTGTAAGCAGTTCATTAGACGTCTCACCAGTGTTGCCATGTCCACGGTTTTACAGCTAAATTGGCATACTTTCAAAGTGCAGTCACGGGTAAAAATGAAAAGTAGCAAAGCAGGCACTTATTTTAAAAAGTAAAAACATGATAATATACGTTGGTTTTGGTTAAAAATAGTAGATAATTTGGCCTAGTTTTGAGTCACCGTTTGGCTGGGAGTTCATACAAGATCTGGCAACCCTGAGCCCCACTCTTGCGCTGCCATGTCATGTGTTGTTTTTGTTGTATTTGAAGGTAAACGTCAGCGAAGCTGCGCCTTATTTTTTTTTAAACGAATCTTCACGTCATATTTATGTGACCAAAATGTTTGTGTACTTCTTGAAAAGTGTGCTCAGGAGCACAGTTCTGTATGTGCACAGAGAGGAGAGAATAAGAGCACAGTTCTGTATGTGCACAGAGAGGAGAGAATAGGAGCAGTTCTGTATGTGCACAGAGAGAAGATAATAGGAGCACAGTTCTGTATGTGCACAGAGAGGAGAGAATAGGAGCACAGTTCTGTATGTGCACAGAGAGGAGAGAATAGGAGCACAGTGCTGTATGTGCACAGAGAGGAGAGAATAGGAGCACAGTTCTGTATGTGCACAGAGAGGAGAGAATAAGAGCACAGTTCTGTATGTGCACAGAGAGGAGAGAATAGGAGCACAGTTCTGTATGTGCACAGAGAGGAGAGAATAAGAGCACAGTTCTGTATGTGCACAGAGAGGAGAGAATAGGAGCACAGTTCTGTATGTGCACAGAGAGGAGAGAATAAGAGCACAGTTCTGTATGTGCACAGAGAGGAGAGAATAGGAGCACAGTTCTGTATGTGCACAGAGAGGAGAGAATAGGAGCACAGTTCTGTATGTGCACAGAGAGGAGAGAATATGAGCAGGGTTCTGTATGTGCACAGAGAGGAGAGAATAGGAGCACAGTTCTGTATGTGCACAGAGAGGAGAGAATATGAGCAGGGTTCTGTATGTGCACAGAGAGGAGAGAATAGGAGCACAGTTCTGTATGTGCACAGAGAGGAGAGAATAGGAGCACAGTTCAGTATGTGCACAGAGAGAAGATAATAGGAGCACAGTTCTGTATGTGCACAGAGAGGAGAGAATAGGAGCACAGTGCTGTATGTGCACAGAGAGGAGAGAATAGGAGCACAGTGCTGTATGTGCACAGAGAGGAGAGAATAGGAGCACAGTTCTGTATGTGCACAGAGAGGAGAGAATAAGAGCACAGTTCTGTATGTGCACAGAGAGGAGAGAATAGGAGCACAGTGCTGTATGTGCACAGAGAGGAGAGAATAGGAGCACAGTTCTGTATGTGCACAGAGAGGAGAGAATAAGAGCACAGTTCTGTATGTGCACAGAGAGGAGAGAATAGGAGCACAGTTCTGTATGTGCACAGAGAGGAGAGAATAAGAGCACAGTTCTGTATGTGCACAGAGAGGAGAGAATAGGAGCACAGTTCTGTATGTGCACAGAGAGGAGAAAATAGGAGCACAGTTCTGTATGTGCACAGAGAGGAGAGAATAAGAGCACAGTTCTGTATGTGCACAGAGAGGAGAGAATAGGAGCACAGTTCTGTATGTGCACAGAGAGGAGAGAATAGGAGCACAGTTCTGTATGTGCACAGAGAGGAGAGAATAGGAGCACAGTGCTGTATGTGCACAGAGAGGAGAAAATAGGAGCACAGTTCTGTATGTGCACAGAGAGGAGAGAATAGGAGCACAGTTCTGTATGTGCACAGAGAGGAGAGAATAGGAGCACAGTGCTGTATGTGCACAGAGAGGAGAGAATAGGAGCACAGTTCTGTATGTGCACAGAGAGGAGAGAATAGGAGCACAGTGCTGTATGTGCACAGAGAGGAGAGAATAGGAGCACAGTGCTGTATGTGCACAGAGAGGAGAGAATAGGAGCACAGTTCTGTATGTGCACAGAGAGGAGAGAATAGGAGCACAGTGCTGTATGTGCACAGAGAGGAGAGAATAAGAGCACAGTGCTGTATGTGCACAGAGAGGAGAGAATAAGAGCACAGTTCTGTATGTGCACAGAGAGGAGAGAATAGGAGCACAGTTCTGTATGTGCACAGAGAGGAGAGAATAGGAGGACAGTGCTGTATGTGCACAGAGAGGAGAGAATAAGAGCACAGTTCTGTATGTGCACAGAGAGGAGAGAATAGGAGCACAGTTCTGTATGTGCACAGAGAGGAGAGAATAGGAGCACAGTGCTGTATGTGCACAGAGAGGAGAGAATAGGAGCACAGTTCTGTATGTGCACAGAGAGGAGAGAATAGGAGCACAGTGCTGTATGTGCACAGAGAGGAGAGAATAGGAGCACAGTTCTGTATGTGCACAGAGAGGAGAGAATAAGAGCACAGTTCTGTATGTGCACAGAGAGGAGAGAATAGGAGCACAGTGCTGTATGTGCACAGAGAGGAGAGAATAGGAGGACAGTGCTGTATGTGCACAGAGAGGAGAGAATAAGAGCACAGTTCTGTATGTGCACAGAGAGGAGAGAATAGGAGCACAGTTCTGTATGTGCACAGAGAGGAGAGAATAGGAGCACAGTTCTGTATGTGCACAGAGAGGAGAGAATAGGAGCACAGTTCTGTATGTGCACAGAGAGGAGAGAATAGGAGCACAGTGCTGTATGTGCACAGAGAGGAGAGAATAAGAGCACAGTTCTGTATGTGCACAGAGAGGAGAGAATAGGAGCACAGTTCTGTATGTGCACAGAGAGGAGAGAATAGGAGCACAGTGCTGTATGTGCACAGAGAGGAGAGAATAAGAGCACAGTTCTGTATGTGCACAGAGAGGAGAGAATAGGAGCACAGTTCTGTATGTGCACAGAGAGGAGAGAATAAGAGCACAGTTCTGTATGTGCACAGAGAGGAGAGAATAGGAGCACAGTGCTGTATGTGCACAGAGAGGAGAGAATAGGAGCACAGTTCTGTATGTGCACAGAGAGGAGAGAATAGGAGCACAGTTCTGTATGTGCACAGAGAGGAGAGAATAGGAGCACAGTGCTGTATGTGCACAGAGAGGAGAGAATAGGAGCACAGTTCTGTATGTGCACAGAGAGGAGAGAATAGGAGCACAGTGCTGTATGTGCACAGAGAGGAGAGAATAGGAGCACAGTTCTGTATGTGCACAGAGAGGAGAGAATAGGAGCACAGTTCTGTATGTGCACAGAGAGGAGAGAATAGGAGCACAGTTCTGTATGTGCACAGAGAGGAGAGAATATGAGCACAGTGCTGTATGTGCACAGAGAGGAGAGAATAGGAGCACAGTTCTGTATGTGCACAGAGAGGAGAGAATAGGAGCACAGTGCTGTATGTGCACAGAGAGGAGAGAATAGGAGCACAGTGCTGTATGTGCACAGAGAGGAGAGAATAAGAGCACAGTTCTGTATGTGCACAGAGAGGAGAGAATAGGAGCACAGTGCTGTATGTGCACAGAGAGGAGAGAATAAGAGCACAGTTCTGTATGTGCACAGAGAGGAGAGAATAGGAGCACAGTGCTGTATGTGCACAGAGAGGAGAAAATAGGAGCACAGTTCTGTATGTGCACAGAGAGGAGAGAATAGGAGCACAGTTCTGTATGTGCACAGAGAGGAGAGAATAGGAGCACAGTGCTGTATGTGCACAGAGAGGAGAGAATAGGAGCACAGTTCTGTATGTGCACAGAGAGGAGAGAATAGGAGCACAGTGCTGTATGTGCACAGAGAGGAGAGAATAAGAGCACAGTTATGTATGTGCACAGAGAGGAGAGAATAAGAGCACAGTTCTGTATGTGCACAGAGAGGAGAGAATAAGAGCACAGTTCTGTATGTGCACAGAGAGGAGAGAATAGGAGGACAGTGCTGTATGTGCACAGAGAGGAGAGAATAAGAGCACAGTTCTGTATGTGCACAGAGAGGAGAGAATAGGAGCACAGTTCTGTATGTGCACAGAGAGGAGAGAATAGGAGGACAGTGCTGTATGTGCACAGAGAGGAGAGAATAGGAGCACAGTTCTGTATGTGCACAGAGAGGAGAGAATAGGAGCACAGTGCTGTATGTGCACAGAGAGGAGAGAATAGGAGCACAGTTCTGTATGTGCACAGAGAGGAGAGAATAAGAGCACAGTTCTGTATGTGCACAGAGAGGAGAGAATAGGAGCAGTGCTGTATGTGCACAGAGAGGAGAGAATAGGAGGACAGTGCTGTATGTGCACAGAGAGGAGAGAATAAGAGCACAGTTCTGTATGTGCACAGAGAGGAGAGAATAGGAGCACAGTTCTGTATGTGCACAGAGAGGAGAGAATAGGAGCACAGTTCTGTATGTGCACAGAGAGGAGAGAATAGGAGCACAGTTCTGTATGTGCACAGAGAGGAGAGAATAGGAGCACAGTGCTGTATGTGCACAGAGAGGAGAGAATAAGAGCACAGTTCTGTATGTGCACAGAGAGGAGAGAATAGGAGCACAGTTCTGTATGTGCACAGAGAGGAGAGAATAGGAGCACAGTGCTGTATGTGCACAGAGAGGAGAGAATAAGAGCACAGTTCTGTATGTGCACAGAGAGGAGAGAATAGGAGCACAGTTCTGTATGTGCACAGAGAGGAGAGAATAGGAGCACAGTTCTGTATGTGCACAGAGAGGAGAGAATAGGAGCACAGTGCTGTATGTGCACAGAGAGGAGAGAATAAGAGCACAGTTCTGTATGTGCACAGAGAGGAGAGAATAGGAGCACAGTTCTGTATGTGCACAGAGAGGAGAGAATAGGAGCACAGTGCTGTATGTGCACAGAGAGGAGAGAATAAGAGCACAGTTCTGTATGTGCACAGAGAGGAGAGAATAGGAGCACAGTTCTGTATGTGCACAGAGAGGAGAGAATAAGAGCACAGTTCTGTATGTGCACAGAGAGGAGAGAATAGGAGCACAGTGCTGTATGTGCACAGAGAGGAGAGAATAGGAGCACAGTTCTGTATGTGCACAGAGAGGAGAGAATAGGAGCACAGTTCTGTATGTGCACAGAGAGAAGAGAATAGGAGCACAGTGCTGTATGTGCACAGAGAGGAGAGAATAGGAGCACAGTTCTGTATGTGCACAGAGAGGAGAGAATAGGAGCACAGTGCTGTATGTGCACAGAGAGGAGAGAATAGGAGCACAGTTCTGTATGTGCACAGAGAGGAGAGAATAGGAGCACAGTTCTGTATGTGCACAGAGGGGAGAGAATAGGAGCACAGTTCTGTATGTGCACAGAGAGGAGAGAATAGGAGCACAGTTCTGTATGTGCACAGAGAGGAGAGAATATGAGCACAGTGCTGTATGTGCACAGAGAGGAGAGAATAGGAGCACAGTTCTGTATGTGCACAGAGAGGAGAGAATAGGAGCACAGTGCTGTATGTGCACAGAGAGGAGAGAATAGGAGCACAGTGCTGTATGTGCACAGAGAGGAGAGAATAGGAGCACAGTGCTGTATGTGCACAGAGAGGAGAGAATAGGAGCACAGTGCTGTATGTGCACAGAGAGGAGAGAATAGGAGCACAGTGCTGTATGTGCACAGAGAGGAGAGAATAGGAGCACAGTTCTGTATGTGCACAGAGAGGAGAGAATAGGAGCACAGTTCTGTATGTGCACAGAGAGGAGAGAATAGGAGCACAGTGCTGTATGTGCACAGAGAGGAGAGAATAGGAGCACAGTGCTGTATGTGCACAGAGAGGAGAGAATAGGAGCACAGTGCTGTATGTGCACAGAGAGGAGAGAATAGGAGCACAGTGCTGTATGTGCACAGAGAGGAGAGAATAGGAGCACAGTGCTGTATGTGCACAGAGAGGAGAGAATAGGAGCAGTTCTGTATGTGCACAGAGAGGAGAGAATAGGAGCACAGTTCTGTATGTGCACAGAGAGGAGAGAATAGGAGCACAGTTCTGTATGTGCACAGAGAGGAGAGAATAGGAGCAGTTCTGTATGTGCACAGAGAGGAGATAATAGGAGCACAGTTCTGTATGTGCACAGAGAGGAGAGAATAGGAGCACAGTTCTGTATGTGCACAGAGAGGAGAGAACAGGAGCACAGTGCTGTATGTGCACAGAGAGGAGAGAATAGGAGCACAGTCCTGTATGTGCACAGAGAGGAGAGAATAGGAGCAGTTCTGTATGTGCACAGAGAGGAGAGAATAGGAGCACAGTGCTGTATGTGCACAGAGAGGAGAGAATAGGAGCACAGTTCTGTATGTGCACAGAGAGGAGAGAATAGGAGCACAGTGCTGTATGTGCACAGAGAGGAGAGAATAGGAGCACAGTGCTGTATGTGCACAGAGAGGAGAGAATAAGAGCACAGTTCTGTATGTGCACAGAGAGGAGAGAATAGGAGCACAGTTCTGTATGTGCACAGAGAGGAGAAAATAGGAGCAGTGCTGTATGTGCACAGAGAGGAGAGAATAGGAGCACAGTTCTGTATGTGCACAGAGAGGAGAGAATAGGAGCACAGTTCTGTATGTGCACAGAGAGGAGAGAATAGGAGCAGTGCTGTATGTGCACAGAGAGGAGAGAATAGGAGCACAGTTCTGTATGTGCACAGAGAGGAGAGAATAAGAGCACAGTTCTGTATGTGCACAGAGAGGAGAGAATAAGAGCACAGTTCTGTATGTGCACAGAGAGGAGAGAATAGGAGGACAGTGCTGTATGTGCACAGAGAGGAGAGAATAAGAGCACAGTTCTGTATGTGCACAGAGAGGAGAGAATAGGAGCACAGTTCTGTATGTGCACAGAGAGGAGAGAATAGGAGCACAGTTCTGTATGTGCACAGAGAGGAGAGAATAAGAGCACAGTTCTGTATGTGCACAGAGAGGAGAGAATAAGAGCACAGTTCTGTATGTGCACAGAGAGGAGAGAATAGGAGCACAGTTCAGTATGTGCACAGAGAGGAGAGAATAGGAGCAGTTCTGTATGTGCACAGAGAGGAGAGAATAGGAGCAGTTCTGTATGTGCACAGAGAGGAGAGAATAGGAGCACAGTTCTGTATGTGCACAGAGAGGAGAGAATAGGAGCACAGTTCTGTATGTGCACAGAGAGGAGAGAATAGGAGCACAGTTCTGTATGTGCACAGAGAGGAGAGAATAGGAGCACAGTTCTGTATGTGCACAGAGAGGAGAGAATAAGAGCACAGTGCTGTATGTGCACAGAGAGGAGAGAATAGGAGCACAGTTCTGTATGTGCACAGAGAGGAGAGAATAGGAGCACAGTGCTGTATGTGCACAGAGAGGAGAGAATAGGAGCACAGTGCTGTATGTGCACAGAGAGGAGAGAATAGGAGCACAGTTCTGTATGTGCACAGAGAGGAGAGAATAGGAGCACAGTTCTGTATGTGCACAGAGAGGAGAGAATAGGAGCACAGTTCTGTATGTGCACAGAGAGGAGAGAATAGGAGCACAGTTCTGTATGTGCACAGAGAGGAGAGAATAGGAGCACAGTTCTGTATGTGCACAGAGAGAAGAGAATAAGAGCACAGTTCTGTATGTGCACAGAGAGGAGAGAATAAGAGCACAGTTCTGTATGTGCACAGAGAGGAGAGAATAAGAGCACAGTTCTGTATGTGCACAGAGAGGAGAGAATAGGAGGACAGTGCTGTATGTGCACAGAGAGGAGAGAATAAGAGCACAGTTCTGTATGTGCACAGAGAGGAGAGAATAGGAGCACAGTTCTGTATGTGCACAGAGAGGAGAGAATAGGAGCACAGTTCTGTATGTGCACAGAGAGGAGAGAATAAGAGCACAGTTCTGTATGTGCACAGAGAGGAGAGAAAAAGAGCACAGTTCTGTATGTGCACAGAGAGGAGAGAATAGGAGCACAGTTCAGTATGTGCACAGAGAGGAGAGAATAGGAGCAGTTCTGTATGTGCACAGAGAGGAGAGAATAGGAGCAGTTCTGTATGTGCACAGAGAGGAGAGAATAGGAGCACAGTTCTGTATGTGCACAGAGAGGAGAGAATAGGAGCACAGTTCTGTATGTGCACAGAGAGGAGAGAATAGGAGCACAGTTCTGTATGTGCACAGAGAGGAGAGAATAAGAGCACAGTTCTGTATGTGCACAGAGAGGAGAGAATAGGAGCACAGTTCTGTATGTGCACAGAGAGGAGAGAATAAGAGCACAGTTCTGTATGTGCACAGAGAGGAGAGAATAGGAGCACAGTTCTGTATGTGCACAGAGAGGAGAGAATAGGAGCACAGTTCTGTATGTGCACAGAGAGGAGAGAATAGGAGCACAGTTCTGTATGTGCACAGAGAGGAGAGAATAAGAGCACAGTTCTGTATGTGCACAGAGAGAAGAGAATAAGAGCACAGTTCTGTATGTGCACAGAGGGGAGAGAATAGGAGCACAGTTCTGTATGTGCACAGAGAGGATAGAATAGGAGCAGTTCTGTATGTGCACAGAGAGGAGAGAATAGGAGCACAGTTCTGTATGTGCACAGAGAAGAGAGAATAGGAGCACAGTTCTGTATGTGCACAGAGAAGAGAGAATAGGAGCACAGTTCTGTATGTGCACAGAGAGGAGAGAATAGGAGCAGTGCTGTATGTGCACAGAGAGGAGAGAATAGGAGCACAGTTCTGTATGTGCACAGAGAGGAGAGAATAGGAGCACAGTTCTGTATGTGCACAGAGAGGAGAGAATAGGAGCACAGTTCTGTATGTGCACAGAGAGGAGAGAATAGGAGCACAGTGCTGTATGTGCACAGAGAGGAGAGAATAGGAGCACAGTTCTGTATGTGCACAGAGAGGAGAGAATAGGAGCAGTGCTGTATGTGCACAGAGAGGAGAGAATAGGAGCACAGTGCTGTATGTGCACAGAGAGGAGAGAATAGGAGCACAGTTCTGTATGTGCACAGAGAGGAGAGAATAGGAGCACAGAGAGGAGAGAATAGGAGCACAGTTCTGTATGTGCACAGAGAGGAGAGAATAGGAGCACAGTGCTGTATGTGCACAGAGAGGAGAGAATAGGAGCACAGTTCTGTATGTGCACAGAGAGGAGAGAATAGGAGCACAGTGCTGTATGTGCACAGAGAGGAGAGAATAGGAGCACAGTTCTGTATGTGCACAGAGAGGAGAGAATAGGAGCACAGTTCTGTATGTGCACAGAGAGGAGAGAATAGGAGCACAGTTCTGTATGTGCACAGAGAGGAGAGAATAGGAGCACAGTGCTGTATGTGCACAGAGAGGAGAGAATAGGAGCACAGTTCTGTATGTGCACAGAGAGGAGAGAATAGGAGCACAGTGCTGTATGTGCACAGAGAGGAGAGAATAGGAGCACAGTTCTGTATGTGCACAGAGAGGAGAGAATAGGAGCACAGTTCTGTATGTGCACAGAGAGGAGAGAATAGGAGCACAGTTCTGTATGTGCACAGAGAGGAGAGAATAAGAGCACAGTGCTGTATGTGCACAGAGAGGAGAGAATAGGAGCACAGTTCTGTATGTGCACAGAGAGGAGAGAATAGGAGCACAGTGCTGTATGTGCACAGAGAGGAGAGAATAAGAGCACAGTTCTGTATGTGCACAGAGAGGAGAGAATAGGAGCACAGTTCTGTATGTGCACAGAGAGGAGAGAATAGGAGCACAGTTCTGTATGTGCACAGAGAGGAGAGAATAGGAGCACAGTTCTGTATGTGCACAGAGAGGAGAGAATAGGAGCACAGTTCTGTATGTGCACAGAGAGGAGAGAATAGGAGCACAGAGAGGAGAGAATAGGAGCACAGTTATGTATGTGCACAGAGAGGAGATAATAGGAGCACAGTTCTGTATGTGTACAGAGAGGAGAGAATAGGAGCACAGTGCTGTATGTGCACAGAGAGGAGAGAATAGGAGCACAGTTCTGTATGTGCACAGAGAGGAGAGAATAGGAGCACAGAGAGGAGAGAATAGGAGCACAGTTCTGTATGTGCACAGAGAGGAGAGAATAGGAGCACAGTGCTGTATGTGCACAGAGAGGAGAGAATAGGAGCAGTGCTGTATGTGCACAGAGAGGAGAGAATAGGAGCACAGTTCTGTATGTGCACAGAGAGGAGAGAATAGGAGCAGTGCTGTATGTGTACAGAGAGGAGAGAATAGGAGCACAGTGCTGTATGTGCACAGAGAGGAGAGAATAGGAGCACAGTTCTGTATGTGCACAGAGAGGAGAGAATAGGAGCACAGAGAGGAGAGAATAGGAGCACAGTTCTGTATGTGCACAGAGAGGAGAGAATAGGAGCACAGTTCTGTATGTGCACAGAGAGGAGAGAATAAGAGCACAGTTCTGTATGTGCACAGAGAGGAGAGAATAGGAGCACAGTGCTGTATGTGCACAGAGAGGAGAGAATAGGAGCACAGTTCTGTATGTGCACAGAGAGGAGAGAATAGGAGCACAGTTCTGTATGTGCACAGAGAGGAGAGAATAGGAGCACAGTGCTGTATGTGCACAGAGAGGAGATAATAGGAGCACAGTTCTGTATGTGCACAGAGAGGAGAGAATAGGAGCACAGTTCTGTATGTGCACAGAGAGGAGAGAATAGGAGCACAGTTCTGTATGTGCACAGAGAGGAGAGAATAGGAGCACAGTTCTGTATGTGCACAGAGAGGAGAGAATAAGAGCACAGTGCTGTATGTGCACAGAGAGGAGAGAATAAGAGCACAGTTCTGTATGTGCACAGAGAGGAGAGAATAGGAGCACAGTTCTGTATGTGCACAGAGAGGAGAGAATAGGAGCACAGTTCTGTATGTGCACAGAGAGGAGAGAATAGGAGCACAGTGCTGTATGTGCACAGAGAGGAGAGAATAGGAGCACAGTTCTGTATGTGCACAGAGAGGAGAGAATAAGAGCACAGTTCTGTATGTGCACAGAGAGGAGAGAATAAGAGCACAGTGCTGTATGTGCACAGAGAGGAGAGAATAAGAGCACAGTTCTGTATGTGCACAGAGAGGAGAGAATAGGAGCACAGTGCTGTATGTGCACAGAGAGGAGAGAATAGGAGCACAGTTCTGTATGTGCACAGAGAGGAGAGAATAGGAGCACAGTTCTGTATGTGCACAGAGAGGAGAGAATAAGAGCACAGTTCTGTATGTGCACAGAGAGGAGAGAATAGGAGCACAGTTCTGTATGTGCACAGAGAGGAGAGAATAAGAGCACAGTTCTGTATGTGCACAGAGAGGAGAGAATAAGAGCACAGTGCTGCATGTGCACAGAGAGGAGAGAATAAGAGCACAGTTCTGTATGTGCACAGAGAGGAGAGAATAGGAGCACAGTGCTGTATGTGCACAGAGAGGAGAGAATAGGAGCACAGTTCTGTATGTGCACAGAGAGGAGAGAATAGGAGCACAGTGCTGTATGTGCACAGAGAGGAGAGAATAGGAGCACAGTTCTGTATGTGCACAGAGAGGAGAGAATAAGAGCACAGTTCTGTATGTGCACAGAGAGGAGAGAATAAGAGCACAGTGCTGTATGTGCACAGAGAGGAGAGAATAAGAGCACAGTTCTGTATGTGCACAGAGAGGAGAGAATAGGAGCACAGTGCTGTATGTGCACAGAGAGGAGAGAATAAGAGCACAGTGCTGTATGTGCACAGAGAGGAGAGAATAAGAGCACAGTTCTGTATGTGCACAGAGAGGAGAGAATAGGAGCACAGTTCTGTATGTGCACAGAGAGGAGAGAATAGGAGCACAGTTCTGTATGTGCACAGAGAGGAGAGAATAGGAGCACAGTGCTGTATGTGCACAGAGAGGAGAGAATAGGAGCACAGTTCTGTATGTGCACAGAGAGGAGAGAATAGGAGCACAGAGAGGAGAGAATAGGAGCACAGTTCTGTATGTGCACAGAGAGGAGAGAATAAGAGCACAGTTCTGTATGTGCACAGAGAGGAGAGAATAGGAGCACAGTTCTGTATGTGCACAGAGAGGAGAGAATAGGAGCACAGTTCTGTATGTGCACAGAGAGGAGAGAATAGGAGCACAGTTCTGTATGTGCACAGAGAGGAGAGAATAAGAGCACAGTTCTGTATGTGCACAGAGAGGAGAGAATAGGAGCACAGTTCTGTATGTGCACAGAGAGGAGAGAATAGGAGCACAGTTCTGTATGTGCACAGAGAGGAGAGAATAGGAGCACAGTTCTGTATGTGCACAGAGAGGAGAGAATAGGAGCACAGTTCTGTATGTGCACAGAGAGGAGAGAATAGGAGCACAGTGCTGTATGTGCACAGAGAGGAGAGTATAGGAGCACAGTGCTGTATGTGCACAGAGAGGAGAGAATAAGAGCACAGTTCTGTATGTGCACAGAGAGGAGAGAATAGGAGCACAGTTCTGTATGTGCACAGAGAGGAGAGAATAGGAGCACAGTTCTGTATGTGCACAGAGAGGAGAGAATAGGAGCACAGTTCTGTATGTGCACAGAGAGGAGAGAATAGGAGCACAGTTCTGTATGTGCACAGAGAGGAGAGAATAGGAGCACAGTTCTGTATGTGCACAGAGAGGAGAGAATAGGAGCACAGAGAGGAGAGAATAGGAGCACAGTTCTGTATGTGCACAGAGAGAAGAGAATAGGAGCACAGTTCTGTATGTGCACAGAGAGGAGAGAATAGGAGCACAGTTCTGTATGTGCACAGAGAGGAGAGAATAGGAGCACAGTTCTGTATGTGCACAGAGAGGAGAGAATAGGAGCACAGTGCTGTATGTGCACAGAGAGGAGAGAATAGGAGCACAGTTCTGTATGTGCACAGAGAGGAGAGAATAGGAGCACAGTGCTGTATGTGCACAGAGAGTAGAGAATAGGAGCACAGTTCTGTATGTGCACAGAGAGGAGAGAATAGGAGCACAGTTCTGTATGTGCACAGAGAGGAGAGAATAGGAGCACAGTTCTGTTTAAGACTCCAAGAGTTTGTAGAAAAAGGTACGAGACAGGAACTGTAAATAATCAGGGTTCTTTATTCTGCAGAAGAGGAGTCGGTTCACACAACCAGATGCATGTTCAACATCCTACAGAGAGAGGGGCAGCCCCTCTGTGCTTTTATAACATTCATATCACATCATTCCTGTTCACATCCAGCATTAACAAATCATCACTTGTTTACTGTTCTCCCAAATAAGGTTAATTGGGTTAGATTTATTTTGTTAGAAAAAAATAAGCTATAGTGTAAGTGATTATAGGTAATATTGATCAATTATATGAATATATCAAATTAAAAATTTTGACTCCAACAATATCACTTTAACAAATGAAAATATAATGAATATAGGTTTAACAATAAAAGGTTAAAATATCAGGTGTTAAATAAAAAATAAAAGTTATTCTATTCTATTGAGATAGAATATCGATCGGCTATTCAAATTATCTCTTTTGCACAGAAACAGAAACCAGAGCAGAATAAATGGTAACAGAACTTCAATCACTGCAGATAATAAAATACATTGATTGAGTCGGTCACTATACAGCAGATCAATATTACTCTACTTCCCTACAGCAGTATAATAAGCTTATCACACCATGGGCTCCATCTTACACTCTGCGCTAAGCAGCGGTAACCCAATAGATAGAGCCCCATGTCTTCATGATATCCGGTGTCCTAGACATGGTGATTGAGCTGCAGTAGCCATTTTGACTCGTACAGTATCCTGCACTAGTGTTTGGCCGACAGAAAGGCAACTACATTTGATAGAATACAAAACAGCCATAACAACGAGGAAGGAAAACAATATCATAAACAAACCTTGCATAATAGATTGTCCCATGTTCCCATTCAACCCCACACTGTCCATTCCTGCAGTTGATTGAATTGCAGTGACAGCCTTTGCAATGTGATCTGACAAATCCGTGATTTGCTCTGAGTGACCTGGTATGAAAGTGCAGAATTCTCTCCCAATTATTGCGCAGGTACCTCCCTGGGAGACCAGCAGAAAATCTAATGCCGTGCGGTTTTGTTAGACACGTTCATTATGGAGATTTCACCTTTTGATGATTGACAGGTGTTTGTTCAGGATGACCCAGAGAGCCACTCCCCCATGGAGGATAGTGAAGATGTTACACGTCATCAGATTAAAAGCAGATCTCATCTTCACGGTCAGGAGAGGTTTCGAGCACGTCACTGACCTTTAGCTGGTAAGGGCTTCAGTCCCTCACTTGTCACACCGGCGGTCTTTAAAATTGTACTGTACAGTTTGCAGTAAATTACTGGGAAAAGAGTTATAATTTTACAGGTCTTTTACTGCTTCCTAAATTTATACAATTTTACTGGAGTTAGAATACTATATTGTCAGTTTACACTACATAAATGGAAGCATGGTTGTCAGAATTTCTTTGTAGATTCAAAGGACATTCATTGTTACCCAAATTTACAATACAATATTGTAACTAAGATACACAAAAGTAGTATTTTTAACATCATTAGTTGTAGAGCACAGCCTTTACATATAATGCATTAAAACAGCTGGATATTTACTGAAGCAGTTTACTTTAATTATCTTAAGCTTAAGCGTACAAGGCAGTACTTACATATCTTTAAACATAACTGTTTAAAGCAGTCATTCCCAAACTTGGCCTGTCTCTGAATCAGCACTCTTCCACACTGTTGAGTAGCCTTGGTGAGTAGATAGGACGAGAAAGTCGTTGAGTAGGCGAAAACCTTTCAAATTGCAGTATACTTGAAACACCCGGATGACACACTTACTTCCGGGGTTTCGCTGAGTACATTCGGGAGCACACTTTTCAAGAAGTACACAAACATTTTGGTCGCATAAATATGATGTGAAGCTTTGTTTTTTTTTAAAAATGAGGCGCAGCTTCACTGACGTTGCCCTTCAAATACAACAAAAACAACACCTGACACAGCAGCGCAAGGGGGGGCTCAGGGTTGCCAGATCTTGCCAGACTTTTCAGCGACTCAAAACTATATATATTTTTAACCAAAACTAAAATATTTTAAATAGAAATAATCATATTTTTACTTTTTAAAATAAGTGCGTGCTTTGCGACTTTTCATTTTTACCCATGACTGCACTTTGAAAGTCTCCCAATTTAGCTGTAAAACCGCGGACATGGCAACACTTATGGGAGGTCTTATGACCTGCTTACGACACTTCCACAGTACAGTTGGAAAATAGTATGGAGGATATTCTAAACAGTGCACATTAAACAGCACACTTCTGCCAGTGCACTGTACGCAGGAGACAGGGCCCCCTGTGTATGCTGGTTTTCATTACAACAATTGCAATCCCAGAATTTTAACAAGCTGTTCATTTTGTTAAATTAGATTTTTAGAGGGATTATTAAAAGTCCCATGTTCACATTGTTGTACTTAATGTGCTATATTTCAAACAATTACATTTAAAGAGGTACTTTTTGTTAACTGATCAAATAGAAGACTGAAGTGAATAAACCGGCTCCTAATTGGTGAAAATGTCGACGCCTGGCCACTAATAAACCAGTTTGATAGATAATGATGAATTCAAAGACATAGCAAACGATAACGAGCCAAACCTGCATTGTGTTAATCGGTTTAAGGTGAAAACATTATGAAAGAACTTAAACACGTGATCAACAACATAACTAGGAGGCTATTGATTCACCTCAGTCTTTAATTTGATCAGTTAAATTTTTTTTAAACCTTTTTCTATGCAGTTGTTTGCAATATAGCACAATAAGCACAATGTAGAGAGGAAAAACTCCCTCTAAACATGAAAAGCAAGTAAGAAGAATTAACATCTTTTTAAAATTCTGGGATTGCAATTGTGGTTGTAATGAAAAGCAGCATACACAGGGGGGCCCCAGGACCGTGTTTGGAAATGACTGGTTTAAGGAAACAGTTTAATTGAATCTCAGTTACCGCTTTCTGCACTTGTAGGATAAATTACATAGATGTGCCCTTAAATGATCGTTTATCTGGTTTGAAACAAACAATAAAAATAATCCATGTTCTTTATTGGATAGTGCAGCTTTCTGACACTTTTATTCCAGCTATTGCACCTCCTATTCCTCCAGCTACTCCTCCAATTACTCCTCCAACTCCTGCTCCTACTGGACCCAGCACTGATCCTACTAATGCTCCTGTTCCTGCTCCTGCTGCTGCTCCAGCTGCTGTGCAGCCTAGAACAACACCTGTCTTTGTAAATGCATTATCTCTCTCTGCCTTTTCTCTAGCTTTCCTCTCCTCTTCTTCTCGTAGCTCCTCTCGAGCTTTCTTTAGGGCTTCTCCCTCATAATGTTTTTTCAGCTCCTCCTCTTTCTTGAGTCTGTCCTTTTCATTTTCTTTCAGAATCCTCCTCTTCTCCTCTTCAATCGCTTTTTCAGCCTTCTTGTAAATCTCATTGGTGTAGCAGCCTCCTCCATTGATTGTCACCATCTTATCAATCTTCTTCAGCAGCTCTGAGACCTGAGAATGGTTCTGCGGGTCTTCATTGTTAAATACATGATACCCACCAAGGCACTGTTTAGTGAACTCTGTGAGTTTTTCATCACCACTCAGAAATTCTTCAATAGTTTCTTCCTTCAGTTTGTCTCCATTAGTGAACAGCACCATGCTGTATTTGGCTGATTCAGGGAAGGTCTCCTGAATGATCTTCACTGTGTTCTGCTCCTCCTCTGTAAATCTGCCCAGCTGGATCACCACCAGGAACACATGGGATCCCGGAGAGGACAGAGAGATGCACATTTTAATCTCCTGTATGGTCTCAGCACGACTGAATTTTGTGTCAAACAGGCCTGGAGTGTCAATCACAGCCACCTCTCTCCCATCCACTTCCCCTCTCGCCTTCTTACATTGTGATGTCACAGAGGAAGAGGAGAATTTAGATTTAAACTTCCCTTTTCCCAGGATGGTGTTTCCTACTGCACTCTTTCCTACTCCAGTCTTCCCCACCAGCACAATCCTCAGATCTTTTAGCTTCTCTAGTCCTGTGGAATAATAAGAGCACTATAGTTACTCAGATCTCTTAGCTTCTCTTGTCCTGTGGAATAATAAGAGCACTATAGTTACTCAGATCTCTTAGCTTCTCTTGTCCTGTGGAATAATAAGAGCACTATAGTTACTCAGATCTTTTAGCTTCTCTAGTCCTGTGGAATAATAAGAGCACTATAGTTACTCAGATCTCTTAGCTTCTCTAGTCCTGTGGAATAATAAGAGCACTATAGTTACTCAGATCTCTTAGCTTCTCTAGTCCTGTGGAATAATAAGAGCACTATAGTTACTCAGATCTCTTAGCTTCTCTAGTCCTGTGGAATAATAAGAGCACTATAGTTACTCAGATCTCTTAGCTTCTCTAGTCCTGTGGAATAATAAGAGCACTATAGTTACTCAGATCTCTTAGCTTCTCTAGTCCTGTGGAATAATAAGAGCACTATAGTTACTCAGATCTCTTAGCTTCTCTAGTCCTGTGGAATAATAAGAGCACTATAGTTACTCAGATCTCTTAGCTTCTCTAGTCCTGTGGAATAATAAGAGCACTATAGTTACTCAGATCTCTTAGCTTCTCTAGTCCTGTGGAATAATAAGAGCACTATAGTTACTCAGATCTCTTAGCTTCTCTTGTCCTGTGGAATAATAAGAGCACTATAGTTACTCAGATCTCTTAGCTTCTCTTGTCCTGTGGAATAATAAGAGCACTATAGTTACTCAGATCTTTTAGCTTCTCTAGTCCTGTGGAATAATAAGAGCACTATAGTTACTCAGATCTCTTAGCTTCTCTAGTCCTGTGGAATAATAAGAGCACTATAGTTACTCAGATCTCTTAGCTTCTCTAGTCCTGTGGAATAATAAGAGCACTATAGTTACTCAGATCTCTTAGCTTCTCTAGTCCTGTGGAATAATAAGAGCACTATAGTTACTCAGATCTCTTAGCTTCTCTAGTCCTGTGGAATAATAAGAGCACTATAGTTACTCAGATCTCTTAGCTTCTCTAGTCCTGTGGAATAATAAGAGCACTATAGTTACTCAGATCTCTTAGCTTCTCTAGTCCTGTGGAATAATAAGAGCACTATAGTTACTCAGATCTCTTAGCTTCTCTTGTCCTGTGGAATAATAAGAGCACTATAGTTACTCAGATCTCTTAGCTTCTCTAGTCCTGTGGAATAATAAGAGCACTATAGTTACTCAGATCTCTTAGCTTCTCTAGTCCTGTGGAATAATAAGAGCACTATAGTTATTCAGATCTTTTAGCTTCTCTAGTCCTGTGGAATAATAAGAGCACTATAGTTACTCAGATCTTTTAGCTTCTCTTGTCCTGTGGAATAATAAGAGCACTATAGTTACTCAGATCTGTTAGTTTCTCTTGTCCTGTGGAATAATAAGAGCACTATAGTTACTTCTTCACAGTGCTGCTATAAGAGACAAATATTTTAGCTGTGAAATTTTGTAATAACAAGACGATTTAATTACAATTACATTACAAGATTTAATGACAACATTGATCTCGTTGTTCATCCAGTTTGACAAGTTCCATATTAAGCATTTAGCAGATGATCTTATCCAGAGCAACATACACAGCTAATATTCTTTTTACATACAATTCATTTACATATCTGGACATTTACTGAAGAAGTCCAGGTAAAACACTTGGGATGCAGGCAACTTTATTATCCCAACTGTTGGGTCAGCTGCAGTGCGCCTTCAATTTGGAGTGCAGCACGGAATTTCTCAAGACTTTCCATATTTCCCAGACGTAGATCAAGATCAAGACCCAGTTGCCTTAGTCTCGATTGCAGCATGCTAACTCGTAATTTTCCTGTGCGAAGCCTGATTGCGGCGTGCTTTAAATGCCACCTAAAGGATACTTTGTAAACCTGTGTACTTCGTAAACCTGCTGCTGACCAGCTTTTACAAGAGACAAGTGCTCTTCATACGGAAAAATAATCTAAATTCACAGCTCTTTATAGCTCATCCAGGTCTTCCACCATAGAACTGCAACTGGCTCGTAGACCAACTTATACACAAAGTCCTAGACCTACTTATATCTTGTCCTTTTGATGGTTATTTGTGTTGTATGTCTAAGTCTTATTAACCAAAGTATTTAGTCTTTTGTGTCTGTGTGTTTGAGTCCGAGGAAAATGGGAGGTAAGAGTAGCAAGGAGGTGAGCCAAAGGGACCCGATACTAACCGCACCGGCAAAACATATGTGTAACAAATTGGGACATAGTGTCTTGACTCAGATATCATTATGGAGAAAACTAACAGATTTTAGCAGAAGGCACACTTAGTATTACATTGCTGGCGGTCTGCAGGGCTTTGTTAGAGAAGAGTGAGGAAGGCAAGAAAAGAGGGGGAAAAGAGAGGATAGATTGGGATCCATTTTGTGAATAGGAAAGAAAGGCAGAGACAACTGAGAAACGGGCGACGGCAGCGGGCCTTACGATGAAGGGGAAGAAAAAAAGCGAAGGAAAGTCGCCACCCCCTCCGTACCCACCCCCTCCGTATCCACCCCCTCCGTACCCACCCCCTCCGTATCCACCCCCTCCGTACCCACCCCCTCCGTATCCACCCCCTCCGTACCCACCACCTCCGTACCCACCCCCTCCGTATCCACCCCCTCCGTACCCACCCCCTCCGTATCCACCCTCTCCGTATCCACCCCCGACGGCACCCCAGGGCCAAGCAAGAACATCAGCTGCTGCGGTCTCAGCTGCAACGTCCCTATACCCCCAGCTGTACCCCTTCCCTATACCCCCAGCTGTACCCCTTCCCTATACCCCCAGCTGTACCCCTTCCCTATACCCTCAGCTGTACCCCTTCCCTATACCCTCAGCTGTACCCCTTCCCTATACCCCCAGCTGTACCCCTTCCCTATACCCTCAGCTGTACCCCTTCCCTATACCCCCAGCTGTACCCCTTCCCTATACCCCCAGCTGCACCCCTTCCCTATACCCCAAGCTGTACCCCTTCCCTGTACCCCAAGCTGTACCCCCAGCTGTATGGACAAGACGGACAGTCCCTGTTTCCTCTTGTGGCATTCCCTGATCCTCGCAGACCAGGGAGGAACGGGGGAAGGAGCCCGGATCTTTTAGCACAACGCAACTGGACAATAGACGAGATCATGGACATTGTCAGGGAATGACCTGATCCCAGAGACAATGCTGAGAAATGGTGTTCAGCCATGCGAGAACTGGACCAGCTGTATCAACCATCCACGCAAGAACTGGAAATGGTGTTTCGAAGGTTTTTTTTTTTTTTACTCAAATGGAGTGCTGTAAAGGGAACATTAAAAAAAGACGTAAATCGAGCGGATATAGAGTTTAAAGACCAACTGGATGAACTATGCGAGGCAGTGAAAAGACTGCATCCAAACCAAACAGACTGGGGGGCGGATACAAGGAACGTGTTGCAGGCATCAAAGAACTTTGTTGACTCACATACACTTGAGATAACCCAATCATGTGCAGCGGATAGTTTATTTGCTGTAGCTATGTCATAATCGATTGCATTTAGATTTGCTAACGTACTCGTAGGCAAGCACCTGTCACCTTGGCATTTCCATGCAGAGTGAAAGGTTTGTTTTCCATGGTAGCTTAACCACAGGACTTGTTGAATAATGTTGAATGGAATGATAGTAGGCTAGATGAGCATTAAAACATAGGCAAAAACCTAGCTAACGTTAATCTGTATGGTTAGGTAACGCGTTTTCTAACGTTAGTGCTGTTGCTGTTGTATTAGTAGTTAGTACTAATGAACTGTGATTGTCCAAGTTGCTTTCTAGCCCCAGCTTAGTATGTGTAGTGCTAACCTTATGCTAACGTTACAGTTGGTTGATAAATGGAATTGATAGATAGCAGTAACATTAACACCTATATATGTATAATATATAATTACAAGGCAGAGACCGAATAAATAGTTTCAGCACGGTAACGTAGGCTAAGTAGGCTACCAGGAGAGCCCGATCGCTACGGACAACTGATGGTCTGTCGATACGGGTATCCAGACTGCCCTGCAACAAGCTGCTATAATTCCTAAAGAAATTGTATGTGTATTTGCTTCGCCGTGGTATCAATTGCTGGGAATGGTAAAGAAAGATGGTACTATGGTAGCCTATAGTGTGAGGTGGAAATGCAGCCTATAGTAAAGAGCTTATAGCTAGTATTAAATAACCCATCATAGCAGTGTATTATTATGTATTGAACCACTATGGTCAGGCCATGGCCAGACTGTTTTTGAGATAATTTAATCATGGTATTTCATTAAAACTACTATATAAAATAAGGGCCAATTGTAATGTTCAAATAAGACCAGCAGAGACCGCTGCAGACCATGAAACGAATATATCTCCCAGGGGGACGAAGTCAAACTTTTTAGCCCACACGGGGCGGGGTTGAGAAAAGCATGAAACGGGGGTTATCTGAGTTGGGCTGCTGCTGTTTACGTCTCGCTTTTACGTCTCGTGGGTGAGCATAAAATTGACGGACTTAGACTGGACTGTGCGATTGAGAGTGTTTTTAACATATGTATGCTTAGCCGATCAGCCTGGGTATGTATATTCATGCAAATCTTTTTACAATAAATTACGTTATATCAGACTCTGGAATGTAGTGTCTATTTGGAAGAAAGTTTGTATAACTTGTAGTGGAATGGTCCTGACCCCTCCCGACAGGGCGGTGAAAGGATCGTTCCTATTATTATCCTACAGTATCAATTGCTGGGAATGGTAAAGAAAGATGATACTATGGTAGCCTATAGTGAGAGGAGGAAATGCGGTATAATTGGATCAAAATAAGACGAAAGTGTTAAAATATGGTGATGTATTTTGTGGTAAGTAACGTTAGTCTAAAGAACTTGGATACAAAGAAGTAGCTGAATGAATTGTGATGAGTTGCCCAGCGCTCACATAGAGCAGATGTTATGGTTCTGTTTGTTTGTGTATTGTGTTCTGTTTATTTTCTGTTACTTTATTATTTCCCTTACATGTGTTTGTTTGTGTTCATTAGTATTAGTGGTTACGTTCCCATTTGACACTCCACTTCAGTTCCCTTGTCTGTCTACGTTTCCATGTTATCCTAGAATCCACTTCCTGTATTCGTGTTTGCACATTTCGGTACATGCGGGTTTCCCCCTGTATTTCAAGTCTCGTTTTCCTTTCTTCTTAACTACTTATTATTGTACATATTGTGGCGATCCGGGGCGATTGCGAGTGACGGGGATCGTTGTGCATGTCAACTGTTGTGTTCAAATGTAATGACGTGTGCAGTAGCATTTGGCAGTTGGTCTTTGAATGTGGCAGCATGAGTTCAACCAGGTCCGCGCTAGAGACCGTTCGTTGATTGACGTATGACAGAGGGAATTACGTGTGATTGGTTGGGGTGAGCTGCAGGGCACCTATCAAGGGCCGCCTTTGTTAAGCATGCTCATTTGCATAGAGGGGCTATAAAGCTGGCCACGATCCAGCACGCGTGGTCTATTCTAACTGTTAACTGGAGAAGAAGCAACAAGAGATTGTACTCTTACTCAATAAACTATTTCCAACCAAGAAAACCTGACTCCGACTCCATGGCTCGCCACAATGGTGTCAGAAGCGGGACGATCTGGGAACAGATCCGCGAATTGGAACGTCAGGTGACCAAGCAGATGGACGTTATCGCAGGAGCGTCTGCGAAGCGGCCCACGAATAGACCCGGGGGACTACCCGAAGGAGCCAGCGCAACAAGACCGGAGCGAGAGATGCCGATTGCAGACCAGGCGGAGGTGCCCGCGCTGGTGGCTGACCCCGCGGCCGGAAACGGAGCGCAAGTAGGTCGGCCGGAAGCCAACGAGGACGCCCCTGCTTCCAGGCCGAGCCAGACGGCGGTGCCGGCGCAGCGACCGACTACACCGTTAAAGGCGGTGATCAAGCTACCCCGTTACACGGGAAAGGGTGAGCTAGAGTCGTACCAAAGCCAGGTACGATTCGCGGCTAGCTACAATGGCTGGGACGAGAGCCAGACGGCCACCCACTTAGCGTTAGCCCTGGAGGGCGAGGCCTGCCAGGTGCTTCTAGACCTGGACAGCGCCGAACCACTGACGCTACCGGCACTGATGACAGCGCTGGAACGCCGGTTCGGACAGCGGCAATTCCTAGAGGTGAGCCGGGAGAAGCTCGCCAAGCGACGGCGGACCGGAGCAGAGAGCCTCAGCGTCCTCGCCGCCGACATCAGGCTGTTAGCCCGCCGCGGCTATCCTCAACTCGATAACGCAGGCCAGCAGGAGCTAGCCTGCCAGACCTTCACACAGGCCCTCACTCCGGAGCGCCTACAACAACAGGTCCGCATTGCCAAACCGGAGTCCCTGGACGCAGCGCTTCGCGAGGCCGAGCGACTGGAGCTCATCTTGGGCACCACACCCAACGGGACCCCGGCTAACAAGCCCCGGGTCCGAGCTGCATACTGCGAGGACGGCGAGGAGGTGAGATGGGTTCAGCGGAACCAAACTCGACCGCGGCAGCGACCGGAACGGGAGCGACGCTGCTTCCGGTGCGACGAACCGGGGCATTTCGCCCGCGACTGTACTGCCCCTGCGCCAAAAGCGAGAGCTCCACAGCCGACGAGAAACGACGACGGGACGGCCCAATGAGGAGACCGCCGCCCCATGCCACACTCCTCCTCAACCAGGCCCGGGCCCAAACCAGCGCTCACGCGCCCAGGCTGCCCATCCTAGCAAAAGCAAAAATTCCAAGAGCAAAAGTTCCGTTTGATGCTCTTTTAAGAGCAGAGGAACAGGCCCACGAGGCCGAGCCCCGTATTGGCAGACTGGGGACGAAGACCGGGCTGTACTTGCCTTGCAGTTTGGACGGACAAGCCTGCTGGGCGCTGGTCGACACCGGAGCCACTATTTCACTGGTAAGGCCGGGGGTACTTCGGGGTACCAGCGGGCTGCTTTCAGGTGCATGGACCCCTACCTCTACCCAGCTAACCTCCGTCACTGGGCAGAAGATGGGCATGCGTGGTAGTAAACAATTACAAGTGTGTGCAGGAGCCCAGCGAGTGAAACACGAGTTTTGGTTAGCAGATATAAAAGATGCATGCATTATCGGTTTAGATTTGTTAGCGTTGTGGGGAACTAGCATAAATGTGATAGCCGAGACTATAACTATTGGTACTGAAACGCTGGGCCTCCGATCAAAATGTGAATTACAAGCAGCCCGCCGAACTGAATGCCCTGGGGTGCCCCCCAAACACTGTCGCCCCAGTTCTGTGCTTGCTATGGCCACCGCTGATTCGCCGCTCGTTACCGTGGTACCACCTCAGGTTACAGTACCACCGCAGACGGGCGGGCTAGCCTCAGCTACCCAGCCCTCTGCGGGGGTGCTGCAAGCCGTCCTAGCATTATGGACGCGCAGCAGCAAAGGGCTCACACCGCAGCAGAGCCAGCAGCTTAAAGCCCTGCTTGTCCGTTACACTCACCTATTCGCTGTGCGGGACGAAGAATGCACACAGACCGAACTGGTTCAACACCAGATTGATACTGGCTCGGCTGTGCCCATTCGGTTACGTCCGCACCGGCTGTCTCTAGCCAAGCGAGAGGTGGCGGAGGACAAGATAAGGGAGATGGCAGCTGCGGGCATTATCGAGCCCTCTGAAAGCCCATGGGCGGCCCCTGCTGTCCTGGTTAAAAAGAAGGACGGGGAGTGGCGTTTTTGTGTAGATTATAGGCGTCTTAATCAGATCACCAAGAAAGACGCCTATCCACTTCCCCGCATTGACGAGGCCTTAGACCATATCGCGGGGTCCAGTTGGTTTAGCTCGCTGGACCTCCGCAGTGGCTATTGGCAGGTGAGGCTGTCCCCGGAAGCGAGGGCAAAATCAGCTTTCACCATAGGGCAAGGGTTGTGGCAGTTCCGGGTCATGCCGTTCGGGCTCTGTAACGCCCCTGCCACTTTTGAGCGACTGATGGAGCGGGTGCTGTCGTCCGTCCCGCGGAGTTCCTGTGTCGTGTACTTGGACGACCTCCTAGTACACGCCAGCGACTTCGAGCAAGCCCTCGCTCACCTAACTGACGTGCTTACGGAGATTGGCCGGGCTGGGCTACGGCTCAATCCCAAAAAGTGTCAGCTGCTCCGGAGGGAGACAGCTTTCTTGGGGCACGTCGTTAGCGAGCAGGGTGTAGCCACTGACCCAGCTAAGGTGGCTTCTGTGCGGGAATGGCCGACGCCTAGCAATGTGGGTGAGCTGCGGAGCTTCTTGGGACTAGTGTCGTACTATAGACGCTTTGTCTTGAGCTTCGCCACCCTGGCTAGTCCGCTTCATCGCTTGACGAATAAAGGTCAACAGTTCGAGTGGACAGGGGACTGCCAGAATGCTTTTGACCAGTTGAGAGACGCCCTAACGGCGGCTCCCATTCTAGCATATCCGGATGTCGCGCGACCATTCATCGTCGACACGGACGCTAGCAATGTCGGAGTCGGGGCCGTGCTCTCCCAGGTGGGACCAGACGGGGAACGAGCGGTAGCCTACTACAGTAGCGCGCTGAGCAAGGCAGAGCGAAACTACTGCGTGACTCGGCGCGAGCTGTTAGCGGTGGTCAAAGCGGTTCGCCATTTTCGCCCTTACCTGCAAGGCAGCCATTTCCTTATTAGGACAGATCACGCGTCACTAACCTGGCTTTTAAATTTTAAAGATCCGGAGGGCCAGGTAGCCCGCTGGCTCGAGCTGTTGCAAGAGTACGATTTCCAGATTCAGCACAGGCCCGGAAAGCTGCATGGTAATGCAGATGCGCTTTCCCGGAGGCCCTGTGCAGAGCTGGACTGTAGGCCTTGCACTAAAGCCGAGCAGCGAGAGCAGGTGACGGAGATAGCATGCCCAGTTCGGGCTGTAGAAGGTGAGGTTGGATGGTTGCCTTTTAGCCAGCAGGACCTGCGCCTAGCGCAAGAGGGCGACAGCGAGCTGCAGCAGGTGCAGCGCTGGATCGCGGCAGGTACACGGCCTGCATGGGGGGAAGTGTCGGCCAGTAGCCCAGCGGTCAAGGCTTATGTGAGTCAGTGGGGGAGCCTGACGTCGCAGAGTGGGCTGCTCTATCGGCGGTGGCAGGCCCCCGGTTCCGACCAGGATCTCCTCCAGCTGCTGGTGCCCCGTGCGCTCCGCCCCCAGGTACTTGGACTGGTGCATGGCTCTGTGGGGGCGGGGCACTTTGGCATCAGCAAGACTTTGCACCGACTGCGGAGGAGGTTCTACTGGCCTGCCTGCCGCCGGGACGTGGAGCTGCACGTCCACTGCTGCGACGCCTGCACGGCCAAGAAGGGGCCGACGCAGCGGTCGCAGGCCCCCCTTCAGCGGTACGTCGTGGGGGCTCCTATGGAACGGGTCGGGGTAGACATCTTAGGGCCTTTCCCCGTCACTGAGTCCGGCAACCGCTATGTGCTTGTGGCCATGGACTACTTTACCAAGTGGCCCGAGGCGTACGCAGTGCCGGACCAATCAGCGGACACGACGGCGGAAAGGCTCGTGACAGAGATGTTCGCCCGGTTCGGGGCCCCCGAGGAGCTACACAGCGACCAGGGGCGAAATTTCGAGTCGCGGGTGCTGGCAGCTGTGTGTACGCGGCTGGGAGTGGCCAAGACCCGCACTACGGCGTTGCATCCCCAGAGCGATGGACTTGTTGAACGCTTTAATAAAACCCTGGCCACCCAGCTAGCCATTCTAGCCAGCCAGCACCAGCGAGACTGGGACTGCCATTTGCCCTTGGTCCTGTGGGCATACCGCTCCGCCGTGCAGGAAAGCAGCCAGTGCTCCCCCGCTGCGCTCATGTTCGGGCGCGAGCTAAGGACGCCCGTTGATTTGGTGTTCGGAGCCCCGCCCGGACCAACGGAGCACCACCAGTCAGAGGCCGGGTACGCACGGGCCTTGATCGAGCGCCTGGAGACCGCCCACAGCTTTACCCGCCAGGCCCAATCCACCGCGAGCTTCAAGCAAAAGCGAGCGTATGATGTGCGCTGTCGGGGACAGCCTTTCACCAACGGAGACAAGGTATGGATCTACTGTCCGATCCGTAAGAAGGGTCTGTCCCCGAAATTGCAGTCGCATTGGCGGGGCCCTGGTGAAGTGTTGGGTCGGCTTAGCGAGGTGGTCTATCGAGTGCGCATGCCCGGCCGAAGGAAACTGGTGGTGCTTCACCGGGATCGCCTAGCTCCTTATCGGCCGCTGTTGGATGGTGTTGAGGAGGGGATGGGCGTCGGCGAGGACCAGCCCGCTTTACGTGCGCCCACCCCTCCTCCACCAGAAAACCCCGCGGCCGCTGAGGGCCCGAATCGCCCTTCTCGCCAACGGAGGACTCCTGCCCGTTTCCGGGACTTTGTATGTGAGTGCGGACAGTTAAAAGGGTCGCAAGGGACTGCTGACCCCTTAGGTGGGGGCAGTGTGGCGATCCGGGGCGATTGCGAGTGACGGGGATCGTTGTGCATGTCAACTGTTGTGTTCAAATGTAATGACGTGTGCAGTAGCATTTGGCAGTTGGTCTTTGAATGTGGCAGCATGAGTTCAACCAGGTCCGCGCTAGAGACCGTTCGTTGATTGACGTATGACAGAGGGAATTACGTGTGATTGGTTGGGGTGAGCTGCAGGGCACCTATCAAGGGCCGCCTTTGTTAAGCATGCTCATTTGCATAGAGGGGCTATAAAGCTGGCCACGATCCAGCACGCGTGGTCTATTCTAACTGTTAACTGGAGAAGAAGCAACAAGAGATTGTACTCTTACTCAATAAACTATTTCCAACCAAGAAAACCTGACTCCGACTCCATGGCTCGCCACAATATACTAATCCAACTAACAATACTAACTGTGTGTTTATATTTAAATACTAACGATAACTAATAGATTCATGTGTATATATAACTAACGAATCACATTTACTAACGTAGGATATTTAGAATTGTGTACTAACGTCACTTAATTACTAATCACTCTCTTGCTCCGCACTGCAGCTGTCATTCTCCCTTAGCTTTTCTATCTCTGCTCTATTCGTTATTTCTTAAACTCTCTTCAGCTGTATCCACTAGTGATGGGAATTCCGGCTCTTTTGGCTCGGCTCACTAAAAAGAGTCGGCTCTTTCGGCTCCCAAGTGGCTCCTCAGATTTTTTGTTGTTTAAATTAATTAATTACCAAAAATTATATGTAAAATTAATTACTAATGTAAAAACCATACATTATATCAAATGTTTATTATTTATATGGCTTATTATACTCAATAAGGAGCAGAGTGCTACAAAAAATAAATTATAAAGTACAAAAACAAAGACCCAACTCAATTCATCCACGATTGAAAATGGTTGAAAATAAAGTGCTATCATTTTAACTAATTCCTCGTCAACTGTGTTCTGTTTTACCCGGCCAAAGCCTTTTGCACAAACTGGCTCATAGAGCTCTGGGCTGTAGGTCTAGGAGGTTGTGGTGGTGTACCGGATGACATTGACGCTGTAGACACTGCAGCAGCAGCAACAGTTGCAGTAGACGTACTGCCACCCTCACTTTCGCTAGCTTGTCTCTTTTCTTCCAACTGCACTATGGGATGTGCAGTTCTTATGTGCCTGTGTAAGTTGTTTGTGGAGCCTGCTCGATATGATATTTTTATCTTGCACAATCTACACCTTTGTATTGTCTATTCTATTAAAATGCGTCCAAATTCTACTCCGTTTCCTGCTGTCACTCATTTTCCCGACTTTCCAGCGTGTTGTCTTGTCTATTCTGTAGCAGCGTTCTCTCTCGTCTCCTGTTTCTCCGTCTCTGTGCGCTCAGCTGTGTCTGTAACCCCGCCCCTCCCCCTCCTGCTCAGTGCGGACACACACAATTAACACATCATGTAGTTGACCAATCACGTGCGGCTTGAACAGAAAAAAGTATATAAAAAAAAAAAAGCGGATCCGGCTCCCAGACAGGCAGGAGCCGGCTCCCGTCGTTCACTTCAAAGAGCCGGCTCTAAGAGCCGTTTCGTTCGCGACCGACACATCACTTGTATCCACTTTCAGAATCCACCCCTCGAGCTGTGCACTCGTTTACCTGCTAATTTCAGACCGTGTGTTATCTATTGTGTTTGCGTGCATTCCAGTCCGTGTCTTCTGTTGTGAAGTTAAGAAAAGAGCAATGAAAATTCAGCAAATTAAAACACAAAATAACATAACATATGCAGAGGCAGTAAAGAAAGTGCCAGGAGAAAGCAGAGTAGAAGAATCGGAGAGAAACTACCAACCTTCTAGATTTGAATTGTAAGGAGAAAGAAGAGTAGAGAATTCTGAGAGAACAATTATTAACCAAACTTCTAGAGTTGGGATCGAACAGTGTGGTCAAACTAAAGGGTTGAGTACTGAAAAATTGGTTTTATTCATTGCCTATGTCCTCAATTGTTCAGACCAAGCTAAAAGCAAAACAGAAAAAATAAGAATAATAGTTAAGGGAGCGGAATAGTTCTTGGAGGTGAAGGGTCTTTTTTGGGAGCAAATTTTAAAAAAAAATGGAGTCTGACTCAAAGTCAGGAAACATGTTCTAAAGGACCTATGTAGGAATTAATATCGAGATGAAGAAAAGAGATTCAAATATGATTTAAGACATGTATTATAGAGATTGTTTGGTATCATTTTAGGTTTTATTTGTTGTATTTATTTTTTATTTTTTTATATAGACCTAAGAGAAATTTAATTTAATAAATCCCGATCTACACTCCAATCCGGTTGCACAATTGTGCACAATTTAATTGTTTGCCAACCGCCATAAAACAAAAGAAGAAGAAGTAGTCATCTCTGTCAGAACGTTGATCAATTCACTGCCGATTTTTTGTAAGCCTGTGTTATTTGAGATTCATGAGACAACCCTTCTGTACGACTTTGAGCCTGCCTTTTTCTTCTGTTTTGTTTGCCGCGTCTATCTGTTTTTTTTACTCTTGCTACGTTTATTTTTACTACTCTTTTGGATTTTGATTTTGTATCGTCACAACTCTGATTACCTTGGCTACTGATCTTGGACTGTGAATAAACTATGTTTTTGCCTGCTACCTGTGGTCTGCGTTTGGGTGCTTCTCAGAACATCACAGCTCACACCCTGAGCTAGCCTCCTGCACGTGCCCATTGACTCCTATTCATTTTTTGGCGATAAAATGTCAAATATCTCAGAAAGTGTATATGGTATAAAGGTAAAAAGTAATAGCAACCTGGAGGGTGTATGAAAGTATAATATGAGGTATGAATGGTGTGAACGGTGTAAAAGGAGAGGTGTAGGTGGAATAGTTCTCAAAAATCGGTGGAATAATAACGGTAAGTCTGAGCGATAACAATAGGTTTTTCAACCACACCTAATAATAATAATAATAAAACGTAACACTCAGTACTGGCCCTATTGTCTAACCCAGACCACGATGAGTTATAGCTTGAGAAAGGTCATCTGTGCCAAACTCATATTGGGAGATCCCCCCCTTATGACTAACTTCACACACAGCTCTGGCATACAGCTGCTTTCCATGGATGATCAGTTCTAACAGATGCTATTATTTAAAAAAAGTCTAACTTACCGCTCATGCTTGTCAGTAAAGGACTGTGCTGATCAGTCTGCTGCACCAGTGTTGCTGTATCTGTCTCAGAGTTGCAGGAAATGCTGCATTACAAATGCTCCTGCTTTTATACACAACTAACTTCCTGGAAACACCCACATATATTTTACTCTAAAGGGCCGTTCACACTACGACGATAACTATAACGATAATTATAACCATAAAAAATATATAAATCGTTCTAAGCAAAGTGAATGGATGTGTCTACACTACAACGACAACTATAAAAACAACCAGAACTATAAAGATGCCTATCGTTGAAAGAAAATGCCTGTTTTTCATAACGCTGTAAAACGAGACAATTTCCAGCCAATCAAAAATCACGTTCTGTTACTTATCAGTTAAAAATAGCGCGGAACGTAAAACAAAATTTGTATTTTTTCTATTCGTTATGTTGGAGCAATTTAGACAAATCTTAGAAAAAAGAAAACCCGGTTCTATATAATAATGTTCTATAATGTGCTGCTGCTGCGATCCAGTTGAATTTTGCCAGCACTGACACACACACAACCTCTACAGTCGGCTATACAGACTAGGCACCTCAATAAAACTCCTTTCTGCCCTTCCTCTCTTCACTGCCTGCAGTGGCAGAGCATCCACACAACAGTCAGAATTGTATAATTCTGTAAATTGAAATGGGATTATAAATGCTATTTGGCTTCCTCAATTAGAGTGCTTAAAAATATCAGACATCAAAGAAAGTATGACACCGGAAAATTATGAAAAAGGACGCGAGAAGATAGGATAAATGATCAGTTTAAAGTTTAACGTTATGTCAAAAAAAAAAAAAGAAGCTAAACAAAGCTGCACCGGAACGTTTGCGTTGGTTTCTGTAATAATATTATCAGAACAGCTTCCACCTCTGATATGATGTCATCATGACTTGAACATTTTTCAGCATACAAAATGTGTGTAGATAACCCACTAACTACAGAAAATAACATGGGGCCGGATTCAGAGATGGCCAACGCGCTTTAGTGCCTCTCCTGCACGGGTTTTACGCCAGTTGATCTACGCCGAATTCTAACTCAAGCTCTGTGATTAGAATTGAGATAATCAAGATTCTGCTAATATCACATAGAATGCTTCTAGCACTAAGGATATGCGACCAAATATTGAATATGATACTTTAAAAATATGTTAAAGCAAAGGGTATGAATACTTATGTAAATTAAAGATTTCAGTTTTAGATTTTTAATACATTTGCAAAAATTTCTAAAAACATGTTTTTACTTTGTCATTATGGGCTATTTTGTGTAGAATTCTGAGACAAAAAATGAACTCAATCTATTGTAGAATATGTCTGTAATGTAATAAAACGTGGAGAAGGTGAAAGGGGTATTCAGATTTTCCGGCTTGACTGTATAGTCTCTGTTTGGATCATTATAAATACTGAGTGGTAGCACTGAGTGGTTGCACTTTTCTGGGAAAATAAATATCACCACACAATTGGCCACTTTGACATTCTGACTGGTTGTTTTTGCCGGACACATGCCAGGCCTCACCTGACCTGTCTTGTGTGACACTGTACATTTTAACTAGGCCTTTCACTCAGCTCTTACTGAGACCCCAGGCAGCCTGTTCCCTGCAGTGTGGCTCAGTGGGATTGAGCCCCACAGGGCTGGAAAGTGGCCCAACACTGGGCTCCTCACTGGCTGACTGGAGGAGAGCCCTGGTCCAGCGTAACAGTGAGCAGGAGGAGCAGCGTGGAGTCCTGTCTTCTTCAGCTTCTCTACCACTTCAGCCAGCATGGTGTTTCTGCCCAGAACAGGCCTTGGAGTGAAGGTCTGCCTGCACTGGGGACAGCTGTAGACACCAGTATGATCATCCTGATCCCAGCAGCCCTTAATGCAGCCCATACAGTAACTGTGTCCACAGGGAATAGCCACCGGATCCTTCAGTAGATCCAGACAGATCGGACAGCTGAACTGCTCCTGATCCAGTAAAAATCCACCTTCAGCCATTTTACTGCTCACACTCTAACAGAGACAGAGTTCAGTTTAATTTCACAGAAACTACGTTAGAGAGAGAGTGGGAGTGACTTTCTGGTTCTGCCCACAGCTGCAGGAGGTGAACTGAACTGGTCTTTTTACTGCTCACACTGACTGAGTTAAGTTTTGTTTTCTCTGAAACAGACAGAGTCTAGTTTGGTTTCTCTGAAACTGCATGACAGAGAGAGTGGGAGTGACTTTCTTGTTCTGCCCACAGCTGCAGGAGGTGTGGTGTTGGACTGAGGCCAGGCTGAGCAGAGAGTGG
Organism: Ilyophis sp. 1 JC-2022; assembly: GCA_022702515.1. Classification (NCBI taxonomy): domain Eukaryota; kingdom Metazoa; phylum Chordata; class Actinopteri; order Anguilliformes; family Synaphobranchidae; genus Ilyophis; species Ilyophis sp. 1 JC-2022. The sequence goes on from CM040396.1 coordinate 109,319,798, forward strand.
ATATTTAGTCATAAATATCACACACACACACACACGCACACACACACACACGCACACACACACACACACACACACACACACACACACACTAGCGTGCACACACACACACACACACACAAGCACACACATAGTGTGTGAGTAAGTTCTGACATTACAGCTTCTTGATTTTATGATAATTTTTTATAATGTAAAGGGAGGGGGGCAGGTGGTGAGTGTGTGTGTGTGTGTGTGTGTGTGTGTGTGTGTATGCGGGGTGGGGGTGTGTGGGGAAGGGTGGTGAGTGAGTGTGTATATGGGGGGTGTGTATATTTATATGTATGGTATAGGTGGTGTGTGTGTGTGTGTGTGTGTGTGTGTGTGTATTGGGTGTGTTTAGTTATTTGTATGGTTTTGGTGGGGGTGTGTGTGTGTGTGTGTGTGTGTGTGTGTGTGTGTGTGTATGGGGTGTGGGGGGGTGTATAGTTATATGTATGGTTTAGGTGGTGTGTGTGTGTGTGTGTATGGGGTGTGGGGGTGTGTATAGTTATATGTATGGTTTAAGTGGTGTGTGTGTGTGTGTGTGTGTGTGTGTGTATGGGGTGTGGGTGGGGGTGTATAGTTATATGTATGGTTTAGGTGGTGTGTGTGTGTGTGTGTGTGTGTGTGTATATGGGGGGGGGTGTGTATATTTATATGTATTGTTTAGGTGGTGTGTGTGTGTGTGTGTGTGTGTGTATGGGGTGTGGGGGGGTGTATAGTTATATGTATGGTTTAAGTGGTGTGTGTGTGTGTGTGTGTGTGTGTGTGTATGGGGCAGGGCTTATATAGGGAGCAGAGTACTGGTATAAATCAGTAGGTATAGGTGTGGAGTTGCAGAGCTTATATAGGGAGCAGAGTACTGGTATAAACCAGTAGGTATAGGTGGGGAGTGGCAGGGTTTATATAGGGAGCAGAGTACTGGTATAAATCAGTAGGTATAGGTGTGGAGTTGCAGAGCTTATATAGGGAGCAGAGTACTGGTATAATCCAGTAGGTATAGGTGGGGAGTGGCAGGGCTTATATAGGGAGCAGAGTACTGGTATAAACCAGTAGGTATAGGTGGGGAGTGGCAGGGTTTATATAGGGAGCAGAGTACTGGTATAAACCAGTAGGTATAGGTGTGGAGTGGCAGGGCTTATATAGGGAGCAGAGTACTGGTATAAACCAGTAGGTATAGGTGTGGAGTGGCAGGGCTTATATAGGGAGCAGAGTACTGGTATAAACCAGTAGGTATAGGTGGGGAGTGGCAGGGTTTATATAGGGAGCAGAGTACTGGTATAAACCAGTAGGTATAGGTGTGGAGTGGCAGGGTTTATATAGGGAGCAGAGTACTGGTATAAACCAGTAGGTATAGGTGTGGAGTTGCAGAGCTTATATAGGGAGCAGAGTACTGGTATAAACCAGTAGGTATAGGTGGGGAGTGGCAGGGTTTATATAGGGAGCAGAGTACTGGTATAAACCAGTAGGTATAGGTGTGGAGTGGCAGGGTTTATATAGGGAGCAGAGTACTGGTATAAACCAGTAGGTATAGGTGTGGAGTTGCAGAGCTTATATAGGGAGCAGAGTACTGGTATAAACCAGTAGGTATAGGTGGGGAGTGGCAGGGTTTATATAGGGAGCAGAGTACTGGTATAAACCAGTAGGTATAGGTGTGGAGTTGCAGAGCTTATATAGGGAGCAGAGTACTGGTATAAACCAGTAGGTATAGGTGGGGAGTGGCAGGGTTTATATAGGGAGCAGAGTACTGGTATAAACCAGTAGGTATAGGTGTGGAGTGGCAGGGCTTATATAGAGAGCAGAGTACTGGTATAAACCCCTGTGATAAAAGCCTCCTCACTGAATTATAAATAAATAACCTGTCATTCATCAATAAACCAGTGAATAATTGTGCTTTCCTACTTCACAGTCCAGACAGACTGCATTTCTTCAGCCTACACTACTCATTTTTCACTATAAAACAAACATCATAATTGATTTTTTGCTGTCATAGATGTGTGGTGCTTAATTTGGATTACTTATGATTTCAGAACTACAGGGTTATGAGACTCATAAGACAATCTTTGTACCTTGATAGTGTGCTGCTATTGTACAAAAGTGCAATATCAAAAAAGGTAGGGTCACTCCAGGAGAAGCCATTGAATGCTGAGAAAATTACATTTAGGGGATTTTCACTGCTGTTGACCTCAGAAAAGGGTCAGTTTTGACCTGAGGGCAACACAAGGGTTAAATATTGTGACAAGAAAATATTTTGACAAACAACAAGTTTTATCTCTTTAAATTTCCTTCATTTTTCTGTCTCATTTGAGTGTTTTTCCCTCTTTAATTACAGCTGATCTTCCCTTCACTCTCTGCCTCATCCCAGATCACACAGTTTTACAGAGGATACTAAATTAACCCTACACCCAGGATAGAGGGGCTGAGTGAATGTGGTCTGGACTCTGTGCAGGAGGGTCATTGTGTCAGAGGTAGAAGGACAGAGTTCCTGCCCTGTGATCCAGGTACACTCCTATTCTGGAGGAGGAGGGAAAAGGGATGTCAGTGCGCTTATTATTGTGCCAGAAAGAGTAACTGGAGGGAGAGCAGCTCAAACACCAGGACTTGTTATTACATCCCAGAGCAGAGTCATCACCCTCTCCTTTCCTGCTGATCTCTTTATATGACACTGCAACATAAACCCTATACCCACTCCACTCAGCCTCCCAGTAACAGCGTCCAGACAGACCCTTTCTGCACAGCACTTGGGCCCTGCAGTCAAATCTCTCTGGATGATCAGGATATGACTGCATCTCTCCCAGAAGGGTCACCTCTCTGTTCCCCTCAGACAGACGGAGCTCTTTATACGTTTTATACGCAGATCGCACAGCTGAACTGCTCCTGATCCAGTAAAACTCCAGCTTCAGCCATTTTACTGCTCACACTCTAACAGAGACAAGAGTTAAGCTTCGTTTCTCGGAAACCGTGTGACTGCGTTAGAGAGAGAGAGCGTGGGAGTGACTTCCTGGTTCTGCCCACAGCTGCAGGAAGTGTGGTGTTGGACTGAGGCCAGGCTGAAAAGCAAGAGTAGCAGAGAAGAGATTTACTCATGAATTTCACACAAACACAAGCCTGCGTGTGACGGGGCGACCAGTTTGTTTGTCTCTAACCTGAAAACGTAGCTGCAGTTGGGTTAAAGGGCATCTTTCAGGTCAAACTCCACTAAACAGTGTTCAGCACATAGCTGTAGTAATCTACTGTGTGTGACTTAAACACATTTCAGAAACCTTAATAAATCCAGAGACTGGATGTAAAAAATAAAACAGCACAATGCAGCTCGTACCCAGCACTGAGTGTGAAAACCTGTTCAGAGATTCGCGACCCCCTGTGAATCGTTTTATGAATCGTTTTATGAATCCTTTTTACTTCCTCATGCTTAGAGTTTAACTTTATCTTTGCATTTTATTTCAGTGTAAATTCTCCTGTATACATAGTTAAGCCTCAATTTTGTGAAAGAGATGTATTTACAGTTTGTGTGCACTTTCTCTTTTATTTCAGTACACTGCATGAGTGCAACAGGGCTAATACTTTATATTTGTTTAATAAAAAATAGTAGAATATTAAAAAGATTTTTTGGCTTATTGTCAATTTGTGACGTGAACATATCAGCAATGCGCACAGTCATATCACATAACATAGACATACTGTATCGTTGGTACTGTAAGTTTTTCTCTGCAAATTTCAGTTGTGTTCAAATATTAGTATATTCTAACTTAGGTATAGATATGAATCAAAGTGTAACCCAGTGCATCAAAATCAAATCCAATTGTAAAAATTTTGAAAATACCCAGCACTAGTGTGTGTGTGTGTGTGTGTGTGTGTGTGTGTGTGTGTGTGTGTGTGTGTCACCCTGCTTGTCTCTGCCCCAGCCCTGCCTCCACTCTACACCTCCTATATCTGCACCACCTGCTCCACTGTACACCTCCTCTATCTGCACCACCTGCTCCACTCTACACCTCCTCTATCTGCACCACCTGCTCCACTCTACACCTCCTCTATCTGCACCACCTGCTCCACTCTACACCTCCTCTATCTGCACCACCTGCTCCACTCTACACCTCCTCTATCTGCACCACCTGCTCCACTCTACACCTCCTCTATCTGCACCACCTGCTCCACTCTACACCTCCTCTATCTGCACCACCTGCTCCAATGTACACCTCCTCTATCTGCACCACCTGCTCCACTCTACACCTCTTCTATCTGCACCACCTGCTCCACTGTACACCTCCTCTATCTGCACCACCTGCTCCACTCTACACCTCCTCTATCTGCACCACCTGCTCCAATGTACACCTCCTCTATCTGCACCACCTGCTCCAATGTACACCTCCTCTATCTGCACCACCTGCTCCACTCTACACCTCTTCTATCTGCACCACCTTCTCCACTGTACACCTCCTCTATCTGCACCACCTGCTCCACTTTACACCTCCTCTATCTACACCATCTGATTATTCTTCTGTTTTTCAGTTTTTAAATCCTCTCAGCCCTCTAAGGACTGTTTTTCAGTTAATATTATCAGTCATTTTCTCTTCATATATCTGTGAACATAGTCATCCATCTTAGAGCATGCCACTGCTTGTAAGGCCTTTATTTCATAAAATAATGTTGAGTTAAATGGAGTCAATCACCATATTCTACAATCCTGCTTTACTAATAAACGGTTCATTATTTTGAAGTAGTTAATGAACAATTGTCCAATTCATTGATTAGGGTCTAAACCCAAACTTTATTAATTATACAGTGAATATTTGCACATCATAGAAAGAAAGCAAAGCTCCAGGAATTAATAAGAAAAGTGTAAAATAAATGGAATTACATAATTATTCAGGTTATAAATTCACATAATGAACATACATGAGCTCATGAGAAAGCCTGTTATTGCTTTTAATGTTGTGAACAATTAGGTTTTGAAATTTTTTACATTTAATTTAATTATAAAATTAGAATTATATAATTAACTCTCACTTATATTTCAGTGTGGAACATGGTTCAGCCCCACTGTGTGGAACATGGTTCAGCCCCACTGTGTGGAACATGATTCAGCCCCACAGTGTGGAACATGATTCAGCCCCAGTGTGGAACATGGTTCAGCCCCACAGTGTGGAACATGATTCAGCCCCACAGTGTGGAACATGGTTCAGCCCCACAGTGTGGAACATGATTCATCCCCACAGTGTGGAACATGATTCAGCCCCAGTGTGGAACATGGTTCAGCCCCACAGTGTGGAACATGATTCAGCCCCAGTGTGTGGAACATGATTCATCCCCACAGTGTGGAACATGATTCAGCCCCAGTGTGGAACATGATTCAGCCCCTCAGTGTGGAACATGGTTCAGCCCCACTGTGTGGAACATGGTTCAGCCCCACAGTGTGGAACATGGTTCAGCCCCACAGTGTGGAACATGGTTCATCCCCACAGTGTGGAACATGGTTCAGCCCCACAGTGTGGAACATGATTCAGCCCCACAGTGTGGAACATGATTCATCCCCACAGTGTGGAACATGATTCAGCCACACAGTGTGGAACATGATTCAGCCCCACAGTGTGGAACATGGTTCAGCCCCACAGTGTGGAACATGATTCAGCCCCACAGTGTGGAACATGATTCAGCCCCACAGTGTGGAACATGATTCAGCCCCACAGTGTGGAACATGATTCAGCCACACAGTGTGGAACATGATTCAGCCCCACAGTGTGGAACATGGTTCAGCCCCACAGTGTGGAACATGATTCAGCCCCACAGTGTGGAACATGATTCAGCCCCACAGTGTGGAACATGATTCAGCCACACAGTGTGGAACATGATTCAGCCCCACAGTGTGGAACATGGTTCAGCCCCACAGTGTGGAACATGATTCAGCCCCACAGTGTGGAACATGATTCAGCCCCACAGTGTGGAACATGATTCAGCCCCACAGTGTGGAACATGATTCAGCCCCACAGTGTGGAACATGATTCAGCCCCACAGTGTGGAACATGATTCAGCCCCACAGTGTGGAACATGATTCAGCCCCAGTGTGTGGAACATGATTCATCCCCACAGTGCGGAACATGATTCAGCCCCACAGTGCGGAACATGGTTCAGCCCCTCAGTGTGGAACATGATTCAGCCCCAGTGTGGAACATGGTTCAGCCCAAGTGTGGAACATGATTCAGCCCCAGTGTGGAACATGATTCAGCCCCAGTGTGGAACATGATTCAGCCCCAGTGTGGAACATGATTCAGCCCCACAGTGTGGAACATGATTCAGCCCCACAGTCTTGGCTCAAATCCAGTCCATGCCAGTGCCAGTAGTTCAATCAGGCAGCGCACAATATGAATGATTTAAAATAATTTAAAATCCTTTAAATATTTGATAAAAAATGAATAAAAGTAGTAATAATCTATAAAAGACATCTTCTCTAATTCCCCATTGCAGACGTCTTCCAGTCGCTCTTTCAGTTCAGAGACAGATTTCCTCACAGCCTCAAAAGAGACGTGTGGAGTGACAGCGATGCTGGGTAAGTCTCCATGTATAGGAGGGGTACAGAGAGACTGACAGCTCTGCAGACAGACAGGGAAGTCTCAATACAGATTCCTGCGCAGATGTCAGGAGCAGATGTTTGTAAATAAGAAACACACCTCACCATGTATGTACAATGTACACAGTGCAGTCTGTCAGAGAGCCAGTGATGTCACCTGGAGGAAATGGATGTGAGTCCTTTCGCCCGACTCACTTCAGCCTTCTCCTGATCTCAGATCAGCTCTTTCACTTCAGAGCACCTTCTCTCAATGGATCACTTCAGCCTTCTCCTGATCTCAGATCAGCTCTTTCACCTCAGAGCGCCTTCTCTCAATGAAGATCCTCTTGCTGTCCTCCACTGCTGTCTGTGCAGAGTGCTGTTAGGAGACAGAGAGAGAGGAGGGCTGTATGTGCAGAGCGCTGTTAGGAGACACAGAGAGAGGAGGGCTGTATGTGCAGAGCGCTGTTAGGAGACACAGAGAGAGGAGGGCTGTATGTGCAGAGCGCTGTTAGGAGCACAGAGAGAGGAGGGCTGTATGTGCAGAGCGCTGTTAGGAGACACAGAGAGAGGAGGGCTGTATGTGCAGAGCGCTGTTAGGAGCACAGAGAGAGGAGGGCTGTATGTGCAGAGCGCTGTTAGGAGCACAGAGAGAGGAGGGCTGTATGTGCAGAGCGCTGTTAGGAGCACAGAGAGAGGAGGGCTGTATGTGCAGAGCGCTGTTAGGAGCACAGTGAGAGGAGGGCTGTATGTGCAGAGCGCTGTTAGGAGCACAGAGAGAGGAGGGCTGTATGTGCAGAGCGCTGTTAGGAGACACAGAGAGAGGAGGGCTGTATGTGCAGAGCGCTGTTAGGAGACACAGAGAGAGGAGGGCTGTATGTGCAGAGCGCTGTTAGGAGCACAGAGAGAGGAGGGCTGTATGTGCAGAGTGCTGTTAGGAGCACATAGAGAGGAGGGCTGTATGTGCAGAGCACTGTTAGGAAACACAGACAGAGGAGGGCTGTATGTGCAGAGCGCTGTTAGGAGCACAGAGAGAGGAGGGCTGTATGTGCAGAGCGCTGTTAGGAGCACAGAGAGAGGAGGGCTGTATGTACAGAGCGCTGGGAGGAGCACAGAGAGAGGACGGCTGTATGTGCATAGCGCTGTTAGGAGCACAGAGAGAGGAGGGCTGTATGTGCAGAGCGCTGTTAGGAGACACAGAGAGAGGAGGGCTGTATGTGCAGAGCGCTGTTAGGAGCACAGAGAGATGAGGGCTGTATGTGCAGAGCGCTGTTAGGAGCACAGAGAGAGGAGGGCTGTATGTGCAGAGCGCTGTTAGGAGCACAGAGAGAGGAGGGCTGTATGTGCAGAGCGCTGTTAGGAGCACAGAGAGATGAGGGCTGTATGTGCAGAGCGCTGTTAGGAGACACAGAGAGAGGAGGGCTGTATGTGCAGAGCGCTGTTAGGAGCACAGAGAGAGGAGGGCTGTATGTGCAGAGCGCTGTTAGGAGACACAGAGAGAGGAGGGCTGTATGTGCAGAGCGCTGTTAGGAGCACAGAGAGAGGAGGGCTGTATGTGCAGAGCGCTGTTAGGAGCACAGAGAGAGGAGGGCTGTATGTGCAGAGTGCTGTTAGGAGACACAGAGAGAGGAGGGCTGTATGTGCAGAGCGCTGTTAGGAGCACAGAGAGATGAGGGCTGTATGTGCAGAGCGCTGTTAGGAGCACAGAGAGATGAGGGCTGTATGTGCAGAGCGCTGTTAGGAGCACAGAGAGAGGAGGGCTGTATATGCAGAGCACTGTTAGGAGATACAGAAAAAAGGACTGTACATTTTAACTCATTACTGGGACCCCAGACAGCCTGTTCCCCACAGTGTGGCTCAGTCGGATTGAGCCTCACAGGGCTGGAAAGTGGCCCAACACTGGGCTCCTCACTGGCTGACTGGGGGTGAGCCCTGACTGAGCCCTGAAATGGCTCTTCCAGCAGCCAGCTGTTTTCTTCTCCTCTGGTCAGTACCCACCTTGACCGACTGCACAGCCTGTCTCAGATCCTGCAGCTCCTTCTCTCTCTCCTGGATTCTCTGATGGAATTTACTTTGTGTCGCTCCCAGCTGCTTCTGTGAATAGATTATTTTCAGTTATATTATAGAACACTGCATTCACATTAAATAATATCATCATGTTCAACACTAAACACATACAGTAAATAAGCATTACCACTATTTTAAATTCTGCAGGTCAGTGTGGAGAAGTTTAGTGGCTTTACAGGTATAAATCAAATACCCTATAATTAACGAAGATACTAGGGGCTCTATCTTGGTGCTTGGTCTAAGCGCATGGTGTAAAGTTAATTTAGGGCGTGTCCAAGTATATTTTTGCCAGTTTACCGGCGTGTATTTTGGTTTTCTTTTTGCACAATGCGCAGATGGGCTGAACTTAGTCTCTTCATTAATTATAGGTGTGTCTTGGGCGTGACATGCAATAAACCAATCAAAATGTCCTATCCCATTCCCTTTAAAAGATAGCTTTTTCACCTCAGACTCTTGATGACTTACAGCCATTTTGCCAGCCATGTGTTCCATACTGTCCCAGGGTAATTTACAGCTGAATCTAGTCTCACCCCCCAATTCCCATAGTGATCCGTTCAAATGCAGAGAGTTTATAGTATCGCTTGTAACAGTACCTGGAAATAAGATATCGAGAGTCTTTTGATGTTGATGGGTCACAGACTTCAGGAAGTAACAGCATGCAAAGGATATGCGACCAAATATTAAATATTATACTTTAAAAGTATGTTAAAGCAAAGGGTATGAATACTTATGTAAATTAAAGATTTCAGTTTTAGACTTTTAATACATTTGCAAAAATTTCTAAAAACATGTTTTCACTTTGTCATTATGGGCTATTTTGTGTAGAATTCTGAGACAAAAAATGAACTCAATCTATTGTAGAATATGTCATGTAATAAAACGTGGAGAAGGTGAAAGGGGTATTCAGATTTTCCGGCTTGACTGTATAGTCTCTGTTTGGATCATTATAAAAACTGAGTGGTAGCACTGAGTGGTTGCACTTTTCTGGGAGAATAAATATCACCACACAATTGGCCACTTTGACATTCCGACTGGTTGTTTTTGCCGGACACATGCCAGGCCTCACCTGACCTGTCTTGTGTGACACTGTACATTTTAACTAGGCCTTTCACTCAGCTCTTACTGAGACCCCAGGCAGCCTGTTCCCTGCAGTGTGGCTCAGTGGGATTGAGCCCCACAGGGCTGGAAAGTGGCCCAACACTGGGCTGCTCACTGGCTGACTGGAGGAGAGCCCTGGTCCAGCGTAACAGTGAGCAGGAGGAGCAGCGTGGAGTCCTGTCTTCTTCAGCTTCTCTACCACTTCAGCCAGAATGGTGTTTCTGCCCAGAACAGGCCTTGGAGTGAAGGTCTGCCTGCACTGGGGACAGCTGTAGACACCAGTATGATCATCCTGATCCCAGCAGCCCTTAATGCAGCCCATACAGTAACTGTGTCCACAGGGAATAGCCACCGGATCCTTCAGTAGATCCAGACAGATCACACAGCGGAACTGCTCCTGATCCACTGAGATACTAGCTTCAGCCATTTTACTGCTCACACTCTAACAGAGACAGAGTTCAGTTTAATTTCACAGAAACTACGTTAGAGAGAGAGTGGGAGTGACTTTCTGGTTCTGCCCACAGCTGCAGGAGGTGAACTGAACTGGTCTTTTTACTGCTCACACTGACTGAGTTAAGTTTTGTTTTCTCTGAAACAGACAGAGTCTAGTTTCGTTTCTCTGAAACTGCATGACAGAGAGAGTGGGAGTGACTTTCTTGTTCTGCCCACAGCTGCAGGAGGTGTGGTGTTGGACTGAGGCCAGGCTGAGCAGAGAGTGGATATTTAGTCATAAATATCACACACACACACACACGCACACACACACACACGCACACACACACACACACACACACACACACACACACACTAGCGTGCACACACACACACACACACACACAAGCACACACATAGTGTGTGAGTAAGTTCTGACATTACAGCTTCTTGATTTTATGATAATTTTTTATAATGTAAAGGGAGGGGGGCAGGTGGTGAGTGTGTGTGTGTGTGTGTGTGTGTGTGTGTGTGTGTATGCGGGGTGGGGGTGTGTGGGGAAGGGTGGTGAGTGAGTGTGTATATGGGGGGTGTGTATATTTATATGTATGGTATAGGTGGTGTGTGTGTGTGTGTGTGTGTGTGTGTGTGTATTGGGTGTGTATAGTTATATGTATGGTTTAGGTGGTGGTGTGTGTGTGTGTGTGTGTGTGTGTGTGTGTGTGTGTGTGTATGGGGTGTGGGGGGGTGTATAGTTATTTGTATGGTTTAGGTGGTGTGTGTGTGTGTGTGTATGGGGTGTGGGGGTGTGTATAGTTATATGTATGGTTTAAGTGGTGTGTGTGTGTGTGTGTGTGTGTGTGTGTGTATGGGGTGTGGGTGGGGGTGTATAGTTATATGTATGGTTTAGGTGGTGTGTGTGTGTGTGTGTGTGTGTGTGTATATGGGGGGGGGTGTGTATATTTATATGTATTGTTTAGGTGGTGTGTGTGTGTGTGTGTGTGTGTATGGGGTGTGGGGGGGTGTATAGTTATATGTATGGTTTAAGTGGTGTGTGTGTGTGTGTGTGTGTGTGTGTGTGTGTATGGGGCAGGGCTTATATAGGGAGCAGAGTACTGGTATAAATCAGTAGGTATAGGTGTGGAGTTGCAGAGCTTATATAGGGAGCAGAGTACTGGTATAAACCAGTAGGTATAGGTGGGGAGTGGCAGGGTTTATATAGGGAGCAGAGTACTGGTATAAATCAGTAGGTATAGGTGTGGAGTTGCAGAGCTTATATAGGGAGCAGAGTACTGGTATAATCCAGTAGGTATAGGTGGGGAGTGGCAGGGCTTATATAGGGAGCAGAGTACTGGTATAAACCAGTAGGTATAGGTGGGGAGTGGCAGGGTTTATATAGGGAGCAGAGTACTGGTATAAACCAGTAGGTATAGGTGTGGAGTGGCAGGGCTTATATAGGGAGCAGAGTACTGGTATAAACCAGTAGGTATAGGTGTGGAGTGGCAGGGCTTATATAGGGAGCAGAGTACTGGTATAAACCAGTAGGTATAGGTGGGGAGTGGCAGGGTTTATATAGGGAGCAGAGTACTGGTATAAACCAGTAGGTATAGGTGTGGAGTGGCAGGGTTTATATAGGGAGCAGAGTACTGGTATAAACCAGTAGGTATAGGTGTGGAGTTGCAGTGCTTATATAGGGAGCAGAGTACTGGTATAAACCAGTAGGTATAGGTGGGGAGTGGCAGGGTTTATATAGGGAGCAGAGTACTGGTATAAACCAGTAGGTATAGGTGTGGAGTGGCAGGGTTTATATAGGGAGCAGAGTACTGGTATAAACCAGTAGGTATAGGTGTGGAGTTGCAGAGCTTATATAGGGAGCAGAGTACTGGTATAAACCAGTAGGTATAGGTGGGGAGTGGCAGGGTTTATATAGGGAGCAGAGTACTGGTATAAACCAGTAGGTATAGGTGTGGAGTGGCAGGGCTTATATAGGGAGCAGAGTACTGGTATAAATCAGTAGGTATAGGTGTGGAGTGGCAGTGCTTATATAGAGAGCACAGTACTGGTATAATCCAGTAGGTATAGGTGTGGAGTGGCAGGTCTTATATAGAGAGCAGAGTACTGGTATAAACCCCTGTGATAAAAGCCTCCTCACTGAATTATAAATAAATAACCTGTCATTCATCAATAAACCAGTGAATAATTGTGCTTTCCTACTTCACAGTCCAGACAGACTGCATTTCTTCAGTCTACACTACTCATTTTTTACTATAAAACAAACATCATAATTGATTTTTTGCTGTAATAGGTGTGGTGCTTAATTTGGATTACTTATGATTTCAGAACTACAGGATTATGAGACTCATAAGACAATCTTTGTACCTTGATAGTGTGCTGCTATTGTACAAAAGTGCAATATCAAAAAAGGTAGGGTCACTCCAGGAGAAGCCATTGAATGCTGATAAAATTACATTTAGGGGATTTTCACTGCTGTTGACCTCAGAAAAGGGTCAGTTTTGACCTGAGGGCAACACAAGGGTTAAATATTGTGACAAGCAAATATTTTGACAAACAACAAGTTTTATCTATTTAAATTTCCTTCATTTTTCTGTCTCATTTGAGTGTTTTTCCCTCTTTAATTACAGCTGATCTTCCCTTCACTCTCTGCCTCATCCCAGATCACACAGTTTTACAGAGGATACTAAATTAACCCTACACCCAGGATAGAGGGGCTGAGTGAATGTGGTCTGGACTCTGTGCAGGAGGGTCATTGTGTCAGAGGTAGAAGGACAGAGTTCCTGCCCTGTGATCCAGGTACACTCCTATTCTGGAGGAGGAGGGAACAGGGATGTCAGTGCTCTTATTATTGTGCCAGAAAGAGTAACTGGAGGGAGAGCAGCTCAAACACCAGGACTTGTTATTACATCCCAGAGCAGAGTCATCACCCTCTCCTTTCCTGCTGATCTCTTTATATGACACTGCAACATAAACCCTATACCCACTCCACTCAGCCTCCCAGTAACAGCGTCCAGACAGACCCTTTCTGCACAGCACTTGGGCCCTGCAGTCAAATCTCTCTGGATGATCAGGATATGACTGCATCTCTCCCAGAAGGGTCACCTCTCTGTTCCCCTCAGACAGACGGAGCTCTTTATACGTTTTATACGCAGATCGCACAGCTGAACTGCTCCTGATCCAGTAAAACTCCAGCTTCAGCCATTTTACTGCTCACACTCTAACAGAGACAAGAGTTAAGCTTCGTTTCTCGGAAACCGTGTGACTGCGTTAGAGAGAGAGAGCGTGGGAGTGACTTCCTGGTTCTGCCCACAGCTGCAGGAAGTGTGGTGTTCGACTGAGGCCAGGCTGAAAAGAAAGAGTAGCAGAGAAGAGATTTACTCATGAATTTCACACAAACACAAGCCTGCGTGTGACGGGGCGACCAGTTTGTTTGTCTCTAACCTGAAAACGTAGCTGCAGTTGGGTTAAAGGGCATCTTTCAGGTCAAACTCCACTAAACAGTGTTCAGCACATAGCTGTAGTAATCTACTGTGTGTGACTTAAACACATTTCAGAAACCTTAATAAATCCAGAGACTGGATGTAAAAAATAAAACAGCACAATGCAGCTCGTACCCAGCACTTTTTTTTTTTGTTCTTTTTTTATGCAGTTTTTTTAAGATTTGCAACTATCGCTGGAACTTCCCCTGTGGCTTCCATGTTCTGTAGGGGATCTCTGTGTCAGAGACACGGAGGAAATATTGGAGGTCCAGATGCAATAGCTGTGCAATCTTAAAGTTTTCGAAAGAACACCACTGAGACGGACAATAATCCGTAGTGGAATAGAAGAAAATAAAAGAACACAAATAACCTCGCGATAAGAACGAGGAACTCGATCTCCGAGCAAAAAACAAAGAAATAAGCTGTACGCTTATCTAACTCCTGTTTGTGGAGCAAAACAAAAAGGGAACACAGAGAGCTCAACAGAACCCCAAACACTTTGGGACTAAGAGCACTCCTAAATAGAATGGAAAACCAAAAGAAAAGAGAAAGCCTCTGCTCTGAACTCAGAGCGAAAAAGAGACTTGCTTTCTTTCTAAAACTAGCTTTCTAACTAATCTCCTATACCCTTTACTGGCTCGAATGTTACGTGGAATAAATAGTCAGCGGAAATGAATGACTGGTGAACTCACTAATGACGAGGCGAAAGCAAAACCCCGTAACGGAGCAAAGGAAAATCCGATAGATTACCGGTAATGACAAAAAAGAATAAAGAGAACGCGGAGATAAGAGAAGGAAGGCAAGATCCATGACAATTATAAGTAGTCAGCCTCCATTCATTAGTGAATGTATGATTTCAAGTCATTATTCTAATTGACCATTTTTCATTTAATAAAATTATTTAATCTTAAAACCTGATTTACACTTTGTTTTGACTTGTTAGTTGATCCCCCAGGCTACTGTTCGACTTACCTCTCAATGAATTTGCCGATTTAATTGATGATTGTCATTTTTAATAATAATTATTAAATGAAATCACGTAAAATATATTTTGAATGTAGGTTAAGTGAGGGGTTCTAGCACGCAATATCACTTGTGTTCAGTATTCAAAGTGCTGAACGTTTTAACAAGGGCATTGACTGTTAGAACCGCTGGATTCAGAAAATACACATTTTACCTAATCCTCATTTTCCCGACACATATTACATGTATACACTGGCACAAGTCCATTTAAAGCTTTAATGGTCAGAAGCAAAATCTTAAAGTCTATCCTATACTTAATTGGTAGCCAATGAATGCCAGTGATGCTAGTACTGGGGTAATATGCTCATATTTCTTAGTTCTAGTTAAAATGCGAGCGGCTGCATTCTGCACAAACTGGAGATTATTTAACAGACAGCCAGATAGCAGAGCATTACAGTAATCAAAGTCAAAGTCAAAGTGTTTTATTTATCAAGTGCACAGTGTAACACAAGGTCATTCTGAACAATGAAATTCTTAGGACATGGCAAGCAACAACTATGTAGTAGGCATTAAAGACAAACAAAAAAAAATAATAATAATAAAAATAAAAATAAAATATATATATATATATATATATTAAATTGTTAAAAAATAGTCAAATAAGGGCAAGAATAACATAAATATAAATATACATAGCAGTAAAACACTAGCAGCAGTTCCAGATATGGACAGTAGGAGTATTAAAGTGTGGAGGTGCCGATAGACATGTACAATAAATTAAATTAAGGTGATGTACAAGTAGTGCCTAGAGCATACAATGAGGTGAGATGAATGAGATAAATTTTTCTGGTTGAGAAGCCTGATGGCCTGGGGGAAAAAACTGTTTGTGAGTCTGGTAGTCCGTGCCCGAATGCTCCGGTAACGTCTACCAGACGGCAGCAGCGAGAACAGTCCATAGCCTGGGTGGCTGTAGTCTTTTATGATTTTCTGTGCTTTCTTAAGGCATCGTGTGTGGTAGATGCCTTGCACAGAGGGGAGGTGGCAACCAATGATGCGCTCCGCTGTCTTCACCACCCTCTGAAGGGCAGCGGAGCAGCTGCCGTACCAGGTAGTAATGCAGCCAGTGAGAATGCTCTCAATGGTGCACCTGTAAAAGTTGGTGAGAGTTTTGGCAGACATGCCAAACTTCTTGAGTCTCCTCAGGAAGTATAGGCGCTTTTGGGCAGTTTTTACTGCCGCGACCGATTGCCTGGACCAGGAGAGGTCATCACTGATGAACACGCCGAGGAACTTGAAGCAGGAGACTCTCTCCACTTCAGCTCCATCGATGTGAATGGGGGCGTGACCCCCCCCCTGTCGCTTCCTGAAGTCCACGATCTCCTTAGTCTTGCAGACGTTGAGAGAGAGGTTGTTTTCCTGGCACCATGTTGCTAAGATGCTTACCTCCTCTCTGTAGGCGGTCTCATCGTTGTTGGAGATGAGACCCAGGATGGTGGTGTCGTCTGCAAACTTAAGGATGGCGTTGGAGCTGCGCGTGGCCACACAGTCGTGTGTGAACAGGGCGTACAGGAGGGGACTGAGTACGCAGCCCTGAGGGGCTCCGGTGCTCAGGGTCAGTGCAGAGGAGAAGCGGTTACCCATTCTCACCACCTGGGGTCTGCCCGTCAGGAAGTCCAGGATCCAGTTGCAAAGGGAGGTGTTAAGACCCAGGATCCTGAGCTTGGGAATGAGCTTAGCGGGCACAATTGTGTTGAATGCTGAGCTGTAGTCAATAAACAGCATCCTCACGTATGTGTTACCCTTATCCAGGTGGGAGAGGGCGGTGTGCACTGTCAGGGTGATGGCGTCGTCCGTAGATCTGTTGGGACGGTATGCGAATTGAAGGGGGTCCAAGGTGTCAGGAAGGGAGGAGCAAATGTGGGTTCTGACTAACCGCTCGAAGCACTTCATGATGATGGAGGTCAGTGCTACAGGGCGGTAGTCATTCAGGCAGGTGATGGAAGGTTTCTTCGGTACGGGGACAATGGTTGTCTGTTTGAAGCAGGTGGGGACTGCAGACTATTTCAAGGGAGAGATTGAATATAGAGGTGAATACCTCCGCTAGCTGGTCAGCGCACACTCTGAGGACACGGCCTGGAATGCCATCTGGCCCTGGTGATTTCCGAGGGTTTACTCTTTTAAAAGCTCTCCTCACGTCAGCCATAGATAGGTACAGAGTGCAGTCATCCTGGTCCTCAGCTAGTTTTACAGAAGGGATGGTGTTGCTCACCTCAAACCGTGCGTAAAAGGTGTTGAGCTCATCGGGAAGAGAGGCGGCGGGCTGGGCATCACTGCTATTTCTCCCTTTGTAGTCTGTGATGGAGCGCAGTCCACACCACATGCGTCTGGGGTCGGAACTGTGGTAGTTGGACTCCAACTTGTCCCTGTAGGCTCTTTTTGCATCTCTGATGGTTTTCCGTAGGTCATATCTGGACTTCCTCAAGGCCTCCAGGTCCCCAGATCTATAGGCAGAAGACCGTGCTCTGAGCTTAGCACGGACATCACCATTAACCCAGGGCTTTTGGCTGGGGAAAGTCCTAACATTGACTTTCGGGACAACGTCATCTATGCACTTGGAGATGTAGGCTGAGACAGAGTCTGTGTATTCATCAATGTCCCCATCAGCTGCAACACAGAACATCTGCCAGTCTGTGGTTTCAAAACAGTCCTGCAGAGTGGCAATGGATTCCTCACTCCAGCGTTGAACTGCTCGAAAAACCGGTTTTTCCTGTTTTAGACGTTGTCTGTAGGTTGGGAGGAGAAGAATGGAGGTGTGATCCGCCTTACCAAAGGCAGGGCGGGGGAGGGGTTTATAGCTGTCTCGTAGTTGAGAATAACAATGGTCAAGAGTCTGATCACCACGGGTAGGAAAGTTAATATGCTGGTGATATTTAGGCAGTACTTTCCTCATATTAGCCCTGTTGAAGTCGCCAACAACAATAGAAGCTGCCTCAGGGTGAGCGTTCTCTAGTCCATTAATTACTCCGTAAAGGTCCTCTAGTGCGCGCGTTTTATCCGCCTGCGGTGGAATGTAAACTACTGTGATTATAGCGGAGCTGAATTCCCGAGGGAGGTAGAAGGGACGGACTTTTATAGTTAAGAGCTCCAGGTCTGGTGACCAGTGTATCTAGCCTAGACGTAACAAAAGCGTGGATCAATTTCTCTGCATCCCCTTCTGATAGGAAGTGCCTAATTTTAGCTATGTTCCTTAACTGAAAGAAAGCAACTCTAGATATGTTTTTTTATGTGTGTGCTAAAAGTTAAATCTGGGTCTATAGTAACACCTAGGTCTTTCACAACTCCCTATATAAGCCCTCCCACTCCACACCTATGCATACTGGTTTATATCAGCAATCTGCTCTCTATATAAGCCCTGTCACTCCACACCTATACCTACAGGTTTATACCAGTACTCTGCTCCCTATATAAGCCCTGTCACTCCACACCTATACATACAGGTTTATAGCAGTACTGTGCTCTCTATATAAGCCCTACTAGATTATACCAGTACTGTGCTCTCTATATAAGCCCTGCCACTCCCCACCTGTGTGTGAAGTACCTGTGGGGGAAAAGTGTGGAGGGATAATTGATGTAAATATGAGTTTTCTGGTGACAGTGGAATTTGTGTATGATCTGTTTCGGTGGAGAAACTGACTGGTGAACTGATCCTGCATGACTGAAAACCTGGCCTGGATTTTTTTTAAACTGGCATGGATTTAACAACTCTGAGAGAGCCATTGCACTTTTGTGTTTGTTTGATGCTGGTAAATCAGAGCACAGTTCTGTATGTGCACAGAGAGGAGAGAATAAGAGCACAGTTCTGTATGTGCACAGAGAGGAGAGAATAGGAGCACAGTTCTGTATGTGCACAGAGAGGAGAGAATAGGAGCACAGTGCTGTATGTGCACAGAGAGGAGAGAATAGGAGCACAGTTCTGTATGTGCACAGAGAGGAGAGAATAGGAGCACAGTTCTGTATGTGCACAGAGAGGAGAGAATAGGAGCACAGTACTGTATGTGCACAGAGAGGAGAGAATAGGAGCACAGTGCTGTATGTGCACAGAGAGGAGAGAATAGGAGCACAGTTCTGTATGTGCACAGAGAGGAGAGAATAGGAGCACAGTTCTGTATGTGCACAGAGAGGAGAGAATAGGAGCACAGTTCTGTATGTGCACAGAGAGGAGAGAATAAGAGCACAGTTCTGTATGTGCACAGAGAGGAGAGAATAAGAGCACAGTTCTGTATGTGCACAGAGAGGAGAGAATAGGAGCACAGTTCTGTATGTGCACAGAGAGGAGAGAATAGGAGCACAGTTCTGTATGTGCACAGAGAGGAGAGAATAGGAGCACAGTGCTGTATGTGCACAGAGAGGAGAGAATAGGAGCACAGTTCTGTATGTGCACAGAGAGGAGAGAATAGGAGCACAGTTCTGTATGTGCACAGAGAGGAGAGAATAGGAGCACAGTGCTGTATGTGCACAGAGAGGAGAGAATAGGAGCACAGTTCTGTATGTGCACAGAGAGGAGAGAATAAGAGCACAGTTCTGTATGTGCACAGAGAGGAGAGAATAAGAGCACAGTGCTGTATGTGCACAGAGAGGAGAGAATAGGAGCACAGTGCTGTATGTGCACAGAGAGGAGAGAATAGGAGCACAGTTCTGTATGTGCACAGAGAGGAGAGAATAGGAGCACAGTTCTGTATGTGCACAGAGAGGAGAGAATAGGAGCACAGTTCTGTATGTGCACAGAGAGGAGAGAATAGGAGCACAGTGCTGTATGTGCACAGAGAGGAGAGAATAGGAGCACAGTTCTGTATGTGCACAGAGAGGAGAGAATAGGAGCACAGTTCTGTATGTGCACAGAGAGGAGAGAATAGGAGCACAGTGCTGTATGTGCACAGAGAGGAGAGAATAGGAGCACAGTGCTGTATGTGCACAGAGAGGAGAGAATAAGAGCACAGTTCTGTATGTGCACAGAGAGGAGAGAATAGGAGCACAGTTCTGTATGTGCACAGAGAGGAGAGAATAGGAGCACAGTGCTGTATGTGCACAGAGAGGAGAGAATAGGAGCACAGTTCTGTATGTGCACAGAGAGGAGAGAATAGGAGCACAGTGCTGTATGTGCACAGAGAGGAGAGAATAGGAGCACAGTGCTGTATGTGCACAGAGAGGAGAGAATAGGAGCACAGTTCTGTATGTGCACAGAGAGGAGAGAATAGGAGCACAGTTCTGTATGTGCACAGAGAGGAGAGAATAAGAGCACAGTTCTGTATGTGCACAGAGAGGAGAGAATAAGAGCACAGTGCTGTATGTGCACAGAGAGGAGAGAATAGGAGCACAGTGCTGTATGTGCACAGAGAGGAGAGAATAGGAGCACAGTTCTGTATGTGCACAGAGAGGAGAGAATAGGAGCACAGTGCTGTATGTGCACAGAGAGGAGAGAATAGGAGCACAGTTCTGTATGTGCACAGAGAGGAGAGAATAAGAGCACAGTTCTGTATGTGCACAGAGAGGAGAGAATAGGAGCACAGTGCTGTATGTGCACAGAGAGGAGAGAATAGGAGCACAGTTCTGTATGTGCACAGAGAGGAGAGAATAGGAGCACAGTTCTGTATGTGCACAGAGAGGAGAGAATAGGAGCACAGTTCTGTATGTGCACAGAGAGGAGAGAATAGGAGCACAGTTCTGTATGTGCACAGAGAGGAGAGAATAGGAGCACAGTGCTGTATGTGCACAGAGAGGAGAGAATAGGAGCAGTGCTGTATGTGCACAGAGAGGAGAGAATAGGAGCACAGTTCTGTATGTGCACAGAGAGGAGAGAATAGGAGCACAGTTCTGTATGTGCACAGAGAGGAGAGAATAGGAGCACAGTTCTGTATGTGCACAGAGAGGAGAGAATAGAATAGAATAGAATAGTCTTTATTGTCATTGCACAGTTCCCCATACAACGAAATTGTGAGTGCTACAGCTGACGGTGCATTAAAATCAGACGAAAATAATTAAAAACATTTAAGAAAAACAAAACAACAACATTAAGAACAGATAAGGACACATGACGGGGGGCAAAAAGCAGGTACAAAGCAATAATAAATACAAATTTAAAAAAAAATAAATACAAATAAAATACTGCTGAGGTAGTAAGAAAAATATTGCACGTTGATGTAATGTATTGCACAAGTTAATGTATTGCACTAACGGAGAATTAACGGCTGCTGCTGTGGTTGTTTAGAGTCCGGGCGGCCCATGGGAAGAAGCTGTTTTTTAGTCTGTTTGTGCGGCTCTTGATGCTCCTGTACCTCCTGCCCGAGGGCAGCAGGCTGAGCAGGTGATGACCAGGGTGGAGGTGGTCGCGGATGATCCGCACTGCCCTGGAGAGACAGCGGGAGTTGGCTATGGCATCTAGGGAGGGGAGAGGACAGCCAGTTATCCTCTCGGCTGACTTGATCACCCTCTGTAGCCTCGTCCTGTCAGCTGCGGTGGAGCCAGCGTACCACACTGTGATGGCATACGCCAGTACACTTTCGATGGTGGATCGGTAGAAGGTTACCAGCAGCTTCTCCTTCAGATTGTTCCGTCTGAGTACTCTCAGGAAGTGGAGTCGCTGCTGGGCCTTCTTTACCACCGCTGCGGTGTTGACTGACCAGGCGAGGTCCTCGGAGATGTGTGCTCCCAGGAACTTAAAATGGGGGACCCTCTCCACACAGTCCCCATTGATGTAGAGCGGGGCAGGGGCAGTCTTATTCTTCCTGTAGTCAATGACCACCTCCTTGGTTTTCTTGATGTTGAGGGAGAGGTTGTTCCTGGCGCACCACTCCACCAGCCGCTGCACCTCGTCCCTGTACGCGCTCTCATCGTCATTTGAAATGAGCCCCACCAGGGTGGTGTCATCCGCAAATTTGATGATGGCGTTGGTGGGGTGGGTGGGAGTGCAGTCATGGGTGTAGATGCCATACAGGAGCGGGCTCAACACGCGGCCTTGTGGGGAGCCGGTGCTGAGCGTCAGGGTGGAGGAGCTGTGTGTCCCGATTTTAACAGATTGTGGGCAGTTTGTGAGGAAGTCTTTGATCCAGGCACAGGTGGATGAGGGGAAATCCAGGGCAACCAGCTTGTCCACTAGAATGTCAGGAAGGATGGTGTTGAATGCCGAGCTGTAGTCGACAAAGAGCATCCTGACGGAGGACCCTGGATGTTCCAAGTGGCTCAGGGCAGTGTGGAGAGCTGTGGAGATGGCGTCGTCGGTGGATCTCTTTTCCCTATATGCAAATTGATGTGGGTCAAAGGCAGGGGGGAGGCAGTCCTTGATGTGGGCTAACATCAGTCTCTCAAAACATTTAGCCACCACAGGTGTAAGTGAGTAAGTGAATAGGAGCACAGTGCTGTATGTGCACAGAGAAGAGAGAATAGGAGCACAGTTCTGTATGTGCACAGAGAGGAGAGAATAGGAGCACAGTTCTGTATGTGCACAGAGAGGAGAGAATAGGAGCACAGTTCTGTATGTGCACAGAGAGGAGAGAATAGGAGCACAGTTCTGTATGTGCACAGAGAGGAGAGAATAGGAGCACAGTGCTGTATGTGCACAGAGAGGAGAGAATAGGAGCAGTGCTGTATGTGCACAGAGAGGAGAGAATAGGAGCACAGTTCTGTATGTGCACAGAGAGGAGAGAATAAGAGCACAGTTCTGTATGTGCACAGAGAGGAGAGAATAAGAGCACAGTTCTGTATGTGCACAGAGAGGAGAGAATAGGAGCACAGTTCTGTATGTGCACAGAGAGGAGAGAATAGGAGCACAGTGCTGTATGTGCACAGAGAGGAGAGAATAGGAGCACAGTGCTGTATGTGCACAGAGAGGAGAGAATAGGAGCACAGTTCTGTATGTGCACAGAGAGGAGAGAATAAGAGCACAGTTCTGTATGTGCACAGAGAGGAGAGAATAGGAGCACAGTGCTGTATGTGCACAGAGAGGAGAGAATAGGAGCACAGTGCTGTATGTGCACAGAGAGGAGAGAATAGGAGCACAGTGCTGTATGTGCACAGAGAGGAGAGAATAGGAGCACAGTGCTGTATGTGCACAGAGAGGAGAGAATAGGAGCACAGTGCTGTATGTGCACAGAGAGGAGAGAATAGGAGCACAGTTCTGTATGTGCACAGAGAGGAGAGAATAGGAGCACAGTTCTGTATGTGCACAGAGAGGAGAGAATAGGAGCACAGTTCTGTATGTGCACAGAGAGGAGAGAATAGGAGCACAGTTCTGTATGTGCACAGAGAGGAGAGAATAGGAGCACAGTTCTGTATGTGCACAGAGAGGAGAGAATAGGAGCACAGTGCTGTATGTGCACAGAGAGGAGAGAATAAGAGCACAGTTCTGTATGTGCACAGAGAGGAGAGAATAAGAGCACAGTGCTGTATGTGCACAGAGAGGAGAGAATAAGAGCACAGTTCTGTATGTGCACAGAGAGGAGAGAATAGGAGCAGTTCTGTATGTGCACAGAGAGGAGAGAATAGGAGCAGTTCTGTATGTGCACAGAGAGGAGAGAATAGGAGCACAGTTCTGTATGTGCACAGAGAGGAGAGAATAGCAGCACAGTTCTATATGTGCACAGAGAGGAGAGAATAGGAGCACAGTTCTGTATGTGCACAGAGAGGAGAGAATAGGAGCAGTTCTGTATGTGCACAGAGAGGAGAGAATAGGAGCACAGTTCTGTATGTGCACAGAGAGGAGAGAATAGCAGCACAGTTCTATATGTGCACAGAGAGGAGAGAATAGGAGCACAGTTCTGTATGTGCACAGAGAGGAGAGAATAGCAGCACAGTTCTATATGTGCACAGAGAGGAGAGAATAAGAGCACAGTGCTGTATGTGCACAGAGAGGAGAGAATAGGAGCAGTTCTGTATGTGCACAGAGAGGAGAGAATAGGAGCACAGTTCTGTATGTGCACAGAGAGGAGAGAATAGCAGCACAGTTCTATATGTGCACAGAGAGGAGAGAATAGGAGCACAGTTCTGTATGTGCACAGAGAGGAGAGAATAGGAGCACAGTGCTGTATGTGCACAGAGAGGAGAGAATAGGAGCACAGTTCTGTATGTGCACAGAGAGGAGAGAATAGGAGCACAGTGCTGTATGTGCACAGAGAGGAGATAATAGGAGCACAGTTCTGTATGTGCACAGAGAGGAGAGAATAAGAGCACAGTGCTGTATGTGCACAGAGAGGAGAGAATAGGAGCACAGTTCTGTATGTGCACAGAGAGGAGAGAATAGGAGCACAGTGCTGTATGTGCACAGAGAGGAGAGAATAAGAGCACAGTTCTGTATGTGCACAGAGAGGAGAGAATAGGAGCACAGTGCTGTATGTGCACAGAGAGGAGAGAATAGGAGCACAGTGCTGTATGTGCACAGAGAGGAGAGAATAAGAGCACAGTTCTGTATGTGCACAGAGAGGAGAGAATAGGAGCACAGTTCTGTATGTGCACAGAGAGGAGAGTATAGGAGCACAGTTCTGTATGTGCACAGAGAGGAGAGAATAGGAGCACAGTTCTGTATGTGCACAGAGAGGAGAGAATAGGAGCACAGTTCTGTTTAAGACTCCAAGAGTTTGTAGAAAAAGGTACGAGACAGGAACTGTAAATAATCAGGGTTCTTTATTCTGCAGAAGAGGAGTCGGTTCACACAACCAGATGCATGTTCAACATCCCACAGAGAGAGGGGCAGTCCCTCTGGGCTTTTATAACATTCATATCACATCATTCCTGTTCACATCCAGCATTAACAAATCATCACTTGTTTACTGTTCTCCCAAATAAGGTTAATTGGGTTTGATTTATTGTGTTAGAAAGAATAAACTATAGTGTAAGCGATTATAGGTAATATTGATCAATTATATGAGTAGTATATCAAATTAAACATTAGACTACAACAATCTCACTTTAACAAATGAAAATATAATGAATATAGGTTTAACAATAAAAGGTTAAAATATCAGGTGTTAAATAAAATAAAAAATAAAAGTTATTCTATTCTATTAAGATTCAATGTATCTATTTTGCACAGAAACAGAAACCAGAGCAGAATAAACGGTAACAGAACTTCAATCCCTGCAGATAATCAAATACATCGATTGAGTCGGTCACTATACAGCAGATCAATATTACTCTACTTCCCTACAGCAGTATAATAAGCTTATCACACCATGGCTTATCTTACACTCGGCGCTAAGCAGCGGTAACCCAATAGATAGAGCCCCATGTCTTCATGATATCCGGTGTCCTAGACATGGTGATTGAGCTGCAGTAGCCATTTTGACTCGTACAGTATCCTGCACTAGTGTTTGGCCGACAGAAAGGCAACTACATTTGATAGAATACAAAACAGCCATAACAACGAGGAAGAAAAACAATATCATAAACAAACCTTGCATAATAGATTGTCCCATGTTCCCATTCAACCCCACACTGTCCATCCCTGCAGTTGATTGAATTGCAGTGACAGCCTTTGCAATGTGATCTGACAAATCCGTGATTTGCTCTGAGTGACCTGGTATGAAAGTGCAGAATTCTCTCCCAATTATTGCGCAGGTACCTCCCTGGGAGACCAGCACAAAATCTAATGCCGTGCGGTTTTGTTATACACGTTCTTTATGGAGATTTCACCTTTTTATGATTGACAGGTGTTTGTTCAGGATGACCCAGAGAGCCACTCCCCCATGGAGGATAGTGAAGATGTTACACGTCATCAGATTAAAAGCAGATCTCATCTTCACGGTCAGGAGAGGTTACGAGCACACCACTGACCTTTAGCTGGTAAGGGCTTCAGTCCCTCACTTGTCACACCGGCGGTCTTTAAAATTGTACTGTACAGTTTGCAGTAAATTACTGGGAAAAGAGTTATAATTTTACAGGTCTTTTACTGCTTCCTAAATTTATACAATTTTACTGGAGCTAGAATACTTTATTGTCAGTTTACACTACATAAATGGAAGCATGGTTGTCAGAATTTCTTTGTAGATTCAAAGGACATTCATTGTTACCCAAATTTACAAGACAATATTGTAACTCTAAGATACACAAAAGTAGTATTTTTAACATCATTAGTTGTAGAGTACAGCCTTTACATATAATGCATTAAACAGCTGGATATTTACTGAAGGAGTTTACTTTAATTATCTTAAGCTTAAGCGTAGAAGGCAGGGCATACATATCTTTAAACATAACTGTTTAAAGCAGTCATTCCCAAACTTGGCCTGTCTCTGAATCAGCACTCTTCCACACTGTTGAGTAGCCTTGGTGAGTAGATAGGACGAGAAAGTCGTTGAGTAGGCGAAAACCTTTCAAATTGCAGTATACTTGAAACACCCGGATGACACACTTACTTCCGGGGTTTTGCTGAGTACATTCGGGAGCACACTTTTCAAGAAGTACACAAACATTTTGGTCGCATAAATATGATGTGAAGCTTTGTTTTTTTTTTTAAATGAGGCGCAGCTTCACTGACGTTGCCCTTCAAATACAACAAAAACAACACGTGACACGGCAGCGCAAGGGGGGGTACAGGGTTGCCAGATCTTGCCAGACTTTTCAGCCAAATGGCGACTCAAAACTATATATATTTTTAACCAAAACTAAAATATTTTAAATAGAAATAATCATATTTTTACTTTTTAAAATAAGTGCGTGCTTTGCAACTTTTCATTTTTACCCATGACTGCACTTTGAAAGTCTCCCAATTTAGCTGTAAAACCGCAGACATGGCAACACTTATGGGAGGTCTTATGACCTGCTTACGACACTTTCACAGTACAGTTGGAAAATAGTATGGAGGATATTTTCGTGGACAGCTAAACAGTGCACATTAAACAGCATACTTCTGCCAGTGCACTGTACGCAGGAGACAGGGCGCAGTAGATAGGGCTCTGATTCAGACACAGTGTACTGTACGCAGGAGACAGGGCGCAGTAGATAGGGCTCTGATTCCGACACAGTGCACTGTATGCAGGAGACAGGGCGCAGTAGATAGGGCTCTGATTCGGACACAGTGCACTGTACGCAGGAGACAGGCGCAGTAGATAGGGCTCTGATTCGGACACAGTGCACTGTACGCAGGAGACAGTGCGCAGTAGATAGGGCTCTGATTCGGACACAGTGCACTGTACGCAGGAAAGAGGGTGCAGTAGATAGGGCTCTGATTCGGACACAGTGCACTGTACGCAGGAGACAGGGCGCAGTAGATAGGGCTCTGATTCGGACACAGTGCACTGTACGCAGGAGAGAGGGTGCAGTAGATAGGGCTCTGATTCGGACACAGTGTACTGTACGCAGGAGACAGGGCGCAGTAGATAGGGCTCTGATTCGGACACAGTGCACTGTACGCAGGAGACAGGCGCAGTAGATAGGGCTCTGATTCGGACACAGTGCACTGTACGCAGGAGACAGTGCGCAGTAGATAGGGCTCTGATTCAGACACAGTGTACTGTACGCAGGAGACAGGGTGCAGTAGATAGGGCTCTGATTCGGACACAGTGCACTGTACGCAGGTGACAGGGCGCAGTAGATAGGGCTCTGATTCGGACACAGTGCACTGTACGCAGGAGACAGGGCGCAGTAGATAGGGCTCTGATTCGGACACAGTGCACTGTACGCAGGAGAGAGGGTGCAGTAGATAGGGCTCTGATTCAGACACAGTGTACAGTATGCAGGAGACAGGGCGCAGTAGATAGGGCTCTGATTCGGACACAGTGCACTGTACGCAGGAGAGAAGGTGCAGTAGATAGGGCTCTGATTCAGACACAGTGTACAGTATGCAGGAGACAGGGCGCAGTAGATAGGGCTCTGATTCAGACACAGTGTACTGTACGCAGGAGACAGGGTGCAGTAGATAGGGCTCTGTTTCAGACACAGTGTACTGTACGCAGGAGACAGGGTGCAGTAGATAGGTCTCTGATTCAGACACAGTGCACTGTATGCAGGAGACAGGGCGCAGTAGATAGGGCTCTGTTTCAGACACAGTGTACTGTACACAGGAGACAGGGTGCAGTAGATAGGACTCTGATTCAGACACAGTGCACTGTATGCAGGAGACAGGGTGCAGTAGATAGGGCTCTGATTCAGACACAGTGTACTGTACGCAGGAGACAGGGCGCAGTAGATAGGGCTCTGATTCCGACACAGTGCACTGTATGCAGGAGACAGGGCGCAGTAGATAGGGCTCTGATTCAGACACAGTGTACTGTACGCAGGAGACAGGGCGCAGTAGATAGGGCTCTGATTCCGACACAGTGCACTGTATGCAGGAGACAGGGCGCAGTAGATAGGGCTCTGATTCGGACACAGTGCACTGTACGCAGGAGACAGGCGCAGTAGATAGGGCTCTGATTCGGACACAGTGCACTGTACGCAGGAGACAGTGCGCAGTAGATAGGGCTCTGATTCGGACACAGTGCACTGTACGCAGGAAAGAGGGTGCAGTAGATAGGGCTCTGATTCGGACACAGTGCACTGTACGCAGGAGACAGGGCGCAGTAGATAGGGCTCTGATTCAGACACAGTGTACTGTACGCAGGATACAGGGTGCAGTAGATAGGGCTCTGATTCCGACACAGTGCACTGTATGCAGGAGACAGGGCGCAGTAGATAGGGCTCTGATTCGGACACAGTGCACTGTACGCAGGAGACAGGCGCAGTAGATAGGGCTCTGATTCGGACACAGTGCACTGTACGCAGGAGACAGTGCGCAGTAGATAGGGCTCTGATTCGGACACAGTGCACTGTACGCAGGAAAGAGGGTGCAGTAGATAGGGCTCTGATTCGGACACAGTGCACTGTACGCAGGAGACAGGGCGCAGTAGATAGGGCTCTGATTCAGACACAGTGTACTGTACGCAGGAGACAGGGTGCAGTAGATAGGGCTCTGATTCGGACACAGTGCACTGTACGCAGGTGACAGGGCGCAGTAGATAGGGCTCTGATTCGGACACAGTGCACTGTACGCAGGAGACAGGGCGCAGTAGATAGGGCTCTGATTCGGACACAGTGCACTGTACGCAGGAGAGAGGGTGCAGTAGATAGGGCTCTGATTCAGACACAGTGTACAGTATGCAGGAGACAGGGCGCAGTAGATAGGGCTCTGATTCGGACACAGTGCACTGTACGCAGGAGAGAGGGTGCAGTAGATAGGGCTCTGATTCAGACACAGTGTACAGTATGCAGGAGACAGGGCGCAGTAGATAGGGCTCTGATTCAGACACAGTGTACTGTACGCAGGAGACAGGGTGCAGTAGATAGGGCTCTGTTTCAGACACAGTGTACTGTACGCAGGAGACAGGGTGCAGTAGATAGGACTCTGATTCAGACACAGTGCACTGTATGCAGGAGACAGGGCGCAGTAGATAGGGCTCTGTTTCAGACACAGTGTACTGTACACAGGAGACAGGGTGCAGTAGATAGGACTCTGATTCAGACACAGTGCACTGTATGCAGGAGACAGGGTGCAGTAGATAGGGCTCTGATTCAGACACAGTGTACTGTACGCAGGAGAGAGGGTGCAGTAGATAGGGCTCTGATTCGGACACAGTGTACTGTATGCAGGAGACAGGGCTCCCTGTGTATGCTGCTTTTCATTCCAACCGCAATTGCAATCCTAGAATTTTAACAAGCTGTTAATTTTGTTAAATTAGATTTTTAGAGGGATTATTAAAAGTCCCATGTTGACATTGTTGTACTTAATGTGCTATATTTCAAACAATTACATTTAAAGAGGTACTTTTTGTTAACTAATCAAATAGAAGACTGAAGTGAATAAACCGGCTCCTAATTGGTGAAAATGTCGACACCTGGCCACTAATAAACCAGTTTGATAGATAATGATGAATTCAAAGACATAGCAAACGATAACGAGCCAAACCTGCATTGTGTTAATCGGTTTAAGGTGAAAACATTATGAAAGAACTTAAACACACGTGGTCAACAACCTAACTAAGAGGCTATTGATTCACCTCAGTCTTTAATTTGATCAGTTAAAAAAAATTGTAAATTGTTTTATGCAGTTGTTTGCAATATAGCACAATAAGCACAATGTAGAGGGGAAAAACTCCCTCTAAACATGAAAAGCAAGTAAGAAAAATGAACAGCTTTTTAAAATTCTGGGATTGCAATTGTGGTTGTAATGAAAAGCAGCATACACAGGGGGGCCCCAGTACCGTGTTTGGAAATGACTGGTTTAAGGAAACAGTTTAATTGAATCTCAGTTACCGCTTTCTGCACTTGTAGGATAAATTACATAGATGTGCCCTTAAATGATCGTTTATCTGGTTTGAAACAAACAATAAAAAAAATCCATGTTCTTTATTGCATATTGCAGCTTTCTGACACTTTTATTCCAGCTATTGCACCTCCTATTCCTCCAGTTGCTCCTCCATTTACTCCTCCAAATGCTACTCCTACTGGACCCAGCACTGCTCCTGCTAATGCTCCTGCTCCTGCTCCTGTTGCTGCTCCAGCTGCTGCGTAGCTTAGAATAACTTTTGCCTTTGTAAATGCATTATCTCTCTCTGCCTTTTCTCTAGCTTTCCTCTCCGCTTCTTCTCGTAGCTCCTCTCGAGCTTTCTTTAGGGCTTCTCCCTCATAATGTTTTTTCAGCTCCTCCTCTTTCTTGAGTCTGGCCTCTTCATTTTCTTTCAGAATCCTCCTCTTCTCCTCTTCAATCGCTTTTTCAGCCTCCTTGTACATCTCATTGGTGTAGCAGCCTCCTCCATTGATTGTCACCATCTTATCAATCTTATTCAGCAGCTCTGAGACCTGAGAATGGTTCTGCGGGTCTTCATTGTTAAAGACATGATACCCACCATGGCACTGTTTAATGAACTTTGTGAGTTTTTCATCGCCACTCAGAAATTCTTTAATAGTTTTTTCCTTCAGTTTGTCTCCATGAGTGAACAGCACCATGCTGTATTTGGCTGATTCATCACTGAAGGTCTCCTGAATGATCTTCACTGTGTTCTGCTCCTCCTCTGTAAATCTGCCCAGCTGGATCACCACCAGGAACACATGGGGTCCCGGAGAGGACAGAGAGATGCACATTTTAATCTTCTGTATGATGTCATCACGACTGAAGTGTGTGTCAAACAGGCCTGGAGTGTCAATCACAGCCACCTCTTTCCCATCCACTTCCCCTCTCGCCTTCTCACATTGTGATGTCACAGAGGAAGAGGAGAATTTAGATTTGAACTTCCCTTTTCCCAGGATGGTGTTTCCTGTTACAATCTTTCCTGCTCCAGTCTTTCCCACCAGCACAATCCTCAGATCTTTTACCTTCTCTTGTCCTGTGGAATAATAAGAGCACTATAGTTACTCAGATCTCTTAGCTTCTCTAGTCCTGTGGAATAATAAGAGCACTATAGTTACTCAGATCTCTTAGCTTCTCTAGTCCTGTGGAATAATAAGAGCACTATAGTTACTCAGATCTCTTAGCTTCTCTTGTCCTGTGGAATAATAAGAGCACTATAGTTACTCAGATCTCTTAGCTTCTCTTGTCCTGTGGAATAATAAGAGCACTATAGTTACTCAGATCTCTTAGCTTCTCTTGTCCTGTGGAATAATAAGAGCACTATAGTTACTCAGATCTGTTAGCTTCTCTTGTCCTGTGGAATAATAAGAGCACTATAGTTACTCAGATCTTTTAGCTTCTCTTGTCCTGTGGAATAATAAGAGCACTATAGTTACTCGGATCTCTTAGCTTCTCTAGTCCTGTGGAATAATAAGAGCACTATAGTTACTCAGATCTCTTAGCTTCTCTAGTCCTGTGGAATAATAAGAGCACTATAGTTACTCAGATCTCTTAGCTTCTCTAGTCCTGTGGAATAATAAGAGCACTATAGTTTCTCAGATCTCTTAGCTTATCTTGTCCTGTGGAATAATAAGAGCACTATAGTTATTCAGATCTTTTAGCTTCTCTAGTCCTGTGGAATAATAAGAGCACTATAGTTACTCAGATCTTTTAGCTTCTCTTGTCCTGTGGAATAATAAGAGCACTATAGTTACTCAGATCTCTTAGCTTCTCTTGTCCTGTGGAATAATAAGAGCACTATAGTTACTCAGATCTCTTAGCTTCTCTTGTCCTGTGGAATAATAAGAGCACTATAGTTATTCAGATCTTTTAGCTTCTCTAGTCCTGTGGAATAATAAGAGCACTATAGTTACTCAGATCTTTTAGCTTCTCTTGTCCTGTGGAATAATAAGAGCACTATAGTTACTCAGATCTCTTAGCTTCTCTTGTCCTGTGGAATAATAAGAGCACTATAGTTACTCAGATCTCTTAGCTTCTCTAGTCCTGTGGAATAATAAGAGCACTATAGTTACTCAGATCTCTTAGCTTCTCTTGTCCTGTGGAATAATAAGAGCACTATAGTTACTCAGATTTTTTACCTTCTCTTGTCCTGTGGAATAATAAGAGCACTATAGTTACATCTTCACAGTGCTGCTATAAGAGACAAATATTTTAGCTGTGAAATTTTGTAATAACAAGACGATTTAATTACAATTACATTACAAGATTTAATGACAACATTGATCTCGTTGTTCATCCAGTTTGACAAGTTCCATATTAAGCATTTAGCAGATGATCTTATCCAGAGCAACATACACAGCTAATATTCTTTTTACATACAATTCATTTACATATCTGGACATTTACTGAAGAAGTCCAGGTAAAGCACTTGGGATGCAGGCAACTTTATTATCCCAACTGTTGGGTCAGCTGCAGTGCGTCTTCAATTTGGAGTGCAGCACGGAATTTCTCAAGACTTTCCATATTTCCCAGATGTAGATCAAGATCAAGACCCAGTTGCCTTAGTCTCGATTGCAGCGTCCTAACTCGTAATTTTCCTGTGCGAAGCCTGATTGCGGCGTGCTTTAAATGCCACCTAAAGGATACTTTGTAAACCTGCTGCTGACCAGCTTTTACAAGAGATAAGTGCTGTTCATACGGAAAAATAATCAAAGTTCACAGCTCTTTAGAGCTCATCCAGGTCTTCCGCCATAGAACTGCAACCGGCTAGTAGACCAACTTATACACAAAGTCCTAGACCTACTTATATCTTGTCCTTTTGATGGTTATTTGTGTTGTATGTCTAAGTCTTATTAACCAAAGTATTTAGTCTTTTGTGTCTGTGTGTTTGAGTCCTAGGAAAATGGGAGTTAAGAGTAGTAAGGAGGTGAGCCAAAGGGACCCGATACTAACCGGACCGGCAAAACACAAATGGGGACATAGTGTCTTGATGTGACCGGTGTGGATCTGCGTTGTGTTTTTTCACAGACTAGACAGACGACTTCTGTGTTTCGTTAGTCTGCCACCATATATTTACTGTTATTCAGACAAAAAGAATACACGTGGTACATCACAGGAAACTCAACCTCCACTTCAGCTCCTAGCCTCTTTCCACAAATACAATAGCAGGAAAGAGCGGACATAAGTTATACAAATTAAACTACTATAAAAATAAAAACAGAAATAGTTTGGCTTAGCCTACCTGTTATTCAGACAAAAAGAATACATGTGGTACATCACAGGAAACTCAACCTCCACTTCAGCTCCTAGCCTACATAAACATTGTGACTAATATTGGCTATACAGTTACACAACAAAAATGCAAATGACAAGTACATATTAAGAGAACATATAAGGTACATAAAGGATGGATAGATAACTTAATCAATTATAGGGGAAAGCACCATAGTGGGGCTGATGACAGTGGATACATACCTCTTTCCACAAATGC
Source organism: Ilyophis sp. 1 JC-2022 (assembly GCA_022702515.1). Classification (NCBI taxonomy): domain Eukaryota; kingdom Metazoa; phylum Chordata; class Actinopteri; order Anguilliformes; family Synaphobranchidae; genus Ilyophis; species Ilyophis sp. 1 JC-2022. The sequence continues at coordinate 109,353,208 of CM040396.1, forward strand.
AATAGCAGGAAAGAGGCAGTGGTATGATGGGGACAGCTTTTAGGGTCAACAGACAGGAAATGAGGTCACAGCTTGGAGGGACAATATGACAGTTTCCTGATATAAAGTACAGTAGGCTAAATGTGAATATTATAAAAGAAATAAATGAATGTAATGAATAAAATAATAAATAATATACAATTTTGTGTAATTATACATATGAGCGTAAACAACAATGCTACATTGACTCAGATATCATTCTGGAGAAAACGAACAGATGATAAATTCCCCGCAGAAGGCACACTTAATATTAAATTGCTGTTGGTCTGCAGGGCTTTGTTAGAGAAGAGTGAGGAAGGCAAGAAAAGAGGGGGAAAAGAGAGGATAAATTGGGATTCGTTTTGCAAATGGGAAAGAAAGGCGGAGACAACTTCCCTATACCCCCAGCTGTACCCCTTCCCTATACCCCCAGCTGTATGGACGGACAGTCCCTGTTTCCCCTTGTGGCATTCCCTGATCCTCGCGGACCAGGGAGGCATGAGGGAAGGAGGCCGGATCTTTTAGTACAACGCAACTGGACTACAGAAGAGATCATGGACATTGTCAGGGAATGACCTGATCCCAGAGACAATGCTGAGAAATGGTGTTCAGCCATGCGAGAACTAGACCAGCTGTATCAACCATCCGTGCAAGAACTGGAAATGGTGTTTCGAAGGTTTTTTAAACTCAAATTGAGTGCTGTAAAGGGAATGTTCAAGACGGACGTAAATCGAGTGGATATAGAGTTTAAAGACCCACTGGATGAACTATGTGAGGCAGTGAAAAGACTGTCTACCTTATCTAAAGGCCTAATTTAGTATCTAGGAATAAAAAAGGTTAAATGCCTATCTTCTAACGTGTAGTGATGCATAACATGTGTAGGCTATTAAAAACAACTCTTTCTTTCGCCCACATTTCTTCCCTTTTGTCATTCATGACAACATAAACAGAGAAAGAAAGAAGGCACAGAGGTAAAACATTATTTAATGTGACCTTTGAACCCTAAACACAACAGTCACCTGCCATCCAGGAAAGGAGCTCATACAGATAATCAGTATCAACCTCAAGGTCACTGGAGGTGTCTGGGAATGTGTAGTACGAGTCGCTTTCACCAATCTTTACGACCGGTATGGGAGAGGGAGCAACAGGGGAGTGAGAGACAGGGAAGTTATTATATTGGAATAAAGGCTTTGGTAATCCCACCACCCCATCCTGAGAACATTATTTAAATTATTTAAACCTTCAAGGAAGTCCCAATCACGTTTTTTATGAAGTTCCTCAATGCCTTTTTTATTTGATTAGTAAAATCTTTCTAAGGCACTTGACGAATCCGAAATATAGGTGCAGCCTTTTTTGATTTAATTAATTTCTGTTGCTAGGGCGGTCACAACTGCGTCAGAGGCGTTCATATGTTTTTCCAACACTGTTGACAATGCTTTCAACTCTTGAATACATTGAATCAGAAGAACAACCAGTCTCACTGCCAGAACGGGTTTTCCTAGCCTGTGGCGGTATGGCTCTGACGGCCCTGCCACAGTCTTCTACAGGCATGTTTATTAGCTCACCTCGTCCCCCTCATCAGGCGTGCTGAGGATGATGAGGTGACTGCTCTATATGACCAAATGCCGGGAAACCGCTATCGTCGTGAGTGTCTCACACACAGCGTTTCTTCGGTATACTTTTTCCCAGTTATGGTGTATACAACACCCAACATGAGTTTAAGGCATTTTATGTCCATACACCCAGCAGCCATTGCATCTAGAAGTGACATCTGGTCATGTGGGTGGTGGTCATAAACCTTCCATCTCCATGCAGAAAATAATTCTTCTATGGGGTTGAGGAAAGGAGAGTATGGTGACAGGAATAACGACATCATCCTGGGATGGGCCGTAAACCACTCTGATCTGGCGGGAGTGGTAAAAGGCCACATTGTCCCGTACAATCACATATACTGGTGAATTCTGCCTCTTGCTCTCTTTCTGCTGAAAGCCTTTGTAGGATCCGCACAGCTAAACCAATGAGGGAATAACTGGGGGTGAAGGTGCAACATGTTTTCCCTCAGCTGCTGTGACGTAAACAAAAGATGTTATTTATTTATTCTCCATTCAGATGAACAGAGCACAATTATAACAATTATTATAGTTTTAATCTCGTATTTTATCTGACTCCATTTAAAATACTAATTTAGAATTTGGGTTAAACCTGCGTGGAACTCGGAGTGGTTACACTCGACTCGTCCTTAATTACCAGTCCTCAATTATCAATATATGCTTGCCGGAATCAGCATTATTGCTGAATTTCAGTTTGGTGGAGAACGCAGAGGTTGGGGGTCTAGTCAACACAATACATGCATTAATTTTTATCATAAATAGTTGCCAGCCCAGGTCTGAGTGCATTTAAAGGGCTCCTTAAGGCTAATTTGACAAGAACCAGCGTAGAATGCCCATTGGTTCTCTTCACATCAAATCACCAGAACCATACACGACCAACCCTGTTTGTGGGCAGAACTTGACTGCCTTTCCCAACTTGAGAACGCCACTTTCTGTACCAGGCCGCTGATCAGTCGGTCCTTGGTCAGAATTGTCCCCCTGAATATTCCGTTTTTTAATTTAGGCTAAAAAGGGTATAAGATGAATTAGAGTCATGGAAACCACGCAAGTTAAAAATAAACATAATTTAATAACAGGCAGGCAGGTCATTAACTTCAATTAAAACATTCAATTACACAAAACATAGATTTACGAAAAGAAACACAAAGTAAATATCTTACCCAGCCTGTTCAACTACACACAGACACAGAATATGCACGGTGTGGGAAGTCGGTTACAATCTTCCCTGATTGGTTTGTCTCTCTTCCTTTTATGCCAAATCATGCGTTTGAACCAGGCGGCAGTGCCATAAATTAACCTGGAGAGGGTGGTCAATCTGGAATTTAGACCCCCACTGTTGAGGGATGTTTGTGTAGCGAGAGGGGAAGAGGAGGTAATTACCAGAGAGAACATTCAGGTTTTCCCTGAGTTACTGAAACTATGCTTTATTAAACTTTATTTGGTATGAAATGTATTTCAGTCAATTCCTTGATTTTACCTGAATCCATACATACCAAACAGGTTAAGGTGATATAATATTAAGGTGCAGTTGTCATGAGAATTCCCTCTTGATAAACTATTTTACATGCAATTCCTGTTACTACCATATAAGACATAATGTAACAATATAAGGATCACATGCGCAATGTTTGTAGGTTTTTACATGGTTATTAACAATCTTCACAGAAGTTTTAGAGTGTGGTACAGAAGAGAATTAAAGAGTGTAATGACAGGGGTGCCCAAATGGGGGCACGGTGGTATTGTCCAATGTCTTTCCCATAGGATGTGCCCAGGTTTTAGGGTACTGGAGAACACAAATGTCCTGTGTGGACATTCCTTTCGCATTGTCTGGCTAGGGTCTGGATGTCGTAAATGCTCTTTTAGGATACATTTACAATCATGACAAACAGTTCCATTTGCCCTTATCTCCATCTTTAGCAGATGGGGACATTCTTGGGAGCAAAAATCCGGATCCCAAAGGAAGTCAGAGTAACCCATTATTTTATTACAAGGCCCTCTGGTCCTTTGAAGTGCATGATGCTCTCCAGTTCCCAAATGGCAGTGTTTCCTGAGTCCCACTTTGACTCCCCTCCTACACCTTTCAAACAGTTCATCAAGAAAAACAATAAGGTGTGGTGAATTGTATGGGCCAATGATGGCCTTATGCAGCTGCAGTCTATCAACAGATATTGCTGCACACATGGTGATGTTAGCCCCCCTCTGGCCTGGAACATCTACAGTTGCTCCCTTGTTCCTCTAAGGCTCACTCGTTCCTCCCAGGTCTCCTTGTTCCTCCAAGGCTCCCTCGTTCCTCCCAGGTACCCTCATTCTTCCAAGGCTCTCTCGTTCCTCCCAGGTACCCTCATTCTTCCAAGGCTCCCTCGTTCCTCCCAGGTACCCTCATTCCTCCAAGGCTTTCTCGTTCCTCCCAGGTCCCCTCATTCTTCCAAGGCTCCCTTTCTCCTCACAGGCTGAGCGCCTGGCCCTGACCGCGGGCTCCGCGCCATCCGCGGGCCCCCGCACCTGTTCCTGACCCCCAGGCTGAGTGCCTGCTCCTGTCCATTCAAGTTCCTGTCCTGCCTGTTCTTGCCATTCCTGTCTCGTCCAGTTCCTGTCACGTCCAGTTCCTGTCACGTCCAGTTCTTGTCACGTCCAGTTCCTGTCTCGTCCAGTTCCTGTCACGTCCAGTTCCTGTTGTTGGGTAAATTCTGAGTTCAAGTCACTGTTGGTAAATGACACAAAGGGAAACAGGTGTGTGAAGAGACGGGGATCAAAACGAGAGACAATTGAAAACCATTGGGAACAATGAAACAATCACGGAGACAACTAGGGAAAACGCGGACTGGATTCCATACAGATACACGATAACAGATGACCTGGAGTTTCAGGAAATCGTGCATAGATTAAGAGGACAGGGAGAGAAGATCAGATGCAGCTGAGAATGATTAACAAGGACAGAACAGCGTGAAAATGTGCACTCTAATATATTAGTGAGATTAGTAACTATACACACCCCTGCCGTTAGTACAATTAGTAAGTATATACAAATTAGTTTGTTAGTGGAGTTAGTAGATCTAATCCAGGGGTGGCCAATTCCAGGCCTCGCGGGCCGGTGTGTATGCAGGTTTTTGCTGCCGCCAGTTAACAATTATTTAATTAGCCCAATCGTTTATACGATCTGATATTTTAATCTACATATCCGCGACATGAACAGCAGCTGATGAATGTTCTTGTGCCGGTATGCGTGTATTGTAGCATTTGATCGTTCTGTAATTTACAAGTGAATCGGTGATTGTGTGTAAGACTAATTAGCTGATTGAACCGTGGTAACTGGTGGCAGTAAAAACATGCATACACACCGGCCCACGAGGCCTGGAATTGGCCACCCCTGATCTAATCTATCGTTAGTATGTTAGTGGTAATTAGTAAATCTGCACAGAAAAAGTGCACAGAGATAGGTGCGAAGCAAGAGGGAACCCGAACACCAATGAGATCACCCGAATGGTACAGAGACGTAAACAGGGAGTGCGAGATCAGATGTGTACAAGGAGACACGGGACAACTAGGAAAAACTGGAAAATAAACAAGCCAGATAAAAACTAAGAATAAACAATACATACAAAATAAAAATACAAATAACACAACAAATCTCAGATCCTTACAATTTGCCTTTTAGTTACAGGTCTTGGCGCCTGTAAGATGGCAGTTTTTCGGTCTGGCATCAGGCTACGCCCCTCGCCAGACAAGTTGTGTCCCAAATATTTTACATTCGGTTGACACCATTGTAATTTGTTCCTGCTGACCTTGTGGCCTTGTTCTGCTAGAAATCTCATACAGGCAAGGGAGTCTTTTTTACAATGTTGCATCGTATCTGAACAAATTAGAATGTCATCCACATACAGTAAGATCTGACTTCCTGCAGGTGGTTCAAATTTGGCCAAATTTGCTTCCATGGCTTGCGAAAATATCGCAGGTGACTATACATATCCCTGTGGACAGCGTGTGTAGGTGTACCTTTGATTTTCAAATGTGAAAGCAAACCAGTATTGGGACTCACGAGCTACAGGTATGGAAAAGAAAGCATTTGCTAAGTCTATAACCGTAAAAACTGCAGCATCCGGTCGCATGTCATTTAGCAAGGTGCTTGGATCAGGTGTTATTGGCGCCCGTGCAATCACAGCATTGTTCACAGCCTGGAGATCCTGCACCTCCATCCCACAGAGGGAGGAACCTTCTTAACAGAGATCCTGCACCAACCTCCATCCCACAGAGGGAGGAACCTTCTTAACAGAGATCCTGCACCAACCTCCATCCCACAGAGGGAGGAACCTTCTTAACAGAGATCCTGCACCAACCTCCATCCCACAGAGGGAGGAACCTTCTTAACAGAGATCCTGCACCAACCTCCACCCCACAGAGGGAGGAACCTTCTTAACAGAGATCCTGCACCAACCTCCATCCCACAGAGGGAGGAACCTTCTTAACAGAGATCCTGCACCAACCTCCACCCCACAGAGGGAGGAACCTTCTTAACAGAGATCCTGCACCAACCTCCATCCCACAGAGGGAGGAACCTTCTTAACAGAGATCCTGCACCAACCTCCATCCCACAGAGGGAGGAACCTTCTTAACAGAGATCCTGCACCAACCTCCATCCCACAGAGGGAGGAACCTTCTTAACAGAGATCCTGCACCAACCTCCATCCCACAGAGGGAGGAACCTTCTTAACAGAGATCCTGCACCAACCTCCATCCCACAGAGGGAGGAACCTTCTTAACAGAGATCCTGCACCAACCTCCACCCCACAGAGGGAGGAACCTTCTTAACAGAGATCCTGCACCAACCTCCATCCCACAGAGGGAGGAACCTTCTTAACAGAGATCCTGCACCAACCTCCATCCCACAGAGGGAGGAACCTTCTTAACAGAGATCCTGCACCAACCTCCATCCCACAGAGGGAGGAACCTTCTTAACAGAGATCCTGCACCAACCTCCATCCCACAGAGGGAGGAACCTTCTTAACAGAGATCCTGCACCAACCTCCATCCCACAGAGGGAGGAACCTTCTTAACAGAGATCCTGCACCAACCTCCATCCCACAGAGGGGCGGAACCTTCTTAACAGAGATCCTGCACCAACCTCCATCCCACAGAGGGAGGAACCTTCTTAACAGAGATCCTGCACCTCCATCCCACAGAGGGAGGAACCTTCTTAACAGAGATCCTGCACCAACCTCCATCCCACAGAGGGAGGAACCTTCTTAACAGAGATCCTGCACCAACCTCCATCCCACAGAGGGAGGAACCTTCTTAACAGAGATCCTGCACCAACCTCCATCCCACAGAGGGAGGAACCTTCTTAACAGAGATCCTGCACCAACCTCCATCCCACAGAGGGAGGAACCTTCTTAACAGAGATCCTGCACCAACCTCCATCCCACAGAGGGAGGAACCTTCTTAACAGAGATCCTGCACCAACCTCCATCCCACAGAGGGAGGAACCTTCTTAACAGAGATCCTGCACCAACCTCCATCCCACAGAGGGAGGAACCTTCTTAACAGAGATCCTGCACCAACCTCCATCCCACAGAGGGAGGAACCTTCTTAACAGAGATCCTGCACCAACCTCCATCCCACAGAGGGCGGAACCTTCTTAACAGAGATCCTGCACCAACCTCCATCCCACAGAGGGAGGAACCTTCTTAACAGAGATCCTGCACCAACCTCCATCCCACAGAGGGAGGAACCTTCTTAACAGAGATCCTGCACCAACCTCCATCCCACAGAGGGAGGAACCTTCTTAACAGAGATCCTGCACCAACCTCCATCCCACAGAGGGAGGAACCTTCTTAACAGAGATCCTGCACCAACCTCCATCCCACAGAGGGCGGAACCTTCTTAACAGAGATCCTGCACCAACCTCCATCCCACAGAGGGAGGAACCTTCTTAACAGAGATCCTGCACCAACCTCCATCCCACAGAGGGAGGAACCTTCTTAACAGAGATCCTGCACCAACCTCCATCCCACAGAGGGAGGAACCTTCTTAACAGAGATCCTGCACCAACCTCCATCCCACAGAGGGGCGGAACCTTCTTAACAGAGATCCTGCACCAACCTCCATCCCACAGAGGGAGGAACCTTCTTAACAGAGATCCTGCACCTCCATCCCACAGAGGGAGGAACCTTCTTAACAGAGATCCTGCACCAACCTCCATCCCACAGAGGGAGGAACCTTCTTAACAGAGATCCTGCACCAACCTCCATCCCACAGAGGGAGGAACCTTCTTAACAGAGATCCTGCACCAACCTCCATCCCACAGAGGGAGGAACCTTCTTAACAGAGATCCTGCACCAACCTCCATCCCACAGAGGGAGGAACCTTCTTAACAGAGATCCTGCACCAACCTCCATCCCACAGAGGGAGGAACCTTCTTAACAGAGATCCTGCACCAACCTCCATCCCACAGAGGGAGGAACCTTCTTAACAGAGATCCTGCACCAACCTCCATCCCACAGAGGGAGGAACCTTCTTAACAGAGATCCTGCACCAACCTCCATCCCACAGAGGGAGGAACCTTCTTAACAGAGATCCTGCACCAACCTCCATCCCACAGAGGGCGGAACCTTCTTAACAGAGATCCTGCACCAACCTCCATCCCACAGAGGGAGGAACCTTCTTAACAGAGATCCTGCACCAACCTCCATCCCACAGAGGGAGGAACCTTCTTAACAGAGATCCTGCACCAACCTCCATCCCACAGAGGGAGGAACCTTCTTAACAGAGATCCTGCACCAACCTCCATCCCACAGAGGGAGGAACCTTCTTAACAGAGATCCTGCACCAACCTCCATCCCACAGAGGGCGGAACCTTCTTAACAGAGATCCTGCACCAACCTCCATCCCACAGAGGGAGGAACCTTCTTAACAGAGATCCTGCACCAACCTCCATCCCACAGAGGGCGGAACCTTCTTAACAGGAAACAAAGGAGTGTTACAAGGAGAATGTTTACAAAAGACCAGTACCCCCTTCTCTAGCAGTGCTTGGATTAAAGGTTGCACACCTTCTATCGCTTCACGTCGTAAAGGGTATTACCGTTGGTACGGTCTGTGGGTGCCTTTTGGTATTATCTCAAGGGGAGTTACTCCCTTCATCAAACCCACATCTGCTGATCCTTGTGACCAGAGTTCTTTAGGTAACGCCTCCAATTGTTCCTCCTGTTCCCTAGTCAGCAATAATGATCATGGCGCCATGGGGCGGCCTTGTAGGCTCCTCACCCTTTTCCCATGAACAGTCCAATTTAATTGTTGACAGTACATATCACATTGCTGAGAGTGATATATACCTTTGTCAATTGTTTCCTTCCAATCGAAGGTTCGCTTCCCCTTTTCTACCAGATCGCCCAAATCGCCCCACTTATACTGGCTTGATTTTGCTATCGACATATGAGGCCAGTTCCCTATTTTGAAACCCTCCGGTATCACATAGGAATTTTACTTTACAACCGTTTACCCACAATGTTAGTTACAGAGTTGTGACTGCTGCAGTCACGTTTGGGGAGATTGAGATTCGCTCTGTTCCTTTTTGCGATCCGGGCACTCTCGCGCCCAGTGACCTTTTTTGCCGCAGACAAAGCACTGGTTTTTTTCTTTATCTGGTCTTTTACGCTGCTTATTTTTCTTTTTCCACTCACTCTTGCCTTCTTGGGCAGGTGGCTTTTGCTCTACTGCTGCGTAGGCAGACGAATCGGAATTAGATTTTTGCTTCTTTTCTTGTCTAGCAGCTTCCCTTTTTGTTCTCTCGAAATGGGTCGCGTGGCCCACTACCTGGTTTAACCCGCCTGTCTGCCATGTTATTACATGTTGTTTTATCAGTTGTGACAGACTTGGATGTAACCCGCTCATAAATGCACTTTTTAGTTGTTGGGCATAAACTCCTACGTCATCTGGTTGAGGTGGTGGTTATAAACCGCTATTGGCATTGAACACTTTTTTTAACCTATTTAGGTACCGCATAACCAATTCTTCTCTGTTTTGCTAGCAATCTGCTATTGCCGAGTAGTTACACCTTCCCCGATAGAATTGGGTTATCCTTCCTAATAGGGCATCAACCGGTCCCCAATAGGCGTTTTGCGCTCTTAATGCTGCATCAGCTGGCATTGCTACCCATGGTCGCCACACACCTTCATCCGTAACCGCCCTCCAATCTCCCTCGATATTACACCACCCAGTTTTTAACACACGCCGAACACATCGCTCTATCTCCAATGAGTGTAGTCGGTAACTTGCAATTAGATCACGCATGTTTTGTACGAATTCTCTCGGACCCTGATCTGGATGCGGGCAGTCAGCTGTTGCTGCCGCTAAGTCCGCATTTGTCCAGGGTCTGTAAACGTACATGGCCTGGTCATCATTTTGCCCCGCTACCTGGATCATGGGGAATAATTCCCCTTCGGCTCCCATCACTGGAGATCTTGGCTGCGTGGTATGTTTACTGCGGAGGTCATAATCAGATAATACCGGAGGCGGTTTTGATGGCTTGGTGTCTAGTCTGCGGGGTAGCAGTGAGCTCTTTTCTGATTGTGGTGCAACAACATCCCAATGGGTTGGTGGCTTATCAGCATCTTTTAGATCTGAATATACCCTGGTTTTAGGTACACCCCCGGCAGCGCCCTGCTCAGCACCGTAGGAATGAGGTGGTTCTACCTGCTCAGCCACGAGGGGTTGTTCGTCCCCCGGTGCTGGTGGTCGAACTCCTCTGTGGCCAATTAATGTGTCATCCTCAGCTTTTAATAATACCTTCTCTAATTTTTGCGTTTGCTTTTTAGATTTCTCTCTTTGCTGAGTCTTTTTATTCTCCAACGCCACCATGTGCCACACCTGTGCTTCAGCTAAGCCATATTTTCTTTGTTTCTTTTTATTGGCACCAGCTTTAACTTTAATTTTTTCCATTAGTTTTGTTGTACTTCCAACATTCAGTTTCCCATCAAAATTAAACTTATTTTTCCATAAACCCTGCCCCCTTCACGCGGTTCTCTACAGCCGCTCTATTTACTGAGAAATACACTTCCTTTGTCTTTTTTTTTTACAACAACAACAACAACAACAACAACAACAACCACCTTTACTGGCACACTTTCCCATGATTACAGCTATATCATTTGCACTTCAATCAGCACGTGTCTATTTTTTTCAAAGTTTTAACTCGGAAAAATCGCGTCACTCACCCAGTCCGTTGAGGGATTATATATGCCTGGCCTCGCTACTTATCCAAGGATCCTTCTCGATCCGGACCGAGGACTTTCAAAAACTGTTCCTAACAGCCCCGTGCACTGTTTCAGACGTCCTTACTCCCTCGCAGCGCCCAGGGTGAGATATTGCGATCCCGGAACGAGCCCCCAATTTGTTGGGTAAATTCTGAGTTCAAGTCACTGTTGGTAAGAAATAACACTGTGCAGAATGAGATACAAATTGAGACAGCTGCAAAGATATAAAGTACAATTACTTTATTATCAAAGAACCAAATGCATATGGGGTTCAGTGTCTCCCTGTCAGACAAAGAACAAAGTTTGCTCAGTTTTGCATAGTTTTTATTCATTTCATATCACTGGGCAGATAGCTTTATTCTAGGAGTGTTTTTTGCGCCACTGCTCAATCACCAGTTCAGCATTCCGCCCACATTCCCCTTTCCGTATCATGTTGTTTTACACAGTTCGCATAAGAAACTTGTATCAAATGCACAATAGTATCAGCTCATAGCACATTCTGTAGTTAGGGCGGTTCTTCTTATTTTCTAAGCAAAGCACATCAGTATTCATCATAACATTTTGCAATACAATGTTCTAAAAAACTAATTTAAACAAATTTCTCTATCACTGTCACCTCCAGTTCCTGCCCTGTCTCCTGTCTGTCTGTCTTAATTTCCTGACTTGCCCCTGCCTGTTTACCATTAAATGTACTCCCTGGTGGAGTGTTTCCCTGAGCCGTTTCTGAGTCTTGCATTTTGGTCCAGTTCCCCCTGGGAATGCAACAATGTGTCCTGTATTTGGTATTCTCTGTGTGTGGTCTCATTGTCTCATCCTCCACTGTCGATTGGGTGAGTGCAGACCAGCGTACGCTCTTCTCCTAAACACACCATGTCAGCCACTGCTTCTTATCACACCGCTATTCACACGTTGGGCTCCAGGGACGTAACACACGGAAATGCAAACACACCAGCCCACCCGCCCTGCCCCCCCACCCCCACACACTAAAAACACACACACACCCTTCCCTAAACGCACATACAACCACACACACAGACGCACATACTACACATACACTATACCACTATACACACCCTCACCCCACACACACACACCACCAGATTGTAAGTTTGTTTGTGTGTTTGGGAGGTTAAGTATAAATCTCCACTCCCTTTAGAAACTGGTTACACCAGTAAGTATGCAAGTACGTAAATGAATGAAAGTACCCATTAAGAATAGCTAAAAAATATGTACATTCCAAGTTCCTGCATTCTGTGGTTTTCATTAAACTAGCAGTTTCCTCATAGCAGCCATGTCATAAATAGCAGCTTTGCAAAGCTCACAATGTGCAGTTGCGACAGATACGGACTCTTTAAGTGTTCAATGAACACCACTGAAACGGACAATAATCCGTAGTGGAGAGGGAGAATAAAGAGAACACAAAATAACCTCACGAAAAAGGCGAGGAACTCGATATGCGAGCAAAACTGAAATAAGCAGACACGCTTATCTAACCACGTTTGTGGAGTGAACGAACAAAGAAAATAAAACTATTAATATCCCTTTAACTGGGATCAGAGCAGTTAGAGCGCTCGTAAAAGAACAAAGGAAATAAGCGGACACGCTTATCTAACCACGTTTGTGGAGCGAACGAACAAAGAAAAATAAAACTATTAAGATCCCTTTCACTGGGACCAAAGCAGTTAGAGCGCTCAAAGAACAAAGGAAATAAGCGGACACGCTTATCTAACCACGTTTGTGGAGCGAACGAACAAAGAAAATAAAACTATTAATATCCCTTTAACTGGGATCAGAGCAGTTAGAGCGCTCGTAAAAGAACAAAGGAAATAAGCGGACATGCTTGTCTAACCACGTTTGTGGAGTGAACGAACAAAGAAAATAAAACTATTAATATCCCTTTAACTGGGATCAGAGCAGTTAGAGCGCTCGTAAAAGAACAAAGGAAATAAGCGGACACGCTTATCTAACCACGTTTGTGGAGCGAACGAACAAAGAAAAATAAAACTATTAATATCCCTTTAACTGGGATCAGAGCAGTTAGAGCGCTCGTAAAAGAACAAAGGAAATAAGCGGACACGCTTATCTAACCACGTTTGTGGAGCGAACGAACAAAGAAAATAAAACTATTAAGATCCCTTTCACTGGGACCAAAGCAGTTAGAGCGCTCGCAGATAAGAGTAGTAAAACAACTTTCTTAATAAACCCTTTCTTTCTAAACCCTTTCTTTCTAAACCCTTTCTTTTTTAAACTAGCTTACTAACTAATCCTATACCTTCCTTTACCGGCTCGAATGTTAAGTGGAATAACATGGAAGCAACGAGAGAGGCAGGAAGCGGGGTATAAATAGCCAGAGGAAATTAATGACAGGTGCATTCACTAATGACGAGGCGAAGCAAAACCCCGTAACGGAACAAAGGAAAATCCGATAGATTACCGGTAAATGACAAAAAAGAATAACGAGAATGTGGAGATAAGGGAAGGAAGGCAAGATCCATGACACATATTCTGTATATGCACGCTGCCCCTTCCACGTTTTTTACAATCGTTTTCACACTTGTCTCAATACCATGTCCACTTCTTCAAAACTCTTCACACTGTGTGCTTTTGAAAGCACATCAGTTAACCTTTGGTGCAAAATGCACTTCAACCACCAAAACACTTAATATTTCACCCATAAGTGACTCATGCTGCCGTAACTATAGCATCTGCTTTCTCCCATAAGACTACTTTGTCACTCAATGTACAATTAACTAAAAAACACAAACAACTTGGAGCATTGCAAAATACATATATTATTATACACACCCCAACCCCGCATACACACACACACACACACACACCACCACCCACCCCCCCCCCCCCCCCCCAATTTAGATTATAAGAAACTATCATAAAATCAAAAAGCTATAATGTCTGAACTTACGCACACACTATGTGTGCGCTTGGGTTTGTGTGTGTGTGTGTGTGTGTCTGTGTGCGTGTGTGTGTGTGATATTTATGAGTAAATATCCACTCTCCGCTCAGCCTGGCCTCAGTCCAACACCACACCTCAGTCCTGTAGCTGTGGTTAGAACCAGAAAGTCACTCCCACTCACTCCCAACCAAACTAAACTCTGTCAGTGTGAGCAGTAAAATAGGTGAGGCTAATATCTCAGTGGATCAAGACCAGTTCACTTGTGCGATCTGTCTGGATCTACTGAAGGATCCGGTCTGCTGTGTGTGATGGATGAACAAAGAGACGATGCTACAGTCTCAGCTGCAGCAGACAGGACAGAGAATCAGGTAAGGACTGGAGCTCTTCACTGGCAGCTCTGATACTGGTTATAATGGGAGAAAAAATTGGGTAAATTAGGAACAGAGGGATTGTTGTAAAAAATTTTGCGGCAGTGTAGTATAATGGTTAAGGAGCTGGACTTGTAACCGAAATGTTGCAGGTTCGATTCCCAGGTAGGACGTTGCCGTTGTACCCTTGAGCAAGATCCTGAACCTGAATTGCTTCAGTATATATCCAGCTGTATGAATGGATAAATGTAAAAAGAAGTTGTGTAAGTCGCTCTGGATAAGAGCGTCTGCTAAATGCCTGTAATGTAATTAAACTATTCAGTTACTTGCAAAAGATTTATTTGACAAACGTTAATGAACAGTAAAGTAATTTCCAGGTTTGACAAACACAGTGACAAGCAGTAAGAGCAGGAAGTGAACCCAGAGCCCAGGAATATATAAAATAAAATAATACACACTGAAATATAAATATAAAACATTTATTCAATTCTAGGCATCTCTTCAGAAAATGTAACACACATTTTGATATGCAAATGAGTGCGTTATGAAGTCATAAATATGCATATTAACATTTGACATAATTTTGCTACATTTACATTACATTACATTCTATAGCTACTTCTATAGCCTTTTTGAGCATGCGTTTACTACTTTCCCTGGGAAAAAATAGCCAAATATGGGTAAAGATCCTGCCTTGCCTAATCTATCTGGAACATTCATATCATGTGGGAACAGACGTGACACGTACATTTTCCATACAAGAGACCTATATATGAACCGGGAAAACCACTACTTAACTCAAATAATTGAACCCGGAAATATTTGTGGTTCCGTGTGTGAAAGGGGCTCTCTGTGACAGCTCTGTTCACACCCCTCACCCCCCTATTCACTCCCTGAATGGGAATCAACACGACTGGAGCAGCTAGTTCACTCACACAATTTAGAACCATTTTCTATAAGGCCAGTAATCTTCTACACACTGACATGCATAATTTCAAATAGTTTTACTGCTTATTTATTGTGTTTAATGTTAAACATGATTTTATTTAACAAACATGAACGCAGTGAACTACAATTTCACTGTGAAAATACTTTTTCCACAGAAGCAGCTGGAGGCGACACAGAGTGAATTCCAGCAGAGAATCCAGGAGAGAGAAAAGGAGCTGCAGGATCTGAGACAGCTTGTACAGTCAGTCAAGGTGGGTACTGACCAGAGGAGAAGACAACAGCTGGCTGCTGGAAGAGCCATTTCAGGGCTCAGTCAGGGCTCTCCTCCAGTCAGCCAGTGAGGAGCCCAGTGTTGGGCCACTTTCCAGCCCTGTGGGGCTCAATCCCACTGAGCCACACTGTGTGGAACAGGCTGCCTGGGGTCCCAGTAAGAGCTGAGTGAAAAGCCTAGTTAAAATGTACAGTGTCACACAAGACAGGTCAGGTGAGGCCTGGCGTGTGTCCGGCAAAAACAAACAGTCAGAATGGCTGTTTGCCATTCTTGCGGGCTCCACTCTAAGCCGAAGTATCACCTTCCTTCTTGTCTCGCTGTTCTGCCTCCTCCCTCCCTGGAACAGTGAACTGGATTTACCCCATAATCTACCCCCATTTAAATAAACAAGCCCTCCCCCTCGCACCAAACATTCAATTTCCCCACAAAAACAATTACCTTATATTTTACACAAACACAGTCATTAATACATTCACATATACCACACACGTCTTAAGTAAAAACCTGTGTGTAAACAGCGGTAAGCAGTCATGTTAACTGCCACGAATTTCATTTCTGACGGTTGGACTCGACTGTGGAACTAGTGTGAGTTTGTCCGGTCTGGACAGAGCGTTTGACTGAGCAGAAGATACAAATAAGATGGGACCGGATAATTACAGGAACAGGAGAAACAGTCACCGGATAAAGCGGTAAAAAGTAGTGCGTTGTTTGCGATGTTTTAGTAGCGTTTTAATAGATTATCGGAGTCGCATGAGAAGAGAATGGGAATCATGTGTCGGAAAGAGAAAGAAAAGGTTTAGGAAGGGGAGCTAGTGGAGATGAAAGGGAATATGGTGAGGAGAAGAAACTAGATTAACAATTCCTAAATGTAGGTGTAGTTGCTTCGCAGTGGTATCAATTGCTGGAAATGGTATAGAAAAGATGGTAATATGGTGGTGTCGTGTTAGGTGGTAAATAAAAGGTTGAAATGGTATGAGGTGGTAATGCGGTATAAAGGGATCTAAGGAAGGTGAAAGTGTTAAAATGTGGTGATTTATTTTGTGGTAAGTAGTCTAAAGAACCTGGAAGTGATACAAAGAAGTATTGAAAGCACACAAAGGTAATGTCAGATCATCTGGTTACAGCTTCCACATTCTATTGCATCAGTTTTCAAAATGTGCCCCTTGACTCCCATTAATTCTTTTGGCGATAAAAGGTTAATTATCTGAAAAAGTGTATGAAGGTAAAAAGTAATAGCAACCTGGAGGGTGTATAAAGGTATAGTATGAGATATGAATGGTGTTGATGGTGTGAATGGTAAACAGCGCTCCTAACAGCGCTCTGCACATACAGCCCTCTTCTCTCTGTGTCTCCTAACAGCGCTCTGCACATACAGCCCTCCTCTCTCTGTGCTCCTAACAGCGCTCTGCACATACAGCCCTCCTCTCTCTGTGCTCCTAACAGCGCTCTGCACATACAGCCCTCCTCTCTCTGTGCTCCTAACAGCACTCTGCACATACAGCCCTCCTCTCTCTGTGCTCCTAACAGCGCTCTGCACATACAGCCCTCCTCTCTCTGTGCTCCTAACAGCACTCTGCACATACAGCCCTCCTCTCTCTGTGCTCCTAACAGCGCTCTGCACATACAGCCCTCCTCTCTCTGTGCTCCTAACAGCGCTCTGCTCATACAGCCCTCCTCTCTCTGTGCTCCTAACAGCGCTCTGCACATACAGCCCTCCTCTCTCTGTGTCTCCTAACAGCGCTCTGCTCATACAGCCCTCCTCTCTCTGTGTCTCCTAATAGCACTCTGCACATACAGCCCTCCTCTCTCTGTGCTCCAAACAGCGCTCTGCACATACAGCCCTCCTCTCTCTGTGCTCCTAACAGCGCTCTGCACATACAGCCCTCCTCTCTCTGTCTCCTAACAGCGCTCTGCACATACAGCCCTCCTCTCTCTGTGCTCCTAACAGCGCTCTGCACATACAGCCCTCCTCTCTCTGTGCTCCTAACAGCGCTCTGCACATACAGCCCTCCTCTCTCTGTGTCTCCTAACAGCTCTCTGCAGATACAGCAGTGGAGGACAGCGAGAGGATCTTTACTGAGCTGATCCGCTTCATTGAGAGAAGGTGCTCTGAGGTGAAAGAGCTGATCAGAGATCAGGAGAAGGCTGAAGTGAGTCGGGCTGAAGGACTCCTGGTGCGACTGGAGCAGGAGATTGCTGAGCTGAGGAGGAGAGACGCTGAGCTGGAGCAGCTTTCACACACAGAGGATCACATCCAGGTAACATCACTGGCTCTCTGACAGTCAGCACTATGTAGGTACATTCTATTACATGGTGAGGCGTGTTCCTCATTTACAAAGATCTGCTCCTGGCATGTGCACAGAAATCAGCATTGAGACTGTTCTCTGTGTATCTGCAGAGCTGTCAGTCTCTGTGTGCCCCTCCTGGACCTGGAGACTTACCCAGAATCCCTCTCAGTCCACATGTCTTTTTTGAGGCTGTGAGGACATCTGTCTCTAAACTGAATGAGCGACTGGAGGATGTCTTCAAGAAGGAATTCGTCAAAATTTGTCAAACAGGTTAGAACTACTGAAACAACTTCCCAATGATTTCTGTAATTAAAAATAACAATTGTTGATCTTTTGTGAAAATGATTAAAGTGTTTGTGTAGCCATGAGTCTGACAGGAGTGAGCAGAGACTGTTCCTCCTTCCCCCAACCGTAGCAACTTCTTATATTCTTACAGGAACCCACCCGCCATAGTGCAACACCAGACCCGCTAAGTAAAAGAGAAAAATTATTTATTACACAATTCATAAAAGGTTCACAGATGACAACCCAGTCAGAACCAGACCCACGCTGGGTTTAAAAATATTAAAATAGAGCAAAAAGTAAAGCGCGATAACTTGTCAATAAAACAGGGGTCATAGCTGGGGCTTGTTTAAGTTGAGCAAGCTTTCTAATGTGAAGACATCTACTATAATGTACATAAATGTTTTTTATATGCATATACCGTTTAAATGTCACTTTCTATCCTGTTATGACAGTTAATAGCAGCACAAAGCTTTTAATTTTTCTGCACGTGATAGCTGATCCTGTGCAGTAAAGCAGTTTGCACTGCTGTAAAACACCAGCAGAGATTTGTGAGATGGGTGGAGAGATGCAGCATTCCTGGGGAGTGGAATCTCTTCTCATTATTCCCTTTGATTGAGATTCAAGCACATTTATGTCTCCCTCATACTTTCACAAGACTGACTGATGCTTCTTTACATAAATATGTCATCCTGCAACTTCTAGTGACTAATCAGCCTTTCACTAGTGACATCACTGGGAGAAGCGTTGGTGACTCTACTGTACGATCCTGTATCTCTGGCCCTGTGAACACTCGTCTTTTTCTGCCACATATATCCAAGTTATTAACTAATCCAATGTGTCACATTTGATTACTGTCGTCTAAAAGTAAGAATTAGGATATGGATCAGATTTGTGATTATAACGCATCTAGAGGTAGTTTTGGTTGTATTTAGCTGATATTGGATCTGAATATAAACGCTCCAGTGTGTGTTCTCCCGTCAGCCTTTCACTGACAAACTACATCCCATAATAAGTGTGTGGGAGTCTGTATTGGATATGAGTGTAAACAGGGCCTCTGCTACCTGCCCTCTGTCTGCTCACCATGGCAACCAGGGAAATTCTCAACTGCCAAAACTACTGAATCTTCAGCTCTCACCAAGATATTATGTGATATTAATCAAACTTTTTATTTTATATTTACATTATTCCTGAATGAGCTGCAGTTTCATGATTTACATGCATTTTATTTGTTAAAATAGATTTTATTTTCTGCAGGAATTATGATATGAAGGTTATCTTTAGGAGCTCATCTTTCTTGTGATCTCTCTCTACAGTGGAAGACGTCCATATTCTAGAGCCCAGGACCAGAAAGGACTTTTTACAATGTGAGTCTGTAATTAAACCAAAATTAACCGAATTAAGCAACGTGAGAATATGAGGTAATATGAAGAAAAATATTATTGAAAGTATTTTCTAAATTTATGACATGAGCCAAGAGTGGTCAAAGTGGTGTCATGGTCCGTGGCTATTTTTTCCTGTTTCTGTACGGTTCTCATCCTCTCTCTCTGGTAAGCAGTCTATCGGATTTTTTCCACGTTCTGGTTCAGGGTTTTGCTTCTCCCCGCTTATCATTCGTTTCACCTGTCCGATTACCTGCTCGGTATTTAAGCCTCTCACTTCTGCTTTCTGGCACTTCTTTGTCATTTCGTGCCTTCACGTAGTCAGGGTTGGTTCGAAAATAGCTGCTCTATATTTTCACGACTAGATTGGCTTGAGCTGCTCTTGAAGCTCTTTAGGGATGAGTCCCTTTCGTTATTTTTGTTTCTTACTCTCTTCTACTCTCTGCTATATTGAGAGTGATATGTTTATTATTATTTAATACATTTTTCACCTCTTATCGGGCGTTATTGTCTATGTTCCGAAGGTGATTCTTTGTTTTCTCCTTTTCGAGTTTATGCTCGTGTATTTCTGTTTGGGAGTCTCTGTTCTCTTACTTTTCTGCTCGTGTCTATGAGCCACACCCGTGTTAGTGTGTTGTTTATTATTTGGCTACTGAGACTGTTTTAGTGGTTCTCACGTTTGTGAGCGACTTGTTCTGTAATCGTGTTTTGTTTTGTCGCGTTTGGCTCATTGTTACAAACCCAAACCCTTACAGGTGGAAATGGCTTCTTCCACAGGTTTCCTTTAGAGGACAGGTGTTGATTTTAAACAGCCTGGTAGCATTAGCATTGTGGAGGTTAGCAGTGCTGTCAGCACCTGATGGCTTTCTTCCAACACGCCAAAGATCTCTGGTGCAGTTTTTCTGCTTGGGGCAGCGGTGCTGCATTTGCCCCTGGTCGGGACAACTGGGGCAGTACTGGCTCAGGGCAGCGGTGCTGTATTTGCCCCTGGTCGGGGCAGTACTGGCTCAGGGCAGCGGTGCTGTATTTGCCCCTGGTTGGGGCAGTACTGGCTCAGGGCAGTGGTGCTGTATTTGCCCCTGGTTGGGGCAGTACTGGCTCAGGGCACAATGTTTGTGCACAATGGAGGAGCCCCTTTTTAATAATGCCCTGCTCAATCTGCCCCCTCTTATTGTGCCCTGGTTAAAAGCCCCGTTCATAAGGGCAGGTCTGACCTAACTGGCCCATTTGAGGAGGGTGGATGGTGGGGGCTGGAGAGCAGCACAGGGGGGTCCGTTCTGGGGGGGCTCCCTGCCTCAATTGAAATGAGGGTGCAGATTCAGCACAGACTTTAGGGGTTCCTTCCCACCAGTCCGTGTATGAGTGAATTTGGGGGGCTGGCAGGACAGGAGGGTGAGGGTAAGAGCCCAGAGCAGGGAATGCTGGGTAAACTCTCATAATTTTTTATAATTTACTGTGTGCTGGAAGGTCAAAGGGCAGGGGCGTGGCAGGAGGAGGGGTTTGCACCATTGGCCAAAGATTGGCGACTGCTGTACAAATCACTTATAACAAAGAGATCTGCAATGGAAGCTCATACATGAAGCTCTCGCTTCCAATCTACACCTGGCTGCTGGATGCTGAACCTCGGTCCTGGAGTACTACCCCTCTGTATGCTGCTTTTTGATCCAACTACAATTGCAATACCAAGCTGTTACATTTTCTTAATTAGGTCATAAATCAGGAATTGGACATGCTCAGCCCCATATTGGGCAGCAAATCTATTTTTTTAATAAATAGATAAATAAATTAATAAATATTCTATAAGAAAGGTTTAAAACATTAAGTGAAAATGTTTGTAAAATATGTAAGTGATGTAAGTTTATTATAATGATCACTGAGCGCTCTTCTCTTTTTCTCCTCTATGAGATTCCTGTCGGCTCACACTGGACCCCAACACAGCGCATGAACGCCTCCGTCTGTCTGAGGGGAACAGAGAGGCGACTTATGTGGAAGAGATCCAGTCATATCCTGATCATCCAGAGAGATTTGACTGCAGGGCCCAAGTGCTGTGCGGACAGAGTCTGCCTGGACGCTGTTACTGGGAGGCTAAGCGGAGTGGGGGTGGGGTTTTTATAGCAGTGTCATATAAAGAGATCAGCAGGAAAGGAAGGCGTAATAACTCTGCTCTGGGACGTAATAACAAGTCCTGGCGATTGAGATGCTCTCTCTCCAGTTACACTTTCTGGCACAATAATGAGCGCACTGAAATCCCTGTTCCCCCCTCCTCCTCCAGAATAGGAGTGTACCTGGATCACAGGGCAGGAACTCTGTCCTTCTACAGGGTCTCTAACACAATGACCCTCCTGCACAAAGTCCAGACCAAATTCACTCAGCCCCTCTATTCTGGGTTTGGGGTTCATTTTTATGGATCCTCTGTAAAACTGTGTGATCTGGGATGAGGCAGAGAGTGAAGGGAAGATCAGCTGTAATTAAAGAGGGAAAAACACTCAGAAAACATAAGGAAAATTAAATAGATATTTAAAACAGTTGTTTGTCACAATATTTAACCCTTGTGTTGCCTTCAGGTCTAAACTGACCCTTTTCTGAGGTCAAAAGCAGTGAAAATCCCCTAAATGTAATTTTATCAGCATTCAATGGCTTCTCCTGGAGTGAACCTACCATTAAAAAAGGTAAATATTGCACTTTTGTACAATAGCAATACACTATCAAGGTACAAAGATTTTCTTATGAGTCTCATAACCCTGCAGTAAGGAAATCAGAAGTAATCCAAATTAAGCACCACACATCTATTACAGCAAAAAAATAAATTATGATGTTTGTTTTACAGTAAAAAATTAGTAGTGTAGGCTGAAGAAATGCAGTCTGTCTGGACTGTGAAGTAGGAAAGCACAATTATTCACTAGTTTATTGATGAATGACGGGTTATTTATTTATAATTCAGTGAGGAGGCTTTTATCACAGGGGGGCTGTTGAGGGTCATTTTGTACCCTGTGGACACAGGGTGCAGATATAATATGAAGACAACACAAGGGTTAAGCATGTGTTCCAATATTACGTATGAGTGCACAGTAATATTTCCACTTTCAAAAGTGTAGATTCAGTTCTAATTGATTTAACACTGAACATTTTATTTTAAAAAAAGATTTCTGTTTGAAAATATATTCATTCAAGTGGTATAATCGCAATATTCTTGGGGGGATCTGCTGCAGAAATTGCAAATGTAAAGATTTTGATTTGATACATTAAAGTACTGAATTCAAATTCCATAAATAAATGATATATGCAGACAATAGAACAAATGTATTTTATGTTTTGGTCACAATATTAATCTCATGAGTTCTGAGTGATCCAGCAGAACCTCTGGTGTCGGTCCATGTGTGTCCTCATTAACTGTGTTTCCATGGCAACACATCCTAATAACAGTCTCTCTTAGGAAGGACTGATCTGAGCTGATATTTAATCAAACGTCAGAAAACACAGGAATCTATGAACAAACCTGCTTTTAGCCGTGTGTAACTTTTCACCCCGATTGCTTTGTGTAACTTTTCACCCCGTACTTGTGCTTCTGGTTTAGCCGGTGTGGGTTCAGACTTTTGTTCCAACCAAGCAGTTACACCTGATTCTCCAAACCAACCACTAGAGTCTTTGGTAGGACCTTTATTAGTAGAATCAGGCGTGTTACTGTTTGGTTGGAACAAAAGCCTGCACCCACACCGGTCCTTATTGGATAAGATTGAGCCCCCTTGGCCTAAGGTGAAATTGAGGTGCGGTGCACTGGACGGGATATTGTTTGCTGTAATCTCTAATAGAAGCAAGCGGTTACGTCTGTTTGATATCATAGAGTTCAGTGCTTTGCCCACTCACACGGGTGTCTGCATCTCTCCTTGGGCAAGACACTGAACCCCAAATTGCTCCCAATAAGCAGGCTAGTGCCCTGCATGGTGGCTGCCGCCATTGGTGTGTGAATGGGTGAGTGAGAGGCCATTGTAAAGCGCTTTGGATAAAGGCGCTATATAAGTGCAGTCCATTTACCATTTTACCATTTATTGCCATTATAGTTTAATTTACCTTCAGTTCTTGGCTGTGTCTGAGGCTGTCAGAGCCCTATCTACTGCACTCTGTCTCCTGCATGCAGTGCACTGTGTCTGAATCAGAGCCCTATCTACTGCACTCTGTCTCCTGCATGCAGTGCACTGTGTCTGAATCAGAGCCCTATCTACTGCACTCTGTCTCCTGCATGCAGTGCACTGTGTCCGAATCAGAGCCCTATCTACTGCACTCTGTCTCCTGCATGCAGTGCACTGTGTCTGAATCAGAGCCCTATCTACTGCACCCTGTCTCCTGCATGCAGTGCACTGTGTCCGAATCAGAGCCCTATCTACTGCGCCCTGTCTCCTGCATGCAGTACACTGTGTCTGAATCAGAGCCCTATCTACTGCACTCTGTCTCCTGCATGCAGTGCACTGTGTCTGAATCAGAGCCCTATCTACTGCACTCTGTCTCCTGCATTCAGTGCACTGTGTCCGAATCAGAGCCCTATCTACTGCACTCTGTCTCCTGCATGCAGTGCACTGTGTCTGAATCAGAGCCCTATCTACTGCACCCTGTCTCCTGCATGCAGTGCACTGTGTCCGAATCAGAGCCCTATCTACTGCGCCCTGTCTCCTGCATGCAGTACACTGTGTCTGAATCAGAGCCCTATCTACTGTGCCCTGTCTCCTACATACTGTGCATTGTGTCTGAATCAGAGCCCTATCTACTGCACCCTGTCTCCTGCATGCAGTGCACTGTGTCTGAATCAGAGCCCTATCTACTGCGCCCTGTCTCCTGCATGCAGTGCACTGTGTCTGAATCAGAGCCCTATCTACTGTGCCCTGTCTCCTACATACTGTGCATTGTGTCTGAATCAGAGCCCTATCTACTGCACCCTGTCTCCTGCATGCAGTGCACTGTGTCCGAATCAGAGCCCTATCTACTGCGCCCTGTCTCCTGCATGCAGTACACTGTGTCCGAATCAGAGCCCTATCTACTGTGCCCTGTCTCCTGCGTGCAGTGCACTGTGTCCGAATCAGAGCTCTATCTACTGCGCCCTGTCTCCTGCATGCAGTGTACTGTGTCTGAATCAGAGCCCTATCTACTGCGCCCTGTCTCCTGCATGCAGTACACTGTGTCCGAATCAGAGCCCTATCTACTGTGCCCTGTCTCCTGCGTGCAGTGCACTGTGTCCGAATCAGAGCTCTATCTACTGCGCCCTGTCTCCTGCATGCAGTGTACTGTGTCTGAATCAGAGCCCTATCTACTGCGCCCTGTCTCCTGCGTGCAGTGCACTGTGTCCGAATCTGAGCCCGATCTACTGCGCCCTGTCTCCTACATACTGTGCATTGTGTCTGAATCAGAGCCCTATCTACTGCACCCTGTCTCCTACATACTGTGCACTGTGTCTGAATCAGAGCCCTACTGCGCGCTGTCTCCTGCATACAGTGCACTGTGTCCGAATCAGAGCCCGATCTACTGCGCCCTGTCTCCTGCTTACAGTGCACTGTGTCTGAATCAGAGCCCTATCTACTGCGCCCTGTCTCCTGCATATAGTGCACTGGCAGAAGTGTGCTGTTTAATGTTTAGCAGTCTGCAAAAAATATCTGCCATACTTCTTTCCAATTGTCCTGTGGAAGTATCATAAGCAGTTCATTAGACGACCCACCAGTGTTGCCATGTCTGCAGTTTTACAGCTAAATTGGGATACTTTCAAAGTGCAGTCACATGTAAAAATAAAAAGTCGCAAAGCACGCACTTATTTTAAAAAGTACAAATAAGATGATTTCTATTTAAAATATGTTGGTTTCGGTTAAAAATATATTTTGGGATCGTTTTGAGTCGCCATTTGGCTTTATTGTCTTGCCAGATCTGGCAACCCTGAGCCCCACCCTTGTGCTGCATGTCAGGTGTTGTATTTGAAGGAAAACGTCAGTGAAGCTGCTCCTCATTTTTTAAAAATCAAGCTTCACGTCATATTTGTGTGACCAAAATGTTTGTGTAATTCTTGAAAAGTGTGTTCCCGATTGTACTCAGCGAAACCCCGGAAGTAAGTGTGTCATCCGGGTGTTTCAAGTGTACTGCAATTTGAAAAATGTGCGCCTACTCAACTACTTTCTTGTCCCATCTACTCACCAAGGCTACTCAACAGTGTGGAAGTGTGCAGATTTGGACACGGCCCTGGAGTGCGTCCCAATATTCTTCACTTCCCTCCTCCTTTCCTCCACTCCCCAACTGCCTGAACGTTTTGAGTACAAGTATTTACACAGTATACAATGTACCTGACATTGCGGTTTGCGTCGAGACATTCATATGTAACATTTCATGCGTAATTAAGATGTAATCCGCAACAATAGATTAAAACACAAAGATCAATTTCTGGGGTGCGGAGGAGAAGATGTGGTAGTGGAGGAAGGGAGGGTGCATTTTTTGGGTTTTGGGACACACCCCGGGAGATTATTACTGGGCCTTCTGTCCCTTCTTGATGATGTCACACTTTGTATTCCTGGCCATGTCCGAATGCGACCCCTACACCCTTTTGGGGGTGCATATTTGAGTCCAGCTTTTGAGTGGGCAACTTTTTCTCACAAATGGGGGCACTTAAAATACTCCTTATTTCCGGGGTTTTGTTGAGGGAATTCAAGAGCACTCATCTGCAGAACTTTATCTGATATTCTCAATAAAAAAATATAAAATAAAAATAAATATTACAAACTACTTCCTCACTAGTTTGGAACACTGCTTGCAAAGGGAAGGGACAGGGCACATAGAGACAGGGGTCCAAGTGGACAGGGCACATAGGCACAGGGGTCTGAGTGGACAGGGCACATAGGCACAGGGGTCTGAGTGGACAGGGCACATAGGCACAGGGGTCTGAGTGGACAGGGCACATAGGGACAGGGGTCTGAGTGGACAGGGCACATAGGCACAGGGGTCTGAGTGGACAGGGCACATAGGCACAGGGGTCTGAGTGGACAGGGGACATAGTAGACAGGGGTCTGAGTGGACAGGGCACATAGGGACAGGGGTTTGAGTGGACAGGGCACATAGAGACAGGGGTCTGAGTGGACAGGACACATAGGGACAGGGGTCTGAGTGGACAGGGGACAGTGGACAGGGAACAGGGGTCACATTCGGTCACAGCCTAACACTGATCTTCTCCCCTTTCTGTACATCTCTCTGGATAAGATCATCTGCTCACTGATTGTAATGTAATGTCATTTAATGTGATTTATGAGTAGTTTGGCTAACATTAGATGTGCAAGAACATGCAGTTCAGTAGCTACCTCCTACAATACTACACTATACCAGCCTATGCAATAAGAGTACATGGGGGAGTGGCTGACTGTTACAACACTAAATACACACAAGGCAAGAACACTCATTCACTCCTGCAGGCATAAGGTTTTACACTTTTAAATATACTTTATATTGTGTATTGTTTTTTGGCATATTTTTCTTAAAATACAATAATAAAGTTTAACTTGACTTGACATATTGTGTACTGTGATTGTTTGTTAAGGTATGGAAATGGCAACCAAATAAAATGTAGAACTTATTAAGGAATAAAGAGAATAGACAACAATAAAGAAGATACTATACGCAGATGTTGAAGAAAAAAGCATAGGCTACTTTTATGATGTGCTTTCCGCATAATTTAAATATTTCATCACATATAGCCTTTTGGGCGAATGAACAGAGCGTTTGAGCTGGAACTTTCTGGAAAACTGATGATGTAATTGCGTTACGTATGTTTAAGGCGGGGTGGGCTCAAGCAGCCCCTTACCCTGGCCCAAGCAGCTAATTAATCATACAGAACCACACCGATCCACTCGCAGATTAGAGCACAATTAAACACTAAAATACATGCATACAGGCACAAGAGCATTCATCAGCTGCTGTTCATATCTCTGAATGAAGCTGAAATATCAGCGAATGATTGGCTGAATAAATAATTAAGTGCATAATTAAGTCTGAAATCCAGAAACAGATTTGGCCCTCCTTGTCCATTCCTGGTATGAGGTAAAGGTGACTAACGCAGTGTAAACTTCCCTGTTCTTTGCTGAATTACTGGTACCCGGACAGACGACCATAATATGGACAACAGCGACCTCGTGTGACAAGAAAGAGAAGTGCACATCACATGGTTTTTTATATTATTCTGTTTTCGTGTGTGTTTATGATTCGCCTAGACACTTTTCGTGGGATGGAGGAAATTTTAGATATTTACAGTTTTTGACAGTCTATCAGCTTTACAATTGCTGGTATCCAAGTAACTGCAAAGCAGCTTGCCCAGTAATGTTATGTCTCCAGTGGTTGTATGTGCGTATATTACCCAATTATCCTTCAAAAGTTTTAATAATAACATTAATTCATCTTACTTTTGATCCGAACTCCTACGGCTCATGCAACCTGAAATCACCGCGCTCAAGAAAAAAAGTACCGGTATGATATAAAAACAGATATTTATGACTATAATTAATATGTTCATATGTACAGCCTCTTCAAACATAACCTCTCTGTACAAGCTGAATGCTGAATTACCAAAAGGCAATTTTATAGAAATGTCTTTATATACTGTGAGCAATAAGTAGCCTTTATCACACACTGGTTTTCCGTGGGGGTTTACCTGGCTTCTGATATCTGTACACATTGTGGTGAAGGAAGGGGGCAGGTGGGAGAAGAGAGATATGCACCGGCACAATGGCTCCACCAGAGGGAGCCATAAAAGCTTCCAGACACGGAATTGACCTGGAAGGATACTGTTTATATCAGTATTCTGCTCTCTATATAAGCCCTGCCACTCCACAGCTATAACTACTGATTTATACCAGTACTCTGCTCCCTATATATGCCCTGCCACTCTCCACCTATACCTCCTGGTTTATACCAGTACTCTGCTCCCTATATAAACCCTGCCACTCTCCACCTATACCTACTGGTTTATACCAGTACTCTGCTCTTTATATAAGCCCTGCCACTCCACAGCTATACCTACTGGTTTATACCAGTCCTCTGCTCTCTATAAAAGCCCTGTCACTCCATACCTATACCTACTGATTTATACCAGTACTCTGCTCTCTATATAAGCCCTCCCACTCCACACCTATACCTACTGGTTTATACCAGTACTCTGCTTTCTATATAAGCCCTGCCACTCCCCACATGTGTGTGAAGTACCTGTGGGAAAAAGTGTGGAGGGAGAATTGATGTAAATATTAGTTTTCTGGTGACATTGGAATTTGTGTATGATCTGTTTCGGTGGAGAAACTGACTGGTAAACTGATCCTGCATGACTGAAAACCTGGCCTGGATTTTTAAAAAACTGGCATGGATTTAACTACTCTGAGAGAGCCATTGCGCTTTTGTGTTTGTTTGATGCTGGTAAATCGCTTAGGGATCCAGGTGTAGGGAGGGAATCGAAGAGGAAGAAGTGAAGGTAGACTCCAAAATGGAGTTAGGTTTATATTTCTGTTTTCTTCTTTTGTTTGTACCAACTTTAATGTTGGTTTATTAAAGCCCCAACGAAGCATAGTTAGTGTTGGTATCTCTATCATTGCACACATTCACCACAGCGTTGTTTTCTGCCCAAGCTCCCATCACAACATGTAATGTCCACAGGAGCATCTCTTTAAGGCGTATATTAGCATGTGTATGTGTGTTTGTGCATGTGGATATGTGCCCTGTATTTGGTAATCTCTGTGTGTGGTCTCATTGTCTCATCCTCCACTGTTGATAGAGGAGAGTGCAGACCAGCGTACGTTCTTTTCCTAAACACGCCATGTTAGCCACTGCTTCTTATCACAAGCCTTATCGCGAACCCAAGAAAATGCTGGACCTGCTTAACTGAGTGGGGAGTGGGCCAATTTAGTACAGCAGAGACTTTCTCAGGATCCATACAGACCTTGCCCACTGAAACTATGAATCCCAAAAAATAAACAGTGCTAGCGTGAAATGAGCACTTCTCACTTCAAACTTTTCCAAATAATTTGGCCTCCAACAGGGCTTTCAACACCTGTTTAACACGACCAATATGAGTCTGTAAATCGACAGAGAAAATGAAAACGTCGTCCAAGTAAACGAACGCGAATCTCTCCAACATCTCCCGTAGTACGTCATTCACTAATACTTGAAACACCGAGGGGGCGCTAGTGAGCCCAAACGGCATGACCAGATATTCGTAGTGGCCGTTATGGGTGTAAAAAAGCAGTTTTCCAGGGCACAGAGACTCTGTGTCAGCTCTTTGAGACATTCCCCCTGAACACGCAGCTGTTCACACAGCAGAACCTGTTGAGTGCACATATCCTGTTGCCTGGTCTGAAGGGCAAGCATGCCCTCCTCATGAGAGGACCAAGCAGAGCACTCGGCGGTCAGAGTTTGTTTAACCCCCCAACCTATCGCTGAGAAATCCATAATGGCTTCCTTGTACTGTGATGGTTTTCAGTTGCGGATAATCAAACGCGAAGGTAGGGGAATCAGAACAAGTCACTCATGCAAGTGAGGTCCAATAAGGAAGAATGAACTAAAAACTCTCCAGAAAGAAAAGACAGGAAAATAATTCCTAGTAGCTAAACAGCCAAAAGAAAATCAACCCACGAAAATAGGGTGAACTCGAATAACGAGTGAAACAAACTAAATCTCCCGAGCTCAATGCTGGAGCCAAAATGGGAAACTTAGCAAATAAAAGAACACCCTCGGCACATAAGTTTGGATGGCCGAAAAGCGTAAAACCAAAACAAATCCAACAAAAAAAATAAAACTGTCTCCGAGAGAATAGCAAGGAATTAAATAAATAGCACAGAATGCTAATCAGGAGGAATAAAACCTATACCTGAAAATAAGCTAATAGCAAGTCCCCCGTGAACATAAACAGCGTTTAATATCACAAGGTTGGCTAAGGTTGGCTATACCTGGCTATACCTGGCTATACCTGGCTATACCTGGCTATACCTGGCTATACCTGGCTATACCTGGCTATACCTGGCTATACCTGGCTATACCTGGCTCAATGCAATGTCGAATGACAAGGAAGCACCGAGAAAGTGGAAGTGAGAAACTTAAATACCCCGCAGGTAGAAGCACAGGTGAAAACAATGATGAGGGAAAGCAAACTGTTATGTTCTGAGCGTCTGAGTTCTGTCTGTTTTGTATTTTTATTTTCATTTTCATTCAGGTATTTATGTTTCTGATTATTTGTGGTTTCACTGTCCTGAGTTTTGTATTTCTGTCACTCCCTGTCTTCGTCACACTTTTTCTGGAGTCTGTGGGGATTTCGGTTTTCTCAGTATATCCTCTCTCATTCCTTCCTTCATTACTAATTACATTTAATTGTAAATGATACTAATTAACTAACAACCACTAACATCTTAGAATTAGAGTCTACTAATCTACTAATGACTAACTTGCATATAATACTAATCTACTAACGCCATAGAATCAGGGGTTTCTACTAATTTACTAATGTAATCTTTCCTCTCTGCAGCTGTTTCTCATTCTATCTGTTCTATCACTAATTTTTTTGATTTCTCTAACTACAGCTGACTCTCGTTTCCGCTTTCCATTTTCTAATTGTTTGCACTTGCCCAGTTCATGTTCAAGTCTGTGTTATGTGTAATTCCAGTCCGCGTATTACGTGTTTCCTTATTATTTTATTCTCACTTTCCTCATTGTTTTATTATGTGCACCTGTTTGTCAATTGCCCTTCCCGGTTCCTCACACCTGATCCTCATTGTTTCTTGTTTCCCTCAGTATATTTATACCTTGTGCATTCAGTCCTTTGTTGCAAGTTCCTCACCTTTTGATAGCGTCATTGTTTTTTTTTTTTTTTTTTTTTTTTTTTAATTATTATTTTTTCTCCCCTTCTTTTTCTTCTCATAGTTTCTGTTAGTTTTCCTTGTCCTTTTTGGTTTATTTTTCTTATTCCTTGATTTGCCGGTTTCGACTTCAGCCTGTGTTCTCGCAACCCTGAGTCTGGACTTTGTTTTTGTACTTCTGCTGTGCCTTCCCGGTTCCGACCTCTGTGTGTTTTTTGACCTCTTTGGACTCTGTTTTTTGTACTCCCTGCCTGCTACTGGGTCCCTCTATTCCACCCGCCATGACACAAACCGCTGAACGGAAAATGGAAAAAATCAGATAGATTCTCAATCGGAAAACCAGGACAAGAACCGCAACAGAAAAGCAAATAAAAACCCACAAACCATGACACCCTTCCCTAAACGCAACCACACATGCACAGAGACCCATACACATGCAGACATACACACACACACTATACCACTATGTAAGTACGTAAATGAATGAAGCATTAAGCATAGCTCAAAAATATGTACATTCCAAGTTCCTGCATTCTGTGGTTTACATTAAACTAGCAGTTTCCTCATAGCAGCCATGTCATAAATACCAGTTTTGCAAAGCTCACAATGTGCAGTTTTTGTAGAGACACACAGTTTCTGAGATATTAAACTAAACTCTCTCAGTGTGAGTACAGATTATAATCCAATCTGATTTTACGCATGTTTCCAAACACAAACCAAAGAACAAATTCAGATAAGAAAAAAATGCGTGCGCGCGTGCTATTTATGAGTAAATATCCACTCTATGCTCAGCCTGGCCTCAGTCCAACACCACACCTCCTGCAGCTGTGGTTAGAACCAGAAAGTCAATCCCATTCTCTCTGTCATGCAGTTTCAGAGAAACCAAACTAAACTCTGTCAGTGTGAGCAGTAAAATGGCTGAGGCTAGTATCTCAGTGGATCAGGACCAATTCAGCTGTGCAATCTGTCTGGATCTACTGAAGGATCCGGTGGCTATTCCCTGTGGACACAGTTACTGTATGGGTTGTATTAAGGACTGCTGGGATCAGGATGATCATACTGGTGTCTACAGCTGCCCCCAGTGCAGGCAGACCTTCACTCCAAGGCCTGTTCTGGGTAGAAACATGATGCTGGCTGAAGTGGTGGAGAAACTGAAGAAGACAGGACTCCAAGCTGCTCCTCTTGCTCACTGTTACGCTGGACCTGGAGACCTGGACCTGGAGACCTGGACCTGGAGTGTGATGTCTGCACTGGGAGAAAACACAAAGCCATCAAGTCCTGTCTGGTGTGTCTGGCCTCTTACTGTGAAACTCACTTCAAACTTCACAATGAACTCCATTCAGGAAACACACATAATGTGATCAATGCTACTGGACACCTGCAGGAGAACATTTGCCCTCAACATAAGAAACCTCTGGAGGTTTACTGTCGTGCTGATCAGCAGTGTATCTGTCTGCTGTGTGTGATGGATGAACACAGAGGCCATGATACAATCTCAGCTGCAGCAGAAAGGACTGAGAAACAGGTAAGGACTGGAGCTCTTCACTGGCCGCTCTGATACTGGTTATAATGGGAGAGGAACTGAGGAGAGTAAATTGGGAACAGTGGGATTGTTGTGAAGTTACATAAGTCTTTATGCTATATGTAGTGAAACAAAACTTGTTTTAGTAGAATTTTCAATCTCTTGGAACACATGTTTAATGCCATTTATTTGACAAACTTTAATGAACAGTAAAGTCATTTCCAGGTTTGAAGTCCTCGTAATTTATAAAAATTCAATATTTATTCTATTAAAGGCATCTTTTCCGAAAATGTAACACACATTTTAATATGCAAATGAGTACATTATGATGCCATACAGAGGCTATGCAGTTTAACGTGTGACATAATCTAGCGACTTCTACAGCCTTTTTGAGCAGGCGTGAGCTACTTTCCTTGGGAAAAAGTAGGCAACTATGGGTAGAAATCCTAATCCTAATCCTTGCCTAATCTATCCGGGAAAGACATGTCATGTGGCAACAGACGTGACACAGACATTTTCTGTATAGGAGATCTGTGTGTGAATGGGGAAAAGCACGACCTAACCTGGGTAATTTAACCTGGAAATGTTACGGGTTCCATGTGTGAAAGGGGCTCAAACCAGCTCTCTGTGACAGCTCTGTTCACACCCCTCACCCCCTATTCACTCCCTGAATGGAAATCAACACGGCTGGAGCAGCTAGTTCACAGTTTAGAAGCTTTACAAATAAAGTCAATAATCTTCTACACACTGACGTGCAGAATTTCAAATAGTTTTACTGTTTATATATTGTGTTTAATGTTAAACATGATATTATTTAACAAATGGACTATAATATAACTGAAAATAATCTATTCACAGAAACAGCTGGGAGCGACACAGAGTAAATTCCAGCAGAGAATCCAGGAGAGAGAGAAGGAGCTGCAGGATCTGAGACAGGCTGTGCAGTCAGTCAAGGTGAGTACTGACCAGAGGAGAAGACAACAGCTGGCTGCTGGAAGAGCCATTTCAGGGCTCAGTCAGGGCTCTCCTCCAGTCAGTCAGTGAGGAGCCCAGTGTTGGGCCACTTTCCAGCCCTGTGGGGCTCAATCCCACTGAGCCACACTGTGGGAAACAGGCTGTCTGGGGTCCCAGTAAGAGTTGAGTTAAAATGTACAGCCTTTCTTTCTGTGTCTCCTAACAGCGCTCTGCACATATAGCCCTCCTCTCTCTGTGCTCCTAACAGCGCTCTGCACATACAGCCCTCCTCTCTCTGTGCTCCTAACAGCGCTCTGCACATACAGCCCTCCTCTCTCTGTGCTCCTAACAGCGCTCTGCACATACAGCCCTCCTCTCTCTGTGCTCCTAACAGCGCTCTGCACATACAGCCCTCCTCTCTCTGTGCTCCTAACAGCGCTCTGCACATACAGCCCTCCTCTCTCTGTGCTCCTAACAGCGCTCTGCACATACAGCCCTCCTCTCTCTGTGCTCCTAACAGCGCTCTGCACATACAGCCCTCCTCTCTCTGTGCTCCTAACAGCGCTCTGCACATACAGCCCTCCTTTCTCTGTGCTCCTAACAGTGCTCTGCACATACAGCCCTCCTCTCTCTGTGTCTCCTAACAGCGCTCTGCACATACAGCCCTCCTCGCTCTGTGCTCCTAACAGCGCTCTGCACATACAGCTCTCCTCTCTCTGTGCTCCTAACAGCGCTCTGCACATACAGCTCTCCTCTCTCTGTGCTCCTAACAGCGCTCTGCACATACAGCCCTCCTCTCTCTGTGCTCCTAACAGCGCTCTGCACATACAGCCCTCCTCTCTCTGTGCTCCTAACAGCGCTCTGCACATACAGCCCTCCTCTCTCTGTGCTCCTAACAGCGCTCTGCACATACAGCCCTCCTCTCTCTGTGCTCCTAACAGTGCTCTGCACATACAGCCCTCCTCTCTCTGTGTCTCCTAACAGCGCTCTGCACATACAGCCCTCCTCGCTCTGTGCTCCTAACAGCGCTCTGCACATATTTATACAAACATCTGCTCCATCTACACACAAATCTGTATTGAGACTGTTCTCTTTCTGTCTGTCTGTCTGCAGAGCTGTCAGTCTCTCCCTCCTGGACCTGGAGACTTACTCAGAATCACTGTCAGTCCACATGTCTCTTTTGAGGCTGTGAGGAAATCTGTCTCTGAACTGAAAGAGCGACTGGAGGACGTCTGCAAGGGGGAATTAGTGAAGATCTCTTTAACAGGTTATTACTGCTGAAATACTTTTATAAATTTTCTATCACATATGAAAAAGGTTTTAATCACTTTTGGGATGTATTTGTCTTTTTTTTTTTTTTAATCATTACATTACATTATAGGCATTTAGCAGACGCTCTTATCCAGAGCGACTTACATACTTCTTATTACATTTATCCATTTATACAGCTGGATATATACTGAAGCAATGCAGGTTAAGTACCTTGCTCAAGGGTACAACGGCAGTGTCCTACCTGGGAATCGAACCTGCAACGTTTCAGTTACAAGTCCAGTTCCTTAACCATTATACTACCGTAAATTCCGGACTATTGAGCGCACCTGAATAAAAGCCGCACCAACAAAATTTAGAAGAAAAAAATAATTTGTACATATATAGGCCGCATATTTACGTACACAGAAAGATGATACACAGTAGGGATGTGCGCGTTTAGTCGACTAGACGAATAAACGTTGCTACCCTCGCTAGTCGGCACCAGAAATACTAGTCGGTTAAACTTATTATTTTATTAATGTACACATTTAAATTACATATTGACATAATTTGCACTGAAATGTCATGTTTTCCTGGTTAAATGTTGCTTTATAAAAAAACGAGCATCCGTTACTAATGTTAACAACGCAGGATTTAAAAAAATAATAATCATTTTAAACGAAGGAAAAAAACAAAACGCATTAGCCTGTTCGCCCTGCAAGTTAAACCAGCGAGGTGGAAAAAGTAAGTATAGCCCTATCGCGTTGTTGAATAGCCCAATAAAACGAATCTAATGTCACGTCGATCAGTAGCCCTACGTAATTGTTATTTTTTTGTGGGCCTATTATTGGTAGTTTTTCTGATGACCGATTATTATTTTTTACTGTATTTGCTATGCGATCGCGTTCACCCGATGAAAATACCGTTGTAATAATCAGGCACGTTTCGCAGCAGCTCTATTTCCTTCTTCGACAGCCAGATCGATTGCCTTTAACTTAAAAGCTGCATCATATGCATTTCTTCGTGTGTTTTCCATGATGAGGGTGTGTGCATGATGCGCAAAACGGCTGTTCAAAACACAATCAAACTAGCGTCTTCCTCGGCGCATTATCTCTTCCACCTGTCTGTCTCGCTCTTGCGCTTCCTGCTAGAGCGCCCCCCTGGAGGCCGTTAGCCCGTAAAAATCTATAGATTAGCCGCATCGTTGTTTAGGCCGCAGGGTTCAAAGCGTGTGAAAAAAGTAGCGGCTTATAGTCCGGAAAGTACGGTACACTGCCGCCTATCAGATTCAGATCAAATCAAATGAATCTAAGACTCTACAGAGTGGGGTCAGAGGAAGGCCTTTAATATGGGGCTTTGACATGCAGTTTACGGCGCCTAATCATCCAGCAGCGGTCGCTAGAGATCGATAAGATAAACTTTAGCTCAACTTTCTTGTGATCTTTCTCTCTACAGAGGAAGCAGTCCATGTTGAAGAGCCCAAGACCAGAGAGGACTTCTTACTATGTGAGTCTGTAATTAAACCTAAATTAACAGAATGAAGCAACATGAGAATATGATGTAATATGAAGAAAAATATGATATAAATTTTCTATATTCATAACTGATTTACTTTAAGGATCTCTTGCATCTCCTCCTCCTTCAGATCCCTGTTAATTCAGCTGCAGTCATCCTGGTATTAAACATATGGGTCATATATGATAATATCTGTCCTACAGTCAGACTGTGTGAAGAAAGTTACAAGACCACAGAAATATACAGTATAAATAATTATGATCATAATTGTGGTTGAAAATTCAGTGCAAGGAGGAAGAAAATAAGGGGAAAGTAACTGAAATAAGATACAAGAATAAAAAGCTAAGTGTGAGGGACAGGATAACAATCAAGAAAATATTAACTTTGCAAACTTGAGGAAAATATAGTACTGCCTTACAGACAGGATTTGATTTATTCTGGTGTCCCACAGAAATTTTGTAGGTTACATTTTGGCCCCATAAGAACACAATTGATTGGAATTTGGCGACTAGTTGAAAGGCTCAGAAGCTCAATAAAAACATGGCATGCTCACTCGCCCATTTTCCATAATCATAAGCTCCTTACCGGAAACGGCCTTTTTTATTTACCTCACTGGAGTACTAAAGGTATTCACACTCTCTACCATGAGAATGGACTACGTTTGTTTCAGGATCTGTGCTGACATTATAATTTACCAGGTTCATCTTTCTTTCTGTACTTGCATCTGCGTTCCGCTATGGGGGCTTATGGGGGGGGGGGGGGGGGGGGGGGGGGGGGAATTGTATAACTGCACCGTGTTTGTTTATTTGTATTCTGGATTTATTATATGCAAACTTAAATGAAAATAAAAAGTTGTTCACAAAAAATATATATATATAAACTTTAAATGTGTAAAATATCTCTTCTTAGATTCCTGTCAGCTCACACTGGATCCCAACACAGCGAATCAACACCTCTGTCTGTCTGAGAGGAACAGAGAGGTGACCAATGTGAAAAAGATCCAGTCATATCCTGATCATCCAGAGAGATTTGAGCACTGGGCCCAAGTGCTGTGCAGAGAGGGTCTGTCTGGACGCTGTTACTGGGAGGCTGAGTGGAGTGGGCGTGGGGCTGATATAGCAGTGTCATATAAAGAGATCAGCAGGAAAGGGTCGGGTGATGACTCTGCTCTGGGATATAATAACAAGTCCTGGAGTTTGCGCTGCCATCCCTTTGGTGACTATTTCTGGCACAATAATAAGCGCACTAAAATCCCTGCTCCCTCCTCCTCCAGAATAGGAGTGTACCTGGATCACAGGGCAAGAACTCTGTCCTTCTACAGCGTCTCTGACACAATGACCCTCCTGCACAAAGTCCAGACCACATTCACTCAGCCCCTCTATCCTGGGTTTAGGGTTTATACTGTTGGATCTTCTGTAAAACTGTGTGATCTGGGATGAGAGAGAGGGAAGTCTGATGAAGATGCCCCCCATGGCCTTTACACACCTGTATAAAATCACTCCTACCTGCAGGGAGACACAGGTGGAGGGGAGATGGAATGTAGACACATGTTTATATTGTATGTGATTATTGTTATTTCACTGGGGGCTCAGTGTTGTATATGTAAATAGGTTTTGTATGTAGCTATAGGAGAGTGTGAGACCACAGTCTGTCTGTGTTTGTGTGGGTAAGAGGGGTTACAGAGGGTGTGTTTGTGTGGGTAAGAGGGGTTACAGAGTGTGTGTGTTTGTGTGGGTAAGAGGGGTTACAGAGTGTGTGTTTGTGTGGGTAAGAGGGGTTACAGAGTGTGTGTGTTTGTGTGGGTAAGAGGGGTTACAGAGGGTGTGTTTGTGTGGGTAAGAGGGGTTACAGAGTGTGTGTTTGTGTGGGTAAGAGGGGTTACAGAGGGTGTGTTAGTGTGGGTAAGAGGGGTTACAGAGGGTGTGTTTGTGTGGGTAAGAGGGGTTACAGAGAGTGTGTTAGTGTGGGTAAGAGGGGTTACAGAGAGTGTGTTAGTGTGGGTAAGAGGGGTTACAGAGAGTGTGTTAGTGTGGGTAAGAGGGGTTACAGAGTGTGTGTTTGTGTGGGTAAGAGGGGTTACAGAGGGTGTGTTTGTGTGGGTAAGAGGGGTTACAGAGAGTGGTAACTCAGGGTGGTTCAGGGAGTTAACACCTCTTGTTCTGCGAGGTCTAGCGATCCTGGTAGTTAAAATGGACTGAATGGGCGCTGGAGAAGGTGTTTGTGGGGAGCAGTAAGTGATTGGAGGCGCCAGGCCACAGGGTGGAGCTAGTGAGTGTGGTAGTGGGAGTCCTGACAGTGGCGGAGCAATGAAGCAGTAACTCTGCTGAAAGCCGGAAGTGACCGGTAGTGGACATGTGTCAGGACGCTGTAAGGACCAAGGCTCAGGAGGAGTGTTTAAAACAGTGTAAAACAAGTTGTCAGCTAAAATACGTCCACCCAGAGCACTGGGGTGGATACCAGCATTTCTATAAAAAGATGGATGATTCCAGAAAAGATTAAAATTGCCGATAAAAAACACATTATGCATTGCACAAGCTGATTGGAGCCAGCTGTGGAGGGCAAGAGTTCTGCTGAAACGATCACAGCCTCGTTTTGAAAGGAGGAAGAGGACCACATATGAAGATTCTTCTACCACAGGTTTTGAGAGAGTTAAACAGCTTGATGAAATTTTGTTTTGAGATTTCAGACCTCTGCTCAGAGACATTGTTGCATCCAACATGGATAATAACATTGCGTGCGCTGGGATATTTGGCAAGAAAGCTGATGAATTTTTCCATAATATCAACCACCTTAGCACCAGGAAAACAAAAGCACTTGGCGGATTTTCTTTGGACATATTTTATGATAGAATCCCCAAAACAAGCATGGTCAGACTGGGGGTCCGAGAGAATTTTCCAGGTCACAGGGGGCAATGGGGGATGGCAGCAGCTAGCCAGAGAGGGGCCTTCCACCCCTCTGCTCTCTATATAAGCCCTGCCACTCCACACCTATACCTACTGATTTATACCCGTACTATATAAGCCTTGCCACTCCACACCTATACCTACTGATTTATACCCGTACTATATAAGCCTTGCCACTCCACACCTATACCTACTGATTTATACCCGTACTATATAAGCCTTGCAACTCCACACCTATACCTACTGATTTATACCCGTACTATATAAGCCTTGCAACTCCACACCTATACCTACTGATTTATACCCGTACTATATAAGCCTTGCAACTCCACACCTATACCTACTGATTTATACCCGTACTATATAAGCCTTGCCACTCCACACCTATACCTACTGATTTATACCCGTACTATATAAGCCTTGCAACTCCACACCTATACCTACTGATTTATACCCGTACTATATAAGCCTTGCAACTCCACACCTATACCTACTGATTTATACCCGTACTATATAAGCCTTGCAACTCCACACCTATACCTACTGATTTATACCCGTACTATATAAGCCTTGCCACTCCACACCTATACCTACTGATTTATACCCGTACTATATAAGCCTTGCCACTCCACACCTATACCTACTGATTTATACCCGTACTATATAAGCCTTGCAACTCCACACCTATACCTACTGATTTATACCAGTACTATATAAGCCTTGCAACTCCACACCTATACCTACTGATTTATACCAGTACTATATAAGCCTTGCAACTCCACACCTATACCTACTGATTTATACCAGTACTATATAAGCCTTGCAACTCCACACCTATACCTACTGATTTATACCAGTACTATATAAGCCTTGCCACTCCACACCTATACCTACTGATTTATACCAGTACTATATAAGTCTTGCAACTCCACACCTATACCTACTGTGCACAGAAAGGCTCATCGGCCCATCCTGTCACCCCCGCGAGAGCACGGAAAGTAATCGCAAAGGCCGCCACGGTGTCGGTGCCCCGACAAAGACGGGTCAAACGCATGACGGCTTCCTTGCCAGAAACGTCAAAAACTGACACCATCTCCGCCATAAGCCTCTCTGTGTTACTCACGATGGGTGAATCTGCCCTGATCAGTGGGTCGGCCCATGCGAGAGCATTCCCGGTTAATAAAGATAAAATAAAGGCTACTTTGGATTCCTGTGCACAGAACCGCGAGGGCTGTATTTTAAAAAAAATTAAGCACTGCGTTAAAAACCCCTGACACTTTCCCGATTCCCCGCTATATCGCAGCGGGAGCTGAAGTTTTGGTTCCCTAGCATTAGGTGGAAATGACGGGGGAGTGAACTGTGTAGGTGCTTGTGCGACTGGAGGTGGATCTGCCCTGAGAGAGAGAGTCCGGATATTCTCTGACAGATCTCGCAGAGCTATTGCCTGCACTTGCATCTGCTTGTGCAACGCTTGCTGCGAATATTGCAGAGAACGAATACTCTCTCTCTGGTCTGCCAGGACTGCCTCCTGAGTAGCTATGACCACTTTAAGATTTGCAACTATCGCTGAAACCTCCCCTGTGGCTTCCATGTTCTGAAGGGGATCTCTGTGTCAGAGACACGGAGGAAATATTGGAAGTCCAGATGCAAGTTTTCGAAAGAACACCACTGAGACGGACAATAATCCGTAGTGGAATAGAAGAAAATAAAAGAACGCAAATAACCTCGCGATAAGAACGAGGAACTCGATCTCCGAGCAAAAAACAAATAAATAAGCTGTACGCTTATCTAACTCCTGTTTGTGGAGCAAAACAAAAAGGGAACACAGAGAGCTCAACAGAACCCCAAACACTTTGGGTAAGAGCACTCCTAAATAGAGTGGAAAACCAAAAGAAAAGAGAAAGCCTCTGCTCTGAACTCAGAGCGAAAAAGAGACTTGCTTTCTTTCTAAAACTAGCTTTCTAACTAATCTCCTATAACCCTTTACTGGCTCGAATGTTACGTGGAATAAATAGTCAGTGGAAATGAATGACTGGTGAACTCACTAATGACGAGGCGAAAGCAAAACCCCGTAACGGAGCAAAGGAAAATCCGATAGATTACCGGTAACGACAAAAAAGAATAAAGAGAACGCGGAGATAAGAGAAGGAAGGCAAGATCCATGACAATTATAAGTAGTCAGCCTCCATTCATTAGTGAATGTATGATTTCAAGTCATTATTCTAATTGACTGTTTTTCATTTAATAAAATTATTTAATCTTAAAACCTGATTTACACTTTGTTTTGACTTGTTAGTTGATCCCCCAGGCTACTGTTCGACTTACCTCTCAATGAATTTGCCGATTTAATTGATGATTGTCATTTTTAATAATAATTATTAAATGAAATCACGTAAAATATATTTTGAATGTAGGTTAAGTGAGGGGTTCTAGCACGCAATATCACTTGTGTTCAGTATTCAAAGTGCTGAACGTTTTAAAAAGGGCATTGACTGTTAGAACCGCTGGATTCAGAAAATACACATTTTACCTAATCCTCATTTACCCGACACATATTACATGTATACACTGGCACAAGTCCATTTAAAGCTTTAATGGTCAGAAGCAAAATCTTAAAGTCTATCCTATACTTAATTGGTAGCCAATGAATGCCAGTGATGCTAGTACTGGGGTAATATGCTCATATTTCTTAGTTCTAGTTAAAATGCGAGCGGCTGCATTCTGCACAAACTGGAGATTATTTAACAGACAGCCAGATAGCAGAGCATTACAGTAATCTAGCCAAGACGTAACAAAAGCATGAATCAATTTCTATGCGTCCTCTTCTGATAGGAAGTGCCTAATTTTAGCTATGTTCCTTAACTGAAAGAAAACTATATGTTCTTTTATGTGTGCGCTAAAGGTTAAATCTGGGTCGATAGTAACACCTAGGTCTTTCACAACTCCCTATATAAGCCCTCCCACTCCACACCTATGCATACTGGTTTATATCAGCAATCTGCTCTCTATATAAGCCCTGTCACTCCACACCTATGCATACTGGTTTATATCAGCAATCTGCTCTCTATATAAGCCCTGTCACTCCACACCTATGCATACTGGTTTATATCAGCAATCTGCTCTCTATATAAGCCCTGTCACTCCACACCTATACCTACTGGTTTATACCAGTACTCTGCTCCCTATATAAGCCCTGTCACTCCACACCTATACATACAGG
The DNA here is from genome assembly GCA_022702515.1 of Ilyophis sp. 1 JC-2022. NCBI lineage: Eukaryota > Metazoa > Chordata > Actinopteri > Anguilliformes > Synaphobranchidae > Ilyophis > Ilyophis sp. 1 JC-2022. The sequence continues at coordinate 109,395,745 of CM040396.1, forward strand.
TTTATAGCAGTACTGTGCTCTCTATATAAACCCTACTGGATTATACCAGTACTGTGCTCTCTATATAAGCCCTGCCACTCCCCACCTGTGTGTGAAGTACCTGTGGGGGAAAAGTGTGGAGGGAGAATTGATGTAAATATGAGTTTTCTGGTGACAGTGGAATTTGTGTATGATCTGTTTCTGTGGAGAAACTGACTGGTGAACTGATCCTGCATGACTGAAGACCTGGCCTGGATTTTTAAAAAACTGCCATGGATTTAACAACTCTGAGAGAGCCATTGCACTTTTGTGTTTGTTTGATGCTGGTAAATCACTTAGGGATCCAGGTGTAGGGAGGGAATCGGAGAGGAAGAAGTGAAGGTAGACTCCAAAATGGAGTTAGGTTTATATTTCTGTTTTCTTCTTGTGTTTATAGCTACTTTAATGTTTGTTTACTAAAGCCCCAGCGAAGGACTGGGTTGGTTCTGAGTTGGTGTTGGCATCTCTATCATTGCACACATTCACCACAGCGCTGTTTTCTGCCCAAGCTCCCATCACAACATGTAATGTGCAGAGGAGCATCTCTTTAAGGCGTATATTAGCATGTGTATGTGTGTCTGTACATGTGGATATAGGTCCTGTATTTGGTATTGTGTGTGTGTGGTCTCATTGTCTCATCCTCCACTGTCGATTGGGTGAGTGCAGACCAGCGTACGCTCTTCTCCTAAACACGCCATGTTAGCCACTGCTTCTTATCACACCGCTATTCACACGTTGGGCTCCAGGGACGTAACACACGGACATGCAAACACACACACACCCTTCCATAAACGCAACCACACACGCACAGACACACACACACAGACACACACACACACACACACTATACCACTATACACACCCCCACCCCACACACACACACACACCACCAGATTGTGTGTGTATGTGTGTGTACAAGTTTGTTTGTGTGTTTGGGAGGTTAAGTATAAATCTCCACTCCCTTTAGAAACTGGTTACACCAGTAAGTATGTAAGTATGTAAATGAATGAAAGTACCCATTAAGAATAGCTCAAAAATATGTACATTCCAAGTTCCTGCATTCTGTGGTTTTCATTAACCTAGCAGTTTCCTCATAGCAGCCATGTCATAAATACCAGCTTTGCAAAGCTCACAATGTGCAGTTTTTGTAGAGACACAGGTGTTGTGTAGTTTCTGAGATATTAAACTAAACTCTGTCTCTGTCAGTGTGAGTACAGATTACAATCCAATCAGATTTTACGGATGTTTCCAAACACAAACCAAAGAACAAATTCAGATAAGAAAAAAAATGTTTCACAGGGGAAATATTTCTTGTACAGAAATAAAGCATGCTTCTCTTTTGCTAATAGGAAGACTATTGTACAATAAACTGTCCTGTCTGTATTTGATTATGGACACATTCTGTATATGCATGCTGCCCCTTCCACTTTAAAGCTGTTAATGCAGTTTATGATTGACAGCATTGCGTTTCACACCGGGGATACATTTCTCACCCACCGTTGTGTTTTATATGGAAAAGTAGGATGGTCCTCTTTAACAAAGAGAGGGAAACTACCTTCCATTTTGTTTATCTACAAGGGTCTACTTCCCACATACACATTTACCACCTCTCCCACACACACCCAAACCATACATATAAATATACACACACACACCCCCCATACACACACACACTCACCACCCCTCTCACACACACACACCCAAACCATACATATAAATATACACACCCCCACCCCCCATACACACACACTCACCACCCCTCCCACACACACCCACCCAAACCATACATACAAATATACACACACACACCCCCCATACACACACACACACTCACCACCCCTCTCACACACACCCACCCAAACCATACATATAAATATACACACCCCCACCCCCCATACACGCACACTCACCACCCCTCTCACACACGCCCACCCAAACCATACATATAAATATACACACCCCCACCCCCCATACACACACACTCACCACCCCTCTCACACACACCCACCCAAACCATACATATAAATATACACACCCCCACCCCCCATACACACACACACCACCCCTCTCACACACACCCACCCAAACCATACATATAAATATACACACCCCCACCCCCCATACACACACACACACCACCCCTCTCACACACACCCACCCAAACCATACATATAAATATACACACCCCCACCCCCCATACACACACACACACACCACCCCTCTCACACACACCCACCCAAACCATACATATAAATATACACACCCACCCCCCCCCCCATATACACACACACACCACCCCTCCCACAGACACCCAAACCATACATATAAATATACACACACCCACCCCCATACACACACACACTCACCACCCCTCCCACACACACACACCCAAACCATACATATAAATATACACACACCCACCCCCAATACACACACACACACACCACCCCTCTCACACACACCCACCCAAACCATACATATAAATATACACACCCCCACCCCCCATACACACACACTCACCACCCCTCTCACACACACCCACCCAAACCATACATATAAATATACACACCCCCACCCCCCATACATACACACTCACCACCCCTCCCACACACGCACACCCAAACCATACATATAAATATACACACCCCCACCCCGCATACACACACACACACACACCACCCCTCCCACACACACGCCCACCCAAACCATACATATAAATATACACACCCCCACCCCCATACACACACACACTCACCACCCCTCCCACACACGCACACCCAAACCATACATATAAATATACACACCCCCACCCCCCATACACACACACGCACTCACCACCCCTCTCACACACACCCACCCAAACCATACATATAAATATACACACCCCCACCCCCCATACACCCCCACACACCCACCACCCCTCCCACACACGCCCACCCAAACCATACATATAAATATACACACCCCCCCCCCCCATACACACACACACTCACCACCCCTCCCACACACGCCCACCCAAACCATACATATAAATATACACACCCCCACCCCCCATACACACACACACTCACCACCCCTCTCACACACACACACCCAAACCATACATATAAATATACACACCCCCACCCCCCATACACACACACTCACCACCCCTCCCACACACGCCCACCCAAACCATACATACAAATATACACACCCCCACCCCCATACACACACACACTCACCACCCCTCTCACACACACCCACCCAAACCATACATATAAATATACACACCCCCACCCACCATACACACACACTCACCACCCCTCCCACACACACCCACCCAAACCATACATATAAATATACACACCCCCACCCCCCATACACACACACCCACCCAAACCATACATATAAATATACACACCCCCACCCCCCATACACACACACACACACCACCCCTCTCACACACGCCCACCCAAACCATACATATACATATACACACCCCCACCCCCCATACACACACACACACACCACCCCTCACACACACGCCCACCCAAACCATACATATAAATATACACACCCCCACCCCCATACACACACACACTCACCACCCCTCCCACACACGCACACCCAAACCATACATATAAATATACACACCCCCACCCCCCATACACACACACTCACTCACCACCCCTCTCACACACACCCACCCAAACCATACATATAAATATACACACCCCCACCCCCCATACACACACACACACCACCCCTCTCACACACACCCACCCAAACCATACATATAAATATACACACCCCCACCCACCATACACACACACTCACCACCCCTCCCACACACACCCACCCAAACCATACATATAAATATACACACCCCCACCCCCCATACACACACACTCACCACCCCTCTCACACACACCCACCCAAACCATACATATAAATATACACACCCCCACCCACCATACACACACACTCACCACCCCTCCCACACACACCCACCCCAACCATACATATAAATATACACACCCCCACCCCCCATACACGCCCCACCCCCACCCCCCATACACACCCACCCAAACCATACATATAAATATACACACCCCCACCCCCCATACACACACACACTCACCACCCCTCTCACACACACCCACCCAAACCATACATATAAATATACACACCCCCACCCCCCATACACACACACACTCACCACCCCTCTCACACACACCCACCCAAACCATACATATAAATATACACCCCCCCACCCCCACACACACACACTCACCACCCCTCTCACACACACCCACCCAAACCATACATATAAATATACACACCCCCACCCCCCATACACACACCCACACCCACCACCCCTCTCACACACACCCACCCAAACCATACATATAAATATACACACCCCCACCCCCCATACACACACACACACTCACCACCCCTCTCAAACACACCCACCCAAACCATACATATAAATATACACACCCCCACCCCCCATACACACACACACTCACCACCCCTCTCACACACGCCCACCCAAACCATACATATAAATATACACACCCCCACCCCCCATACACACACACACTCACCACCCCTCTCACACACGCCCACCCAAACCATACATATAAATATACACACCCCCACCCCCCATACACACACACACACTCACCACCCCTCTCACACATGCCCACCCAAACCATACATACAAATATACACACCCCCCCCCCCCATACACACACACACACCACCCCTCTCACACACGCCCACCCAAACCATACATATAAATATACACACCCCCACCCCCCATACACACACACTCACCACCCCACCCACACACACCCACCCAAACCATACATATAAATATACACACCCCCACCCCCCATACACACACACACTCACCACCCCTCCCACACACCCCCACCCAAACCAAACATACAAATATACACACCCCCACCCCCCATACACGCCCACCCAAACCATACATACAAATATACACACCCCCACCCCCCATACACACACACACTCACCACCCCTCTCACACACGCCCACCCAAACCATACATACAAATATACACACCCCCACCCACCATACACACACACACTCACCACCCCTCCCACACACGCCCACCCAAACCATACATATAAATATACACACCCCCACCCCCCATACACGCCCACCCAAACCATACATATAAATATACACACCCCCACCCCCCATACACACACACACTCACCACCCCTCTCACACACGCCCACCCAAACCATACATACAAATATACACACCCCCACTCACACACCCCCCACACCACCCCTCTCACACACGCCCACCCAAACCATACATATAAATATACACACCCCCACCCCCCCATACACGCCCACCCAAACCATACATACAAATATACACACCCCCACCCCCCATACACACACACACTCACCACCCCTCTCACACACGCCCACCCAAACCATACATATAAATATACACACCCCCACCCCCCATACACACCCACTCACCACCCCTCTCACACACACCCACCCAAACCATACATATAAATATACACACCCCCACCCCCCATACACACACACACACCACCCCTCCCACACACGCCCACCCAAACCATACATATAAATATACACACCCAAACCATACATACAAATATACACACCCCCACCCCCCATACACACACACACTCACCACCCTTCTCACACACGCCCACCCAAACCATACATATAAATATACACACCCCCACCCCCCATACACACACACACTCACCACCCCTCCCACACACGCCCACCCAAACCATACATATAAATATACACACCCCCACCCCCCATACACACACCCACCCAAACCATACATATAAATATACACACCCCCACCCCCCATACACACACACACTCACCACCCCTCTCACACACACCCACCCAAACCATACATACAAATATACACACCCCCACCCACCATACACATATGTGTGTGCTTGCGTGTGTGTGTTTGTGTGTGTGTGAGTGTGGGCTTCTGTGTGTGTGTGTGTGTGTGTGATATTTATGAGTAAGCATGGCCTCAGTCCAACACCACACCTCCTGCAGCTGTGGGCAGAACCAGAAAGTCAATCCCATTCTCTCTGTCATGCAGTTTCAGAGAAACCAAACTAAACTCTGTCAGTGTGAGAAGTAAAATGGCTGAGGCTAGTATCTCAGTGGATCAGGACCAGTTCAGCTGTGCGATCTGTCTGGATCTACTGAAGGATCCGGTGGCTATTCCTTGTGGACACAGTTACTGTATGGGCTGTATTAAGGGCTGCTGGGATCAGGATGATCATACTGGTGTCTACAGCTGTCCCCAGTGCAGGCAATCATTCACTCCAAGGCCTGGTCTGGGCAGAAACACCATGCTGGCTGAAGTGGTGGAGAAACTGAAGACGACAGGACTCCAAGCTGCTCCTCCTGATCACTGTTATGCTGGACCTGGAGACGTGGCGTGTGATGTCTGCACTGGGAGAAAGCACATAGCTATCAAGTCCTGTCTGGTGTGTCTGGCCTCTTATTGTGAAACTCACCTCCAGCTTCACTATGAATCTCCTGCTTTTAAGAAGCACAAACTGGTCAAAGCCACTGGAAACCTGCAGGAGAAGATCTGCTCTCTTCATGACAAACTGCTGGATGTTTACTGTCGTACCGATCAGCAGTGTATCTGTCTGCTGTGTGTGATGGATGAACACAGCGGCCATAAAACGGTCTCAGCTGCAGCAGAAAGGACTGAGAAACAGGTAAGGACTGGAGCTCTTCACTGGCAGCTCTGATACTGGTTATAATGGGAGAAAAAATTGGGTAAATTAGGAACAGAGGGATTGTTGTAATATTTTTTTTAAGTTACATAAGTCACATCTTTATGTTATATATAATAAAATTAAACTGTCATTATTAAACTATTCAGTTACTTGCAGCATGTGTTTCAAAAGATTTATTTGACAAACTTTAATGAACAGTAAAGTAATTTCCAGGTTTGACAAACACAGTGACAAGCAGTAAGAGCAGGAAGTGAACCCAGAGCCCAGGAATATATACAATAAAATAATACACACTAATATATAAAAATAAAACATTTATTAAATTCTAGGTGTTATGTACGGTGAAAACAGGAACAGAGTAGCAGGCAGGAATGCACAAAAACGACGTTTATTCCAGAACAAGACAGGAAGTCAAGACAGGCAGGGGTCGATAACAGGAAGGCACGGCAGAGGTACAAAATCAGAATCCAGTAGCAGGGTAGCGAGAACACGGACTGAGGTCGAAGCCGGGAAATCAATGACACAAAAAACTAAACAAAAGAACGAACAACAAAAACCAACAACTAGAAACAAGAAACACTGACTCGGAAAAAACAGCAATAGCTTACTTGGGGGAAAAACAGGCAACAGACTAACGTTAACAATATTTTGTGTGATGAACTCGCGACGAGGGACAAAGACTACTGGTTTAAATGCATGTGTAGACAGGTGCAAACACTTAGCTTGAGAATAGCAGGAAATGGAAAACAGCTTGAGAACTGAGACACGTAACAAGGCGATTAGTAATTCGTTAGTAGTTATCCTATCCTAGCCCTGTCGTTAGTAAATTAGTTAACACGACAATGACTGGATACGTAAGGAAACACTAAACAGCTGTGGAAACGTGATGAGATCTAGATTGTTAGATTGTGTTAGTAATAATTCTATTAAACCCTGACGTTAGTAGATTAGTTAACCACACCCGTGTTTAGCCAGTTAGTAATCATGCAGGTCCTATATAAGAATTAGTAGTGCAGGGTAATACGAACGAAGCGTACAGGAACGAAAGTAAAACTCTGAGAGGAAGCGAGAGACAGCACAGAACGCAAGGCTGCGGAAAACATGGAAAAATGTATGCTTCAGAAACTGTGACAATACAAAACATGACAGAAATACGAAAACAAACTCAGAACATAACACTAGGCATCTCTTCAGAAAATGTAACACACATTTTTATATGCAAATGAGTGCGTTATGATGTCATAAATATGCATATTAACATATGACATAATTTTGCTACATTTACATTACATTACATTCTATAGCTACTTCTATAGCCTTTTTGAGCATGCGTTTACTACTTTCCCTGGGAAAAAATTGTTAAATATGGGTAAAGATCCTGCCTTGCCTAATCTATCTGGAACATTCATATCATGTGGGAACAGACACGACACGTACATTTTCCATACAAGAGACCTATATGTGAACCGGGAAAACCACTACTTAACCCAAATAATTGAACCCGGAAATGTTTGTGGTTCCGTGTGTGAAAGGGGCTCAATTCACCTCTCTGTGACAGCTCTGTTCACACCCCTCACCCCCCAATTCACTCCCTGAATGGGAATCAACACGACTGGAGCAGCTAGTTCACTCACACAATTTAGAAGCTTTATCTATAAGGCCAATAATCTTCTACACACTGACATGCATAATTTCAAATAGTTGTACTGTTTATTTATTGTGTTTAATGTTAAACATGATTTCATTTAACAAACATGAACGCAGTGAACTACAATTTCATCGTGAAAATACTTTTTCCACAGAAGCAGCTGGGGGCGACACAGAGTAAATTCCAGCAGAGAATCCAGGAGAGAGAAAAGGAGCTGCAGGATCTGAGACAGGCTGTGCAGTCAGTCAAGGTGGGTACTGACCAGAGGAGAAGACAACAGCTGGCTGCTGGAAGAGCCATTTCAGGGCTCAGTCAGGGCTCTCCTCCAGTCAGCCAGTGAGGAGTCCAGTGTTGGGCCACTTTCCAGCCCTGTGGGGCTCAATCCCACTGAGCCACACTGTGTGGAACAGGCTGTCTGGGGTCCCAGTAAGAGCTGAGAGAAAGGCCTAGTTAAAATGTACAGCCCTTCTTTCTGTGTCTCCTAACAGCGCTCTGCACAGACAGCAGTGGAGGACAGTGAGAGGATCTTTACTGAGCTGATCCGCTTCATTGAGAGAAGGCGCTCTGAGGTGAAAAAGCTGATCAGAGATCAGGAGAAGGCTGAAGTGAGTCGGGCTGAAGGACTCCTGGAGCGACTGGAGCAGGAGATTGCTGAGCTGAGGAGGAGAGACGCTGAGCTGGAGCAGCTTTCACACACAGAGGATCACATCCATTTCCTCCAGGTAACATCACTGGCTTTCAGACAGTCAGCACTATGTAGGTACATTCTATTACATGGTGAGGCGTGTTCCTCATTTACAAAGATCTGCTCCTGGCATGTGCACAGGAATCAGCATTGAGATTGTTCTCTGTGTGTCTGTAGAGCTGTCAGTCTCTGTGTGCCTCTCCTGGACCTAGAGACTTACCCAGAATCACTGTCAGGCCACATGTCTCTTTTGAGGCTGTGAGGAAATCTGTCTCTGAACTGAAAGAGCGACTGGAGGACGTATGCAAGGGGGAATTATTGAAGATCTCTTTAACAGGTTATTACTGCTGAAATACTTTTATAAATTTTCTATCACACATGAAAAGGGTTTTAATCACTTTTGGGATGTATTTTTCATTTTTTTTAAAAATCTAATTAATCAATATTTATACACATGGTGTGGCCAGCCTGCTTGTTTTCACACTGCAGACTCTAAGCTCCTACAGAGTGGGGTCAGAGGAAGGCCTTTAATATGGGGCTTTGACTTGCAGTTTACGGCACATAATCATCCAGCAACAGTCGCTAGAGATCGATAAGATAAACTTTAGCTCAACTTTCTTGTGATCTCTCTCTCTACAGAGGAAGCAGTCCATGTTGAAGAGCCCAAGACCAGAGAGGACTTCTTACTATGTGAGTCTGTAATTAAACCTAAATTAAAAGAATGAAGCAACATGAGAATATGATGTAATATGAAAAAAAATATGATAATATCAATTTTCTATATTCATAACTGATTTACTTTAAGGATCTCCTGCATCTCCTCCTCCTTCAGATCCCTGTTAATTCAGCTGCAGTCATCCTGGTATTAAACATATGGGTCATATATGATAATATCTGTCCTACAGTCAGACTGTGTGAACAAAGTTACAAGACCACAGTAATATACAGTATAAATAATTATGATCATAGTTTTGTGGTTGAAAATTCAGTGCAAGGAGGAAGAAAATAAGGGGAAAGTAACTGAAATAAGATACAATCAAGAATACAAAGCTAAGTGTGAGGGAGAGGATAACAATCAAGAAAATATAAACTTTGCAAACTTGAGGAAAATATAATACTGCCTTACAGATTTCAGGATTAGATTTATTCTGGTGTCCCACTAAAATTTTGTAGGTTACATTTTGGCCCCATAATAACACAATTGATTGGAATTTGGCGACTAGTTGAAAGGCTCAGAAGCTCAATAAAAACATGGCATGCTCACTCACCCATTTTCCATAATCATAAGCTCCTTACCTGAAACGGCCTTTTTTATTTACCTCACTGGAGTACTAAAGGTATTCACTCTCTACCATGAGAATGGACTACGTTCGTTTCAGGATCTGTGCTGACATTATAATTTACCAGGTTCATCTTTCTTTCTGTACTTGAGTCTGCGCTCCGCTATGCGGGCTTATGGGGGGGGGCATAGAATTGTATAACTGAACCGTGTTTGTTTATTTGTATTCTGGATTTATTATTTGCAAACTAAAATGAAAATAAAAAATTGTTCACAAAAAAAAAAAATATATATAAACTTTAAATGTGTAAAATATGAAAGATGGGCTCTCTTCTCTTCTTAGATTCCTGTCGGCTCACACTGGACCCCAACACAGCACATCAACACCTCCGTCTGTCTGAGGGGAACAGAGAGGTGACCCGTGTGGGAGAGATCCAGTCATATCCTGATCATCCAGAGAGATTTGATCGCTTGGCCCAAGTGCTGTGCAGAGAGGGTCTGTCTGGACGCTGTTACTGGGAGGCTGAGTGGAGTGTGACGGGGTTTTTTATAGCAGTGTCATATAAAGAGATCAGCAGGAAAGGAGCGGGTAATGACTCTGGTCTGGGATGTAATAACAAGTCCTGGAGTTTGAGCTGCACTTCCTCCAGTAATTTTTTCTGGCACAATAATGAGCGCACTGACATCCCTGCTCCCTCCTCCTCCAGAATAGGAGTGTACCTGGATCACAGGGCAGGAACTCTGTCCTTCTACAGCGTCTCTGACACAATGACCCTCCTGCACAGAGTCCAGACCACATTCACTCAGCCCCTCTATCCTGGGTTTGGGGTTGATACTGGATCCTCTGTAAAACTGTGTGATCTGGGATGAGAGAGAGGGAAGTCTGATGACCCCCATGGTCTTTACACACCTGTATAAAATCACTCCTACCTGCAGGGAGACGCAGGTGGAGGGAGATGGAATGTAGACACATGTTTATATTGTATGTGATTATTGTTATTTCACTGGGGGCTCAGTGTTGTATATGTAAATAGGTTTTGTATGTAGCTATAGGAGAGTGTGAGACCACAGACTGTCTGTGTTAGTGTGGGTAAGAGGGGTTACAGAGGGTGTGTGTTTGTGTGGGTAAGAGGGGTTACAGAGGGTGTGGTGAGATATTTATGGAGAGGAAATCTGGGGTGAGGGAGAGAAAATAAAAAAGGTAAATTCAAAACAGTAAAACAGAAAAATTAAAGATTTATGATTTAACTGAAATTTAATGATAAAATTAAATTTTATGAACTAAATTAAATGCCAAAATCCAATATTTTTTCATAAACCTTCATTTTGTAATCTTTGTAGATCACAATGTTAAAAGCAGTAGCAGGCATTATTATAGTTAGAAACCACTGGCTGTAATGTTGCTTTATTTCTGTGATGCGCAGATATTCACTGTAGAATGATTAAAGTTTGGGTTTAAAACCTGATTGAATTTAACAATGGTTTATGAGTGATTGACTCAATTTAACTCAAACTGTACAGTCGTTCAGTTACATTATTTTATGTGTACCTTTAGGTGTGCAGTAGATGCTGTTACAGCTCACATAAGGTTTAAATCCTTTAGGTGTACAGTAGATGCTGTTACAGCTCACATCAGGTTTAAATACTTTAGGTGTACAGTAGATGCTGTTACAGCTCACATCAGGTTTAAATCCTTTAGGTGTGCAGTAGATGCTGTTACAGCTCACATCAGGTTTAAATCCTTTAGGTGTGCAGTAGGTGCTGTTACAGCACACATCAGGTTTAAATCCTTTAGGTGTGCAGTAGGTGCTGTTACAGCTCACATCAGGTTTAAATCCTTTAGGTGTGCAGTAGATGCTGTTACAGCTCACATCAGGTTTAAATCCTTTAGGTGTGCAGTAGGTGCTGTTACAGCTCACATCAGGTTTAAATCCTTTAGGTGTGCAGTAGATGCTGTTACAGCTCACATCAGGTTTAAATCCTTTAGGTGTGCAGTAGATGCTGTTACAGCTCACATCAGGTTTAAATCCTTTAGGTGTGCAGTAGATGCTGTTACAGCTCACATCAGGTTTAAATCCTTTAGGTGTTCAGTAGGTGCTGTTACAGCTCACATCAGGTTTAAATCCTTTAGGTGTGCAGTAGATGCTGTTACAGCTCACATCAGGTTTAAATCCTTTAGGTGTGCAGTAGATGCTGTTACAGCTCACATCAGGTTTAAATCCTTTAGGTGTGCAGTAGATGCTGTTACAGCTCACATCAGGTTTAAATCCTTTAGGTGTGCAGTAGATGCTGTTACAGCTCACATCATGTTTAAATACTTTAGGTGTACAGTAGGTGCTGTTACAGCTCACATCAGGTTTAAATCCTTTAGGTGTGCAGTAGATGCTGTTACAGCTCACATCAGGTTTAAATCCTTTAGGTGTACAGTAGGTGCTGTTACAGCTCACATCAGGTTTAAATCCTTTAGGTGTACAGTAGATGCTGTTACAGCTCACATCAGGGTTAAATCCTTTAGGTGTGCAGTAGGTGCTGTTACAGCTCGCATCAGGTTTAAATCCTTTAGGTGTGCAGTAGGTGCTGTTACAGCTCACATCAGGTTTAAATCCTTTAGGTGCGCAGTAGGTGCTATTACAGCTCACATCAGGTTTAAATCCTTTAGGTGTACAGTTGGTGCTGTTACAGCTCACATCAGGTTTAAATCCTTTAGGTGTGCAGTAGGTGCTGTTACAGCTCACATCAGGTTTAAATCCTTTAGGTGTGCAGTAGATGCTGTTACAGCTCACATCAGGTTTAAATCCTTTAGGTGTGCAGTAGATGCTGTTACAGCTCACATCAGGTTTAAATCCTTTAGGTGTGCAGTAGATGCTGTTACAGCTCACATCAGGTTTAAATCCTTTAGGTGTTCAGTAGGTGCTGTTACAGCTCACATCAGGTTTAAATCCTTTAGGTGTGCAGTAGATGCTGTTACAGCTCACATCAGGTTTAAATCCTTTAGGTGTACAGTAGGTGCTGTTACAGCTCACATCAGGTTTAAATCCTTTAGGTGTGCAGTAGATGCTGTTACAGCTCACATCAGGTTTAAATCCTTTAGGTGTGCAGTAGATGCTGTTACAGCTCACATCAGGTTTAAATCCTTTAGGTGTACAGTAGATGCTGTTACAGCTCACATCAGGTTTAAATCCTTTAGGTGTACAGTAGATGCTGTTACAGCTCACATCAGATTTAATTCCTTTAGGTGTGCAGTAGGTGCTGTTACAGCTCATATCAGGTTTAAATCCTTTAGGTGTACAGTAGGTGCTGTTACAGCTCACATCAGGTTTAAATCCTTTAGGTGTGCAGTAGGTGCTGTTACAGCTCATATCAGGTTTAAATCCTTTAGGTGTGCAGTAGGTGCTGTTACAGCTCATATCAGGTTTAAATCCTTTAGGTGTACAGTAGGTGCTGTTACAGCTCACATCAGGTTTAAATCCTTTAGGTGTGCAGTAGGTGCTGTTACAGCTCATATCAGGTTTAAATCCTTTAGGTGTACAGTAGATGCTGTTACAGCTCATATCAGGTTTAAATCCTTTAGGTGTGCAGTAGGTGCTGTTACAGCTCATATCAGGTTTAAATCCTTTAGGTGTACAGTAGGTGCTGTTACAGCTCACATCAGGTTTAAATCCTTTAGGTGTGCAGTAGGTGCTGTTACAGCTCATATCAGGTTTAAATCCTTTAGGTGTACAGTAGGTGCTGTTACAGCTCACATCAGGTTTAAATCCTTTAGGTGTGCAGTAGGTGCTGTTACAGCTCATATCAGGTTTAAATCCTTTAGGTGTGCAGTAGATGCTGTTACAGCTCATATCAGGTTTAAATCCTTTAGGTGTACAGTAGGTGCTGTTACAGCTCACATCAGGTTTAAATCCTTTAGGTGTACAGTAGATGCTCTCCTACATGGCAGTGAGTGGAACAGCTCCACTACACCTCTAATTAACTTTCAAACCCTGACTGAAGACCCACCTCTTTACACTCCATCTTAGGTTGTACTATACAATGCTTAGCTGTTCTCTGACCGCTGTTTTTTACCTTATCTAGGGTCTCTGCTGTATACACACATTACATTACATGGAACGTCACCTTTACTGGTTAAACACATCGAGCCAATTAGTACGTTTAGAAAAGGCAGATTTTGGTTGTGTGTCAAAGCTGAGATTGTTGTCAGAATAGACCCCAGGATAGCTGTATGTTGCTCTCTGCTCTATGATTTCTCCATGAAAAGTTATGGGGAGGTGGTCACCCATAGATTTGGGATCGAATATAATTTCTTGGCTTTACCTCACGTTTAGCAGCAGACGTGATCATCGCACCACTGCGCAAACTCCTGGATCTGACTCTAACCTGTAAGATATAGGGCCTGAGCTTTTTGTGAACAGGACAAAGAGGGCAGTCTAGCCTGAAAATGTGACAAGGTAGTTATTTGGGTGGGTTCTGGGACAATCTTTAGTGTATAAGGTGTATTGTATTGGCCCTCAAATAAGTCCAATACATAAAAAACCAAAGACATGCTTGCGGTTTATGAAATATATTGACAGTATGTGAGAGTCTGTGTGTGTGACTTGCAGAAGTACTTTCTGCATTAGTAACCAGTTGTGCTGGTTTTGCAGTCTCTCTTTGAAGGGCAGGTGTGGCATCTCCTCCACCTGCTTCCCCTCGCTGTGGGTGGAGTTCAGGTGCAGCAGGACCACATTCCTCACCTTCAACAGCCCCTCATGATCAATGCAGAGTGTGGGATTCTGGGAAGGAGCCGTTCTCTCTGTATGCGGGGGGGTCACAAGAACAGGTTCATAGGGGGTCATGAATCTCTGAACAGGTTTTCACACTCGGTCCTGGATACGAACTGTGTTGTGCTGTTTTATTTTTTACAGACAGTCTCTGGATTAATTTAGGTTTCTGACATGTGTTTAAGTCACACACACATTAGATTACTACAGCTATGTGCTGAACAATGTTTAGTGGAGTTTGACCTGAAAGATGCCCTTTAACCCAACTGCAGCTACGTTACCAGGTTAGTGACCAAACACTGGTCACCCCGTCACACGCAGGCTTGTGTTTGTGTGAAATTCATGAGTAAATCTCTTCTCTGCTACTCTTGCTATTCAGCCTGGCCTCAGTCCAACACCACACCTCCTGCAGCTGTGGGCAGAACCAGGAAGTCACTCCCACTCTCTCTCTCTCTAACACAGTCACACGGTTTCAGAGAAACTAAACTTAACTCAGTCTCTGTTAGAGTGTGAGCAGCAAAATGGCTGAAGCTGGAGTTTTACTGGATCAGGAGCAGTTCAGCTGTCCGATCTGTCTGGATCTACTGAAGGATCCGGTGACTATTCCCTGTGGACACAGTTTCTGTATGGGCTGCATTAAGGGCTGCTGGGATCAGGATGATCATACTGGTGTCTACAGCTGTCCCCAGTGCAGACAGACCTTCACTCCAAGGCCTGTTCTGGGCAGAAACACGATGCTGGCTGAAGTGGTGGAGAAACTGAAAAAGACAAGACTCCAAGCTGCTCCTTCTGCTCACTGTTACGCTGGACCTGGAGACGTGGTGTGTGATGTCTGCACTGGGAGAAAACACAAAGCCATCAAGTCCTGTCTGGTGTGTCTGGCCTCTTACTGTGAAACTCACCTCAAACTTCACAATGAACTCCATTCAGGAAACACGCATAATGTGATCAATGCTACTGGACACCTGCAGGAGAACATTTGCTCTCAACATAAGAAACTTCTGGAGGTTTACTGTCGTGCTGATCAGCAGTGTATCTGTTATCTATGTACAATGGATGAACACAGAGGCCATGATACAGTCTCAGCTGCAGCAGAAAGGACTGAGAAACAGGTAAGGACTGGAGCTCTTCACTGGCAGCTCTGATACTGGTTATAATGATAGAGAAACTGAGGAGAGTAAATTGGGAACAGTGGGATTGTTGTGAAGTTACATAAGTCTTTATGCTATATGTAGTGAAACAAAACTTGTTTTAGTAGAATTTTCAATTTCTTGGAACACATGTTTAATGTGATTTATTTGACAAACGTTACTGAAGAGTAAAGTCATTTCCAGGTTTGAAGTTCCGGTCATTTATAAAAATTATATTTTTATTCTATTCAAGGCATATTTTCAGAAAATGTAACACACGTTTTAATATGCAAATGAGTACATTATGATGCCATACAGAGGCTATGCAGTTTAACGTGTGACATCAGGCAGTGCACACATAGACCTCAAAGGGGGCTTGAGCACCTGCCGTTTGGCCTGCTATAGACAAGTGCCCTTTTACAGTAAAATAAAAAAATATATATATATTTTAAAAATAAATAAATAAATTCCTGTTTGCGCACAGCCTGCCCTGCCTAACAGATATATTTATTGAATCAAAATATCAGGTCGGGAGTGTGGTGCTCCCCGGCGATGCCCTCTACCTCTACCCTCCCTCTTGGTTTCCACCGCAGCGGCGAGCACAGTGTGGGCACCGAGCCTTTCTATGGTGAAAGAACGCACGCACGCACGCACCCAAAATTGCACGCATACGCATGCATAGGCACTCGACAGTCGTGAGTCAGTCAGTGTGATGAGTTACTTTGAGCCAGACATCAGGTATGTAGCCAAACAAAGTATAAATATACTATTCATTTTCGTTTTATATTGATATTAATGCGCTTTAGAATTTGCTTGACACTATTTGGCAGCTCAAAATGTGCCAACTAGCTATCGTTAGCGTTGATACCTTTTGTTAGTAATGTGGGAATCAGTGGAATATGGTCGAGTTCTTGTGTCCCATCCACTGAACTTAAAAGAACGGTCCCATCACTTATTGTCTTATTGTCTCGATAGCTAGTTAGCTAATGTAATACGTAACGTGAGAATAATTTATTGAAATACACTTAATTTCTTTGCATGTATCATTAATTAACTGTCATGTATGTAGCAGTGTTTGAACCAACCTCAGTCATGGGCTTGTTTTAAATAAATGATTTCACGGACCGCCAAAGGGAAATCGCGACAGCCAAAATGACAATAATTGAGAAAACGGCAAATAAATTCATATCCAAATGAATTACATTTTTTGGGTGCAATATGGTCTTTCGGCTAGCGGATGGCGATGTATACTGTACTAGTCGCCTTCAAGATTTCAGTACTAGGAGATGAGTAGAAGAAGCAGACCCGTAGACTGTATAGAAATGAGGCTCAGCTCTTCTGTGGCACAGTGCAATATAAATCTTTGAGGCGACTCAGTAGAAAGACATAACGTACGCAGCGAGTTGGATGGAACACGCTCCAATTTTGAATTAGGCTACCTGTTATGTTCTGTACATCTGTTTGTCTGTTTGTATTATTATTTGATATTTATTCAGAATTTATTATTTTTCATTTCATCATTGCATTCCCCTCTGTTCGTGGGTTGTCCGAGTCTCATCTGTGTGTTTGTTTACCCAGTCTCGTGCATGCACTATTCGGGTGACTTCGGGAGTTTTCGTGGGTTAACGCTGCATTTCCGAAGTTTCGTTTTTTGCTACTTCCTGATTTCCTTCCTGTGTATAATTGTATATATTACTAACTCGCGGTAACAATCACTCGGGTGCTTTATTAGTTACGTGCACTAAAACCAATTAACATAAATGTATACTAACAACTAACTGTCTGTCTTATAGTTAAATACTAACATTTAACCAGCTTCTCCGCTTTATCTTTGTTACTCGCATTTCTAACTGCTCCTGAGCTATCTCTGTAATTCGCTCCAGCTGTTTGTACTTAGACTTCACCTCTCTTGATTACTGAGCACACTCCTCTCCTATTCGAGCCCGTTGTTTGTTATGCATGTTTCCTAGTCCCTTCCATGTTTTCGTTATGTTCTCGTGATTGAATTATTGTTTACCAAATGTGTTAACATCACGTTGTTTGTTACCCCTCCCTTTCCTATGTGTATATAAGACTCACAAATCTGTTTCTACCCAGTGTTTGAGTGTTCTTTATTTATTTTTCTATTTGTGCGCTATCAAAATATCATAATTGGTATAATATTAAATTATCTTTGATTTCTAAAACCTAACTCCTGAACACAACCCTACTGGTACTTTACAACCATAGCCTACATATATTCTCCAAAAACTGTATTTACGGTCAAATTTATGGAACAGAAATTTGCTGCGTGCGCTCGCATAGCCTACGTACTGCCAGAAACCATATTCTCTGCCAGGAAAACCCCTGAATACATACATTTTAATATCCCTTAATTCCAAGCATATATTTATTTAATTATTTGCAAAAATCGCCGGCGTGCCCTTTTATGAATTTGGGCCCCTGCCCCTCTAACATCCTCTGCACGTGCCTGTGTGACATAATCTAGCGACTTCTACAGCCTTTTTGAGCATGCGTGAGCTACTTTCCTTGAGAAAAAGTAGGCAACTATGGGTAGACATCCTGCCTTGCCTAATCTATCCGGGAAAGACATGTCATGTGGGACCAGACGTGACACAGACATTTTCTGTATAGGAGATCTATGTGTGAATGGGGAAAAGCACGACCGAACCCGGGTACTTTAACCTGGAAATGTTACGGGTTCCATGTGTGAAAGGGGCTCAAACCAGCTCTCTGTGACAGCTCTGTTCACACCCCTCACCCCCTATTCACTCCCTGAATGGGATCATCACGGCTGGAGCAGCTAGTTCACAGTTTAGAAGCTTTACATATAAGGCCAATAATCTTCTACACACTGACGTGCAGAATTTCAAATAGTTTTACTGTTTATTTATTGTGTTTAATGTTAAACATGATATTATTTAACAAATGTGAACGCAGTGGACTATAATATAACTGTGAAAATAATCTATCCACAGAAACAGCTGGGAGCGACACAGAGTAAATTCCAGCAGAGAATCCAGGAGAGAGAGAAGGAGCTGCAGGATCTGAGACAGGTTGTGCAGTCAGTCAAGGTGGGTACTGACCAGAGGAGAAGACAACAGCTGGCAGCTGGAAGAGCCATTTCAGGGCTCAATCAGGGCTCTCCTCCAGTCAGCCAGTGAAGAGCCCAGTGTTGGGCCACTTTCCAGCCCTGTGGGGCTCAATCCCACTGAGCCACACTGTGGGGAACAGGCTGTCTGGGGTCCCAGTAAGAGTTGAGTTAAAATGTACAGCCCTCCTCTTTCTGTGTCTCCTAACAGCGCTCTGCACATACAGCCCTCCTCTCTCTGTGCTCCTAACAGCGCTCTGCACATACAGCCCTCCTCTCTCTGTGCTCCTAACAGTGCTCTGCACATACAGACCTCCTCTCTCTGTGTCTCCTAACAGTGCTCTGCACATACAGCCCTCCTCTCTCTGTGTCTCCTAACAGTGCTCTGCACATACAGCCCTCCTCTCTCTGTGCTCCTAACAGCGCTCTGCACATACAGCCGTCCTCTCTCTGTGCTCCTAACAGCGCTCTGCACATACAGCCCTCCTCTCTCTGTGCTCCTAACAGCGCTCTGCACATACAGCCCTCCTCTCTCTGTGCTCCTAACAGTGCTCTGCACATACAGACCTCCTCTCTCTGTGTCTCCTAACAGTGCTCTGCACATACAGCCCTCCTCTCTCTGTGTCTCCTAACAGTGCTCTGCACATACAGCCCTCCTCTCTCTGTGCTCCTAACAGCGCTCTGCACATACAGCCGTCCTCTCTCTGTGCTCCTAACAGCGCTCTGCACATACAGCCCTCCTCTCTCTGTGCTCCTAACAGCGCTCTTCACATACAGCCCTCCTCTCTCTGTGTCTCCTAACAGCGCTCTGCACAGACAGCAGTGGAGGACAGTGAGAGGATCTTTACTGAGCTGATCCGCTCCATTGAGAGAAGGCGCTCTGAGGTGAAAGAGCTGATCAGAGATCAGGAGAAGGCTGAAGTGAGTCGGGCTGAAGGACTCCTAGAGCGACTGGAGCAGGAGATTGCTGAGCTGAGGAGGAGAGACGCTGAGCTGGAGCAGCTTTCACACACAGAGGATCACATCCATTTCCTCCAGGTAACATCACTGGCTCTCTGACAGTCTGCACTATGTACATTGTACATACATGGTGAAGTGTGTTCTTTATTTATACAAACATCTGCTCCATCTACACACAAATCTGTATTGAGGCTGTTTTCTTTCTGTCTGTCTGTCTGCAGAGCTGTCAGTCTCTCCCTCCTGGACCTGGAGACTTACCCAGCATCACTGTCAGGCCACATGTCTCTTTTGAGGCTGTGAGGAAATCTGTCTCTGAACTGAAAGAGCGACTGGAGGACGTCTGCAAGGGGGAATTATTTAAAATATCTTTAACAGGTTATTACTGCTGAAATACTTATATAAATCACATATGTAAAGTGTTTTAATCACTTTTGGGATCTATTTTTCATTTTTTTTAAATCTAATTAATCAATATTTATACACATGGTGTGGTCAGCCTGCTTGTTTTCACACTGCAGACTACAGCTAAGCCCCTACAGAGTGGGGTCAGAGGAAGACCCTTAATATGGGGCTTTGACATGCAGTTTACGGCACCTAATCATCCAGCAGCAGTCGCTAGAGATCGATAAGATAAACTTTAGCTCAACTTTCTTGTGATCTCTCTCTCTACAGTGGAAGCAGTCCATGTTGAAGAGCCCAAGACCAGAGAGGACTTCTTACTATGTGAGTCTGTAATTAAACCTAAATTAAAAGAATGAAGCAACATGAGAATATCATGTAATATGAAGAAAAATATGATAATATCAATTTTCTATATTCATAACTGATTTACTTTAAGGATCTCCTGCATCTCCTCCTCCTTCAGATCCCTGTTAAGAGTTACGTTCCAAGGGTGTTTTCTTTGTGTTTTCTAATCTTCTATTTTTTTGCTCTACTATTGAGTTCGGGAGATTTAGTTTTGTGTTTTACTCGTTCTATTTGAGTTGGCCCTATCTTTCTGGGTAGATTTTGTTTGGCTGTTTAGCTGTCAGAAATTAGTTCCTGTTTTTCTTTTCTTTTGTTCGTGTTATATCCCCCTTATTGGTCCTCACCTCTGTGGGTGACTTGTCTGATCTCCCTCACCTCTGCGTTTGAATATCCGCTCCAAAATCCATCACAGGGGAAAGTAACTGAAATAAGATACAATCAAAAATACAAAGCTAAGTGTGAGGGAGAGGATAACAATGAAGAAAATATTAACTTTAAATATGTAAAATATGCAAGATGAGCTCTCTTCTCTTCACCTTTTAGATTCCTGTCAGCTCACACTGGACCCCAACACAGCGTATAAATACCTCTGTTTGTCTGAGGGGAACAGAGAGGTGACCCGTGTGGAAGAGATCCAGTCATATCCTGATCATCCAGAGAGATTTGAGCACTGGGCCCAAGTGCTGTGCAGAGAGGGTCTGTCTGGACGCTGTTACTGGGAGGCTGAGTGGAGTGGGAGGGGGGTTTTTATAGCAGTGTCATATCAAGAGATCAGCAGGAAAAGGTCAGGTGATGACAGTGTTCTGGGATGTAATAACAAGTCCTGGAGATTGAGCTGCTGTCCGTGCAGTTACTCTTTCTGGCACAATAATGAGATCACTGAAATATCTGCTCTCTCCTCCTCCAGAATAGGAGTGTACCTGGATCACAGGGCAGGAACTCTGTCCTTCTACAGCGTCTCTGACACAATGACCCTCCTGCACAGAGTCCAGACCACATTCACTCAGCCCCTCTATCCTGGGTTTAGGGTTTATACTTTTGGATCCTCTGTAAAACTGTGTGATCTGGGATGAGGCAGAGAAAATCTAAATCAACAGTACTCAAATCAAAAAGGGGAAATTCAAACCAAAAAAAGGATCACAGAAAAAAGATATCACTGAAATTTAAGGATATATTTCATATATATATATATTTCAATCCATGAACGGATTTACATGTAAAAATTCTATATTCTTTCATAAACCTTCATTCTTTGTAGATCACAATGTTAAAAGCAGTAGCAGGCATTGTTATAGTTAGAAACCACTGGCTGTAATGTTGCTTTATTTCTGTGATGTGCAGATATTCACTGTAGAATGATTGGGTTTAAAACCTGATTGGCTTTAACAATGGTTTATGAGTGATTGACTCAATTTAACTCAAACTGTACAGTCGTTCAGTTACATTATTTTATGAAATAAAGGCCTTACAAGCAGTGGCATGCTCTAAGATGGATGAATATGTTCACAGAAATATGAAGAGAAAATGACTGATAATATTCACTGAAAAACAGTCCTTTGAATTAAAAAAATTGTATTGTCACTACGTGACTATGGCGTGGATGCATCAGAGAAAGACGACGCGCCCAAGCAATAAACGCCCGTTTCAAAGAACCAACCTGTGTCTGTGTTGTTGTGAAGAGAGCTACACTTGGTGTCCAAATATTTACCCAAAATGGATAATTGTGCATCACTGTAATTCAGGAGATAATCAAAATTTTTCAACAGATAAACTTTTTTGACTCGTTGGAAATATATTTGCATCTATATCATTAGATAATTTTCAACTTTTGCAAGCGATTATGAGAATGGTTATAGGTGTCCAAAAACCTACCCTATGCATATGCAATGTATCCAAGCTATCCAAAGCTATCCAAACATGAACCTATGAGGAGGTAATTAATGAGGGGATATTCAATTTCTTTAAAAGTCTCCGTTTAGTTTCCAGTGCCAAAAATGTTCAACACAGCCCCGTTCTCATCATAAAAGGTAATTTATTACCAACCAGTCAGACAAACAATGTACGAGAACATGCACACAATTTACAGCGTCATGTGAATTACTACAACTATTACTATTACAACTACTACAATTATCGACTACATAAACATACACCAGCCCATGGATTACTGTACAACTAGCTGCCGTGTCATCCATTTACAGGTGCAGCTCAAAAAATTAGAATATCGTGAAAAAGTTCAATATTTTTTGTCACTCATTTCAGAAAGTGAAACTCATATATTATATAGATTCATTACACATAGAGTGAAATATTTCAAGCCTTTATTTCTTGTAATTTTGATGATTATGGCTTACAGTGAATGAAAACCCAAATTCAGTGTCTCAGAAAATTTGAATATTAGAATTTACAGAATATTACATAAGATCAATGGTAGGGGCGGCTGTGGCTCAGGAGGTAGAGCGGGGTGTCCGCTGATCGCAGGGTTGGCGGTTCGATCCCCTGCTCCTCCTGTCCACATGTCGAAGTGTCCTTGGGCAAGACACTGAACCCCAAATTTCTCCCAATGACATACTATATATTTGGCCTTATACAATGGGGGAAATAAGTATTGGACACGTCAACAATTTTATTATCAAACATATTTTCAATGTAGCTATTCACATGAGATTTTGACCAGACATTGGTATTAACTCAATGAAACTACACAGCTAAAGAAATTGTCACATTCCAATTCTTTAAAAAAAGTTATGTGCAATAAAGTGAAATGACACAGGAAAAAAGTATTGAACACGCTAAATTAAATGTGGTAGAAAAGCCATATTTTTTATATTTGGTTGCATATCCTTTGCATGCCATGACTTTATGATGTCTGTGACCCAACAACATCAAAAGGCTCTTGATATCTTATTTGCTGGTACTCTTACAAGCGATACTATAACAGCTCTGCATTTGAATGGATCTCTATGGGAATTGGGGGGTGAGACAAGATTTAGCTGTAAATTACACTGGAACAGTATAGAACACATGGTTGGCTAAGTGGCTCTAAGTCATCAAGGGTCTGATGTATTAAACAAGCCTTTAACCATCACTCTGCTGCCAGAAATACAGTAGATATGGATGGATAACTTGAAGGGTTTCTTCTCCCGACTTATTTTTCCATAGAGTTCAATAGGAAAATCTGTCAGGAGAAACAACGCTTAAAGTGATCCTTCGATATCTACTGTATTTCTGGCAGCAGAGTGATGGTTTATTAAATATTAAATTGATAGAAAGCACAATTTCTTTAACTGTGTAGTTTTATTGAGTTAATACCAATGTCTGGTCAAAATCTCATGTGAATAGCTACATTGGAAATATGTTTGATAATAAAATTGTTGACGTGTCCAATACTTATTTCCTCCGTTGTATATGTAGTTAATCAAGGTGGAGTCTGAAAAAGTGTGTTTTCAGACCACGACGGAAAACAGACAGCGTTTCAGCAGAGCGCAACGGAGTGGGGAGTTAATTCCACCACTGGGGAGCTAGAGTGGAGAAGCTCCATGAGCGAGTGCCATTGACACGGAGGGAGGGAAGTGGTCGAGCAGGAGCGTAGTGCTGGATCAAGTCCTGTAGGTAGGAGGGGCCTGACCTTTTGGCTGCAGTGTAGGCCAGGGTCAGAACCTTGAACCTGATCCTGGCCACGACTGGAAGCCAGTGGAATGACCTCAGCAGGGGGGTGACGTGTGTGAACTTCTGGAGGTTGAACACAAGCCGTTGCCCTGATGTGCTCTCTGAAGTCCAGCTGGTCATCCAGGACCACCCCCAGGTTTCTTGCAGAGCGGGAGGCAGTTACCATAGTTCCGTCGACGGTGATGGACAGGTCTAGAAGCGGGGATGTCTTGTGCGGCATGAAGAGCAGCTCAGTCTTGTCGAGGTTGAGCTTCAGGTGATGGCTAGACATCCACTCAGAGATGTCAGCCAGGCAAACAGATATCCTCTCTTTAATCTGTGGGGTAGAGGGAGGGAAAGAGAGGAAGAGTTGAGTGTCATCAGCATAACAATGGTAGGAGAAGCCATGTGAATTAATGACCAAACCAAGAGACTTAGTGTAAATGGAGAACAGCAGAGGACCCAGTACAGATCCCTGCGGGACTCCTGTAGAAAGAGGATGAGGTGCAGAGATAGAGCCCTTCCAGGAGACTTGGTAGGATCTGTCTGTGAGATAAGTAAAACAAGAGAGAGCAGTTCCAGAGATGCCCATCTCAGCCAGTGTGGAGATCAGGAGTTTGTGGTTGACCGTATCAAATGCTGCAGACAGGTCAAGGAGAATCAGGACAGAGGAGAGGGAGGAGGCTCTAGCAGTGGCGAGTGCCTCGGTCACAGCCAGGAGTGCAGTTTCAGTTGAGTGGCCGGTTCTGAAGCCGGACTGATGAGGGTCGAGCAGGTTGTTCTGGTGGAGAAATACAGACAGTTGGTTAAGGGCAGCGCGTTCAACAGCTTTTGACAAGAGTAACCGGGTAACCGGCTCTGCGGTGGAACAGTAGGGCTGGAATTTGGCAGGACTGGAGACACGACCACCCGGGGAACAGACAGGGCATCGGTGAGGGTGCCTGACTGGATAACAAGCGGGATATTAGCAAACACTGATGGGTGGAAATTGTGTCCTCCGTCGACGGGCAGCTGAGTCTGTTGACAGAGCCGGGAACCAGGACACCCTAATTTTCTCCTGGGCCCATAGTTACCTGGACACAGGACTAGACGGGTCCCTTCGAAGGGAAAACTCAGGGTTCTGCCCCAGATACCCATGAGGTATTCTTCATAGTCGTAGTTGAACAAGGGGTCTTCGAAAAAATTCTGATTCGCCATGATACAGACGACTGCCTGCTGAGTACCAACTGGCGAGTTCCTTCTATTAGGTCTGGTGGAAAAAGGGCAGGGAGTACAAAAAACCAAAGTTTAATGAGCGACAGGGCAACGGTACAAAAAGAGTGGTCACAAAACAGACAGGGGTCGGAACCGGAAAGGCACAGCAGAGGTACAAAAACAGAGTCCAAAAATCTGGGTCGCGAGAACACAGGCAGGAGTCGAAACCAGGGAGGCGTAACGGGAAACAAGAGAAAACAAAAGACAGCAACAACAAAACAAAAAACCCAACAGGGAAAAGGATGAGGGATAACAAAATAAACCGGATAACTCGGAAGATATTTCGCCAACGCTAGAATAACAAATGGTGAGGAAATTGTAACAAAGGACTGAAAGCACAGAGTATAAATACACTGATCAGGTGTGAGGAATCGGGAAGGGCAAATGACAGACAGGTGCACATAATAAAACAATGAGGAGAGCAGATAATAAAATAACAAGGGGACACGGATCGGATCGGATTCACACATAACACAGACTTGAACATGAACTGGGTAGTTAGGCAAGTGCATACAATTAGAGAATGGTAAGCGGAAACGAGAGTCAGCTGTAGTTAACAGAGGGACCAAAGAAAGATAATTAGTGATAGAACAGGCAGGACGAGAGACAGCTGCAGTGAGGAAAGAAGATGACGTTAGTAAGTTAGTAGATTAGTAGAAAAGCCTGATTCTATGGCATTAGTAGATTAGTATTATATACAAGTTAGTCATTAGTAGACCCTAATTCTAAAATGTTAGTGGTTGTTAGTTAATTAGTATTATTTACAATGAAGTAATTATCAATAAAGGAAGCGCATGACAGAGGATATACTGAGAAAACCGAAATCCCCACACACTCCCAAAAAGTGTGACGAAGACAGGGAGTGACAGTAATACAAAACACAGAAGTGAAACCACAAATAATCTGTAAAAAATACAAAACAGACAGACAGAACTCAGAACATGACAGCATGTATGTTCTTTAATTCTGAATTCAGCACCACTAATGTAAAACTTCATAAACAATATAACACAACCTAGCTAGCCTTTCTGTGGCTAGCTAGCTATACGTGGGGCGGTTGTGGCTCAGGAGGTAGAGCGGGTCGTCCGCTGATCACAGGGTAGGCGGTTAGATCCCCGGCTCCTCCTGTCGACATGTCGAAGTGTCCTTGGGCAAGACACTGAACCCCAAATTGCTCCCAATGAGCAGGCTAGCGCCTTGCATGGCAGCTGCTGCCATTGGTGTGTGAATGTGTGTGTGAACGGGTGAGTGAGAGGCCATTGTAAAGCGCTTTGGATAAAAGTGCTATATAAGTGCAGTCCATTTACCATTTACCATTTACTATTATGAATACAACACCATAAAACGCACATGCACACCTTGTACAGAAGGCAACACTTAGCTATGGAATCCATGCTTCAGATGAAGAGTCATGGATGTAAATCTCCTCATCTGAATCCAGAGGACAACTACAGCCTCCAGCAGTCTCAAGCACTGATAATCTTTTTGTCACTTCGCCATTGTACAAACAGTAAACCGGAGTTCACTACGTGATGCTTTTTAGGGCATTCATATGGAGTCAAAATGAGTTACCACTGTGAGTTTAATGGATGTGAGACCTTCATGGCCAAAGTTAGCAGGGGGTGCATTTCACGGCAAGCGGAAATCCTGCCCTGCCTGAAAATGCACCCCCTTGTGATTTTTTTTCTGGTGACCCCAGCATCAAATGCTTTTTAGGGCATTCATATGGAGTCAAAATGAGTTACCACTGTGAGTTTCATGTATGTGAGACCTTCCTAGCCAAAGTTAGCAGGGGGTGCAATTCACGGCAAGCGGAAATCCAGCCCTGCCTGAAAATGCACCCCCTTGTAATTTTTTTTCTGGTGACCCCAGCTTAAAATGCTTTTTAGGGTATTCATATGGAGCCAAAATGAGTTACCACTGTGAGTTTCATGTATGTAGTACCTTTTTAGCCAAAGTTAAGAGGGGGTGCATTTCACGGCAATTAGAAAAACAGCCGTGCCAGGAAATAAAACACTCTCTTGACTCCAGCATGATAATGACATACATTTGGGGAAAATATATGTGACCGCGGTGTGTCTGGAGGGTCAAAGCATGCAATAGTCAGTGATATATCGGGGATACATTTTTATTTGCATTCATTTAGCTGCAAGAAAACATTTAAATAAATACTTGACGGTGATCGTTGGGGTCCTGCCAAGTATCCAGTATAGTTTAGCTATATGACTTGCATATGATAACCGTGGATCACATTTCATTTTCAGTCGAGCTGATCTGCTGGATAAGGAAGCTGTTATTTCCCCAGCTACGAGTAGCTACATACAGGCTAACCCCAGTAAAATTCCAGCTAATTTTGTAATTATAGCTGGGCTATATTTTAGCATAATGCGATCGTACCATAAGAAAAGTAGCTATGGATTTGCGTCTAACATACCCCTCGCCAGTTCCGTGTTTTGAGTCTAAATTGAAATGAGTATAAAATCGAAGGTTGCTTACCATCTTTAAGACAAGGATACCCTTCACAAAGCATTATAATACAATAATATTAATACCTCCTTCATATTATTTTGGTACGATATTGAAACGAAGCGAATTCAGAAACTTTTCAAACAGAATGACGTAAGCGTGCGCGCTCCCGTCAGGGGGTGCAATCCACGGCAGGGGTGCATTCTACGGCACAACACCGGTCGGCGCGTTAAACATTGTCCCGCCCCCAGAGAATGACTGACAAGCTGGTAGAACATGTTAATGATAATGCAATCCCGTATTCCATTTGCATTTAAATAAAGTCAGGAAAACGGCTTTAGAGTGTGGGAATGCAATTTCATTTAGAATGAACATTTAGAATGAACATTTGGAATGAACATTTGGAATGAACATTTGGAATGAACATTTAGAATGAACATTTGGAATGAACATTTGGAATGAACATTTAGAATGAACATTTGAATTTTGTCAGCTCCAAAGCAGATGTGTTTACTAGAACATGGAAATGCAAATGCTAATCACATTATTGCATTACAATTTTCATATTGTCTCAAATAATGCAGGCAAAAGTGGAAAATGGAAATGCTATTGTGTAATTGCATATTCGAATGAACATTTAGAATGAACATTTAGAATGAACATTTAGAATGAACATTAGAATGAACATTTGAATTGTGTCAGCTCCAAAGCGGATGTGTACAAGGATATGGAAATGCAAATGCTAATCACATTATTGCAAAATAATTTTCATATTGTCTCAAATGATGCAGGCAAAAGTGGAAAATGACAATGCTATTGTGGGATTGCATATTAGAATGAACATTAGAATGAACATTTGAATTTTGTCAGCTACAAAGCGTAGCATTACTTTGAAAATGAAATGTCAAATGCCTTTTCATTATCATTTTAATATTGACAGCGAATGTGCATACCAGGTACATGAAAATGCAAATGCTAAACACACGATTGCATTTTAATTTGAATATTGACTGAAAGAATGCATGCAAAAGTGGGAAATGAAAATGCAATCCCAATTTGCATTAACATTTGAATTAAGTCAACTATATGCTTCCATAAAAATTGCCCCCTTAAAAATATATTTTTTCTACACTGTAGGCACTGGATTAGCCTTGTCACCTGACTAATCATACAGTTAGTGGTTAATTGTGACCCTCGTGAAAGCAATTTATGATCCTAGCACGCAGAGGAAAGAAAATAAACAGATATAATTTCAAACAATAAAAGTTGTTGAGTGACCGAATACACCATTATCCATCTGGTATACTGCACACAGACAGATTCAATATACTTGCCACAATTTGTAATTTATCCATGCATTTGCAGTGGTTCGTGGCTGTTTGTTTGCTTTTCTTTTGCGGTTCTCATTCCGCTTTCACGATTGTTAGTCTATCGGATTTTTTTTCACGTTCCGTTTCGGGGTTTACCATCCCCATTAGTGTTTTCACCTGTGCTTCTACCGGCAGGGTATTTAAGTTCCTCACTTCCGGTTCTCCTGTGCTTGTTTGTCTTTTGACATTGCATTCGAGCCAGGTATAGGCATCTGTAGTGGTTTGTAGGTACTAGCGTCCTCCTGATATTAAACTTTGTTTACGACTTGCTATTTAGTTATTAGTCAGGTATAGAATTGTTTCCTCCTGTTAGCGTTCTGCGCTATTCATTTTGTACATTACTGTTCTCTAGGAGACAGTTTTTTTTTGTACATTTGCTTTTTGGTTTTACACTCTTCCGGCTCTGAGCTAAGGTAGCCGAAGGTGTTCTTTTGTTTGCTAGATTTCCCGTACTAGCTAATTATGTGAGCTCGGGAGATTTGGTTGGTATTTCACTAGTTTTCTAGTTTGCCCGTTTTAGTGGGTTGATTTTAGTTTTTGGCTGTTAGCCTCAAGGAATTAGTTCCTGTCTTTTCTTTCTTTTCTTTTATTATTTTCTCTCCGTTATCGGTCCTCACGGTTGTGAGCTGACTTGTTCTGATTTCCCCACTTTCACGTTTGAATCTCGGAACCATTAAAAACCATTACAACATGCACACAAAACAACAACAGCTCAATAGATCAGCTTTTACCATAAGAAAACCCACAGTTAACAAACTCATAGAAGTTATTAAAAAGTTTTTAATTTTTGTCCAAGCATAAAGCTGTGCTACACAGCGCTTCTAAGGAATTCGGTTACTGAGCAAGATTCAGATCTATCAATGAAACTCCCACCTGGCCAATGTAAAATGTGATTGGACAGTTGGTATTCTGTTGTGTCGTACCATTCCCAGTATCTCACTTTCTGATTTCCAGATTTTGGGACCTGGAGATGGATATCTCACCAATACGACAGTGCTAGCACGGCTCAGCACAAGGGTTTAGGGGCAGAACTCAGGTGGTTTGTGCCAATATTCTTCACTCCTCACCTCCTTTCCTCCACTCGTCTCCTACCCGGAAGTATCCAAATTGCCTGTACATTTTAAGTACAAGTAGTTGCATGTACAATAGGCTATACAATGTACCTGACATTGCGGTTTGCGTCAAGATATGAATTCATATATAACCATAAATATGTAATTAATATGTAATCTGCAACATTCTGTAAATCCCGCGCAGCTAGACCAATGAGGGAATAGCTCGGAGCGAAGGTTTAAGCGTGATGTATTCGCTATTGCTGTGGGAAAAGGTAAAAGTTATTGTGAAATATCACTCATTTATTTACTCATTTATCTGACTCCAATTAGAATTGATGCTTGATTGCGAGTGGAATTATGTTCTGTTGAAACTATCTATACCGGGGACGCTGATAGCCCCGGATACGGGGTGCAGACTGACACACTGAATCGGACTGACTAGCTCAGAGACCCTAACCCATAAAAACTCAGAGGGTTTTGAACATGTCACCATCACAGGTGCTCAAAGGTTTTAGAACATAGAATCCTCCTAGTACTGGCTAAGGCCTAGCAGATCAGTCACATTACCACAAACAAGATTAGTCAGTGTGAAACCCGGTAATGGAGACACAATTCACAGAGACCAGGCAAATCAAGTCTAATAAGAGAGAAATGTATTAGCCAGGCCCATGCTGGTGTGACTATGGTATCACTACAGCACCAGGAGACCTGTTAAGCAGATTCTCCCATACTGGGAACTTGCACTCAGCCCTGAGCGAGACGCCGGGGTTCTGACTCCGAGACTCAAGCATACACACCACAGTGCTCAGAACACTGCAGCTCAGATCATATATTCTGGTTAAGCAATTAGAGCTGGAAAAGGGTTGAAAAGAAAGATGCAGATGATGTGAATCATGGTAATTTATTAATGACAATAATCATTGGTTACTGTGAGAGCAAATATGAACACATTCAATACCTATAGCTAAACACAGGATAACATGCTGCTAAGACAAAGAAACATGAACAGGTTTACCAACAAAGTATATAACAAAATGATTCTGGACGGTGTGACTATGGTACCAGGAGAACTGTTAAGCAGATTCTCCCATACGGTGTGTCTATGGTACCAGGAGACCTGTTAAGCAGATTCTCCTTGAATGTTTCTTTGGACTTCCCTTAAATGCAGTCCTGAGCAGGCTTTCCACATTCAAAAATTCCCTTTGTTTGTCCAAATAAGGTCTGGCAGGAAGACAGACCCGTAGCCAGGACTCGGTCTTAAGGGGGGCATATGAACTGCATGGGGGGGCACAGTTATTATTAAATAGTTTTGATAATCCGATGTGCTATTGAATTCGTGCAGCACTGACGCATACTAATTAGGCTATACTGAGGTCGCATACTAACCAAATTGGTCTCAGATAGATTTAATATGTCCCGATGTATTAGGCTATGCCTAAAATTATTCGAATGCTGTAAATTACGATTATAACGTGGAGAGCGGCAACAAAACTGGCGCATTCACAATACAGACATTCACTGTTTAGACAATTGGAACCAATCAGGTGCACTTACAAGGTTTTGTAAACAATTAGCTTTAG
The DNA here is from genome assembly GCA_022702515.1 of Ilyophis sp. 1 JC-2022. Taxonomy (NCBI): domain Eukaryota; kingdom Metazoa; phylum Chordata; class Actinopteri; order Anguilliformes; family Synaphobranchidae; genus Ilyophis; species Ilyophis sp. 1 JC-2022. The sequence goes on from CM040396.1 coordinate 109,428,223, forward strand.
AAAATTAATAGATGGGATACCATGACTAAACGGGGGAGGTTGGCACTGTGACCGCGCAATCAGTGCACTTGCAAATAATAACTTTAAACCATCAACAGCAACGACCAGCCTAAAGATACCACATCAGTCCTCATAATTTATCACATCAGTCAATTACACAGAGGTAATGTTATGCACAAAGCACTAGACAACACATTGAATATAACACCAGAAGTGCAAAGCAACCCACGCCTCTCGAACTGAAAAAGCACCACGGCGGATGCTGACGCGTTATAATATCATGTCGTCATTTGGTCTTTAACTGTTAAAAAATATAAAACATTTGTTGGAGGCTATTTGTGGAAATGGGGCATGTTCATCAACAAAAAAAACATTGGATTTGGATCTGCCCCACCCCAAAAAAAATGGTTTGCTCTATGCAGTTGTGGTCCAAATACCGTTCCTGTGGTTGCAGCAGCAAGGCTAGTAGTCGGATTAGTCTCAGATCCGCGGCCGCTGCTACTGGTGCTAGGCTGCATTTCAGCACCATCTTTATCTCCGACGACCACGAGTCCGCCATCAACATCACGGGGCTTGGGTGCAGTCACATTGTGCGATTTGGAGGCGGAATTTGATTCGTTAGAGTTGATAGAGACTGGCGATTTAAACCATTTACGAATGTCCATTGTTAAGCAAATTAGCAAAAGCGATCCTACTGGGAAATAGAGCTCTGCTGGACTCCCAACTGAAATGGCGCGGTAACCTAGCCTACATTGGCGTAACTTCCTGTTTCAGTATGGCGGAACCCCCTCAAACAATAACACCATTTTTTCTCTATTTTAATGTCTTAAAAAGTTAGTATTTGAAAAAAATTTACAGAAAAATACTATTATTTATTTATTTATTTATTTTTTCTCAATTTCCAGTGGGGGGGCACTAGCACTTCCGTGGGCGGGCCCGGCCCCCTAAGGCCCGCCCATAGCTACGGGTGTGCAGGAAGAGATGTAACTCCTCACCACCTGGAGACCCCCCTCCAGGAAGATAAACTGCATAGTCTACTCCCCCCGATCTAGTAATAGTAATAAGGTTCTTTTAACGATGGCGCGTGATCTCATGATCTTCCCGATCAATTATCTAGATACCAGGTGAGGTCCCGGTGATGGCCACTTTATGTTCCAGATACTTATATGGACAAGCGCATCCCTGATAACCTATACAATCCTCCTTTCTTTCACATTCTTTATTCCTTCTCATGTATTTTGCCCCCTCCTATACTTTCACATACCCCACACTTCAATTGGCATTAATCCCGGTTCACCACATTTATCATATTATCCACAATTATTTACATGCACATACATATGATGCAATATACATATACAGCTTTGTTTCAGTCCAGGATACATTTAACATAGGGTGCTTGTTCACAGGTCTTTTACGGCCTGTGATCAGACCTGGGTTCCCGGCGTCATTAGGAGGAACAAACATCGCAAAACTGCCTGCAAAATGTCTTCTAATGTCCAGGGTCAATTCCAGCTGTCGTTTACGATGCCATGAGAGGTCAGCAAAGGGTTCTCAGGCCACCTGGTGAATTGTTTTATTGCACCCTCAAGGAAGTCGTTTCTGACTGATAATCCAAAGGATCAATAATTCGAATTAGATTCCAAAGTCTTACAATTTGATTAGGACACATAGATCCGTCTCCGGGGCACGGAGGAGAGGAGGGGGTGCATTTTTTCAGTATTGGGCATAGGTATTGGGGTGCACCCCAGGGTAATTGTGATAGGTAAAGAAGCGGCAGGGACACCGTGTGCTTTTGAGGACAGTGCTTCAGCCAATCAGAAGGCGTTGCAGCAAGAGTATGATTGGGTATTCCAAATTAGGAGAAAATGGAGGCAAAGCATTAAAAAACAGTTCTGCCAAAATTGCTAATGGCTTCCCCTGTGCCTTCCCAACTCCTGGCAAAATTGTGATGAATATTAACCAGATTTTTATTTATTTTTTGGGTAAACCCTGGGCTGTGGAGATACTGTCGACAAAAAACAATGGTAATTTACTTTGTAAGCACTCTCATTAATTTAGAAGTTTTAGAGCTTTCAAACATTGATGCAACATTGTCAGAAATGCAGCTACTGTAAGCCTATGTATGGGCATGAGAAGATTAGGACAAAATAATGCTTTGTTGTGTTGTTTTACTGCTTGGGTGTTTGTTCAAGAGTGTGTTCTGATGCGTAATTCTTCTATAATGTATGTCCGTGCTTCGAGAATAGTATTAAAAGACAGTCCTAAAGCACAGGACAAGCGAGATGCATAGATGCATTTAATCATGCAATGTGATGCTCGAGGTCTAGGCGGTAATCGCACTTTATGATTTTTTGGTGGCCGGGATTTACGTCACCGAAACGCAGGTGTCGGGTGACGTTTGTATGTCGGGTGACGTTGCACGTATGTCTTTTGCAGTGCTCATGCGCAGAGGGCCTGCCAGTGAGAGCAAAGCGCCTGTGAACGCAGAGGTTAAACCAACCAAGCTAGCAATGTTTCTGAACGTCACATAATAGCGAATACTATTATTTTATTTAAATATTTCCTGTACATTTGAGTGACTGGAATTGAAAACGGATCGAAAGAGGAAGGTTATCCTTGTCGTTCGTTCGTGGGTGAGTTTTTTGTTGTTTTTGTAAAGGCGTTGTAGCTCGCTAATTGTACGTTATTGTTTTAACTACGGTGGGGATTATTAATAATAGCGAGCTTGCTAACGTTGACCACTTCACGTTAGCTAACAGTAATTAGCTACATTAGATTGCTAATGTTAGTTACACGACCACACTTAAGGGTACTGTGCCAGATAGCATTAGCATTGTGCATCCGTTTGTTAGGTTTCGTTAGCTGACTTGCTATCTCTGACGTGTTTACAACATGGGCAGAAACGAAACGCAATTTATCTAATGCATTGGATAACTCGTTACCTTAAAACGCCAGCTACCCTTGTACTTAGCTAACGTAGCTAGCTAGTTAACTAGCGAGTTAACTGTTAGCTCTACAGCCGATTTCGTTGGACATTATTCAGTCTCTAGTTGTTGTTTGGCTAGCTTGCTAGCCATGGCCAAGCGGTAACATTAGCTACCAGAAGTAACTGTTAGAAGCATGCTAGCTAGCTAGCTAATTAACGTAATTGACTGGCTAACTACATCATTCACGTTGTTTCTCGGCGGTAGATTGCTGTAGCCGTACTTGACTATCAAGTTGACGTGCGATTAATTTGTATGCCGTTAGCCAATAACGCTATGCATTAACGCTATTGCTAGGCAGTGAATATCAGGGTAGCTTATCGTGGTTGGCGAGCGCTTACAGTTAACGTTAGCTGGTTTGGCAGTAGTGCCAGCAAAAACCTAGGCTGTGTCCGAATCAGAGCCCCATCTACTGCGCCCTGTCTCCTGCGTACAGTGCACTGTGTCTGAATCAGAGCCCTATCTACTGCGCCCTGTCTCCTGCGTACAGTGCACTGTGTCCGAATCAGAGCCCTATCTACTGCGCCCTGTCTCCTGCGTACAGTGCACTGTGTCAGAATCAGAGCCCTATCTACTGCGCCCTCTCTCCTGCGTACAGTGCACTGTGTCTGAATCAGAGCCCCATCTACTGCGCCCTGTCTCCTGCGTACAGTGCACTGGCAGAAGTGTGCACTGTTAGCACCTGAAAAATATCCGCCATACTATTTTCCAACCGCACTGTGGAAGTGTCGTAAGCAGGTCATAAGACGTCCCACCAGTGTTGCCATATCCGCGGTTTTACAGCTAAATTGGGATACTTTCAAAGTGCGGTCATGGGTAAGAATGAAAAGTCGCAAAGCACGCACTTATTTTAAAATTTAAAACGTGATAAAATACGTTCGTTTCGGTTAAAAATAGCCTATAATTTGGGCTAATTTTGTGTCGCCATTTGGTGGGAAAGTCTTACAAGATCTGGCAACCCTGCACCCCACTCTTGCGCTGCCATGTCACGTGTTGTTTTTGTTGCATTTGAGGGAAAACCTTGGCGAAGCTGCACCTCATTTTTTTAAAAGGAAGCTGTCATATTTATGTGACCAAAATGTTACTGTACTTCTTAAAAGGTTGATGCCAGCCCGTGTCCGAATCAGCACTCTTCCACACTGTTGAGTAGCCTTGGTGACTAGATAGGGCAAGAAAGTCAGAGTACACGAAAATTTTTCAAATTGCAGTATACTTCAAACACCCGGATTACACACTTACTTCCTGGGTTTCGGTGAGTACATTCGGGAGCACACTTCAAGAAGTACACAAACATTTTGGTTGCATAAATATGACGTGAAGCTTTGTTTTTAAAAAATGACGCGGAGCTTTGCTGACGTTGCCCTTCAAATACAACAAAAACAACACCTGACATGGCAGCGCAAGAGTGCGGCGCAGGGTTGCCAGATCTTGCAAGACCTTTCAGCCAAATGGTGACTTAAAAATGGCCTAAAAGTATTTTTAATTGAAACAAATGTATTTGAAATAGAAATTATTATATATATTTGTTTAAGTGCATGCTTTGTGCATTTTTAACTGTGACTGCACTTTGGAAGTATCCCAATTTTGCTGTAAAACCGCGGATGTGGCAACACTGGTGGGACGTCTAAGGATCTGCTTACGACAATTCCACGGTGTTGTTGGAAAATAGTATGGCGGATATTTTTTGCGGACTGCTAAACAGTGCACATTAAACGGCACGCTTCGGCCAGTGCACTGTACGCAGGGGACAGGGCGCAGTAGATAGGGCTCTGGTTCGGACACAGCCCGAGATTGGAGGGTCCGGAGAGACCTGGGCGGGACCTGGTTGTTACGTACTGTGCTGTGATTGGTTACGTGAATTCATGTGAGGTTATGTTTAGTGTGGGTTTGTGTGAGCTCTTCTGCTCTTATTCATTAGTGTGGGTTTGTGTGAGCTCTTCTGCTCTTATTCATTAGTGTGGGTTTGTGTGAGCTCTTCTGCTCTTATTCATTAGTGTGGGTTTGTGTGAGCTCTTCTGCTCTTATTCATTAGTGTGGGTTTGTGTGAGCTCTTCTGCTCTTATTCATTAGTGTGGGTTTGTGTTAGCTCTTCTGCTCTTATTCATTAGTGTGGGTTTGTGTTAGCTCTTCTGCTCTTATTCATTAGTGTGGGTTTGTGTGAGCTCTTCTGCTCTTATTCATTAGCGTGGGTTTGTGTGAGCTCTTCTGCTCTTATTCATTAGTGTGGGTTTGTGTGAGCTCTTCTGCTCTTATTCATTAGCGTGGGTTTGTGTGAGCTCTTCTGCTCTTATTCATTAGTGTGGGTTTGTGTTAGCTCTTCTGCTCTTATTCATTAGTGTGGGTTTGTGTTAGCTCTTCTGCTCTTATTCATTAGTGTGGGTTTGTGTTAGCTCTTCTGCTCTTATTCATTAGTGTGGTTTGTGTTAGCTCTTCTGCTCTTATTCATTAGTGTGGGTTTGTGTTAGCTCTTCTGCTCTTATTCATTAGTGTGGGTTTGTGTTAGCTCTTCTGCTCTTATTCATTAGTGTGGGTTTGTGTGAGCTCTTCTGCTCTTATTCATTAGTGTGGGTTTGTGTGAGCTCTTCTGCTCTTATTCATTAGTGTGGGTTTGTGTGAGCTCTTCTGCTCTTATTCATTAGTGTGGGTTTGTGTTAGCTCTTCTGCTCTTATTCATTAGTGTGGGTTTGTGTGAGCTCTTCTGCTCTTATTCATTAGTGTGGGTTTGTGTGAGCTCTTCTGCTCTTATTCATTAGTGTGGGTTTGTGTTAGCTCTTCTGCTCTTATTCATTAGTGTGGGTTTGTGTGAGCTCTTCTGCTCTTAATCATTAGTGTGGGTTTGTGTGAGCTCTTCTGCTCTTATTCATTAGTGTGGGTTTGTGTTAGCTCTTCTGCTCTTATTCATTAGTGTGGGTTTGTGTGAGCTCTTCTGCTCTTATTCATTAGTGTGGGTTTGAGCTCTTCTGCTCTTATTCATTAGTGTGGGTTTGTGTTAGCTCTTCTGCTCTTATTCATTAGTGTGGGTTTGTGTGAGCTCTTATGCTCTTATTCATTAGTGTGGGTTTGTGTGAGCTCTTCTGCTCTTATTCATTAGTGTGGGTTTGTGTTAGCTCTTCTGCTCTTATTCATTAGTGTGGGTTTGTGTGAGCTCTTCTGCTCTTATTCATTAGTGTGGGTTTGTGTTAGCTCTTCTGCTCTTATTCATTAGTGTGGGTTTGTGTGAGCTCTTCTGCTCTTATTCATTAGTGTGGGTTTGTGTGAGCTCTTCTGCTCTTATTCATTAGTGTGGGTTTGTGTGAGCTCTTCTGCTCTTATTCATTAGTGTGGGTTTGTGTGAGCTCTTCTGCTCTTATTCATTAGTGTGGGTTTGTGTGAGCTCTTCTGTTCTTATTCATTAGTGTGGGTTTGTGTTAGCTCTTCTGCTCTTATTCATTAGTGTGGGTTTGTGTTAGCTCTTCTGCTCTTATTCATTAGTGTGGGTTTGTGTGAGCTCTTCTGCTCTTATTCATTAGTGTGGGTTTGTGTTAGCTCTTCTGCTCTTATTCATTAGTGTGGGTTTGTGTTAGCTCTTCTGCTCTTATTCATTTGCTAATTTAGGTTTATGGCAATAGAGGCTGTCATGAGCTGCTCATACTTCGCTAGGCGAGCTAGCTTTTGGAATAGCGTCAGCTGGCCAGTACTAGCTATGCACATTAATTCGGTAGCTATATGCATAACGTTAATAGCTCAGCCATTTAGCCATATTACGTGTGCATATTAGTTACCTATCGGACAGTCATTCTGCCTGTTTAAACCGGTTTAAACCCGTTCGAGTTAGGATGGTGCATAACCACAGTGACTGAAGTAAAAACTCTTTTTGTACCGCCTAGCTGTGTTAACCTTATCTAACCTTTATTAAACTGTTGCATGTGCATATTATGTTTCAAACTGTATTTTAATCTACTGCCATTTTATAATAATGTATTATCTATTGTCCTCTGTTATCCATCAAGGTATTTTATCGTAAGGGAATATTCACCTTGTTTTGTAGACCTTAATTGTAATAGTTCAGTGCAGTGTCATTTATTGGTGCTGTATCTGGGAGCACGGTTGCTTCGATGGCTGGACCTCGAGTTCTGAGACTCAATTACAGGATCTGGTCTCCAGTATTTTGCCTCATTTGATTAAAAAAAGCATAAATGAAACATTCCAATTTCCAACAGTACTTCATATGCAAGATATTTAGGCTCCTTCCATCAAAGTATGTACTTTATGCATTGCATTCAGATTGGTTTGAAATTACAAACTGTTGTGCTCCTTTCAGAAGTAATGGTGAGCAGATTGTTCCCATATTGTTTTATTATTTAAAAAATTTTCCGTCAGAATACTGTCTACACTGTGAAGCTATGTTGGAACGCAGTGATTTTTGTCATTGTCTAAAATAAATGTGTTGCTGCCTGTATGCAGGTTGCTTTACTGCACTGTACTGGCAGCAGTGAAGTAGCTTAGATGTTGTCAGACAGGGAGGCTTACAGCAGGAAATGGCAGTGTCTGCCAACACCTCTCTGTTGGAATGAATTATGGGAAGTGTAGTTCTGTGGATTCCCAGAAATGATCAAGGTGAGGTCAAGGCCACAGAAAAACGTAGCGCAGGTGGTGTGAACGCAGTGTTTAGTGCACCGTTTATGAAATTGGCCAGTTATGAAAGTAACTATTTTCTTCTGCTTTCTTGTGTTGCGATAAAGGGCCAATCAGAGAAGCCTATTGGAAATGGAAGATAGGTAACACAGGTAACCATGGTTCTATGAGTGTACGGGACAAACTGATTGGTTCTACTCCCCTGCTGGGGAATATGCTGAAAATGCGCATTATTCCAATGCTGAATCAATGGACACGAGGCCCTTTTATTGGACACAGGATGCTGCAGTTGACGTTGAGTTTTATTCAGTCTTAAAGCCGATTCCCATAGACAGCCAATCAGTTTGTTCTTACATCCACAGAACCAGGGTTGCCTTACTTAACTGGATGCTTTACATTCATTAGACTGCTGTATAAAATGTTGTTTTTTGTTTTCACCTTGTTTATTTCAGGTGTTGAGAAGAAAGTTTCGCTTGAATGCCCAAAATCGAATCTACAGACGTTTAACCATGAATAAGAACAAGCGGGAAAAGGAGTACTACAGTCTAGATGTGGGCGACTCGACGTTCACGGTTTTGAAACGCTATCAGAACCTAAGACCCATCGGGTCAGGGGCACAGGGAATCGTCTGGTAAGTTGAGATGCAGAGTTGATGGAAAAAATGAAAAATTATAATATGATTTATGATATGATGCAAAGGATGGTGTTTGAACAGTATAAATCCATTGAATTTGTCCAGACTGTTTAATATGAAGTGATATGTTTACTACAGAATTAGTTAGTGTGCAAAATATAGGCCTCCATTTAGACCCCCAGATATTCAAGTAGCCAGCTTGCTAACTGAGAAAAATAGAAGATAATTTTTTTTGATGGTTCTGGTTCACTCTGACATTAATCTAAGCATGCCTAAGTTTTCTCAAACGGTTATAAAGTAATGGACTAATTATGATTTTAGTGTTTGTAAGCGTTGGTTGTGTCCAATAATAATGTAGCCGCAATCCTGCCTTTTTTTCTTTAGTAATTTGTCCTGCTGTGTGTACATGTCTTTTCTCTACTGCAACTGATGGTAATGATGTAATACAAGCATTGCATGCAAATTGGGGGGCGGCTGGGGCTCAGGAGGTAGAGCAGGGCGTCCAGGGGTACAGGGGCGGCTGTGGCTCAGGAGGTAGAGCGGGTCGTCCGGGGGTACAGGGGCGGCTGTGGCTCAGAAGGTAGAGCGGGGCGTCCGGGGGTACAGGGGTGGCTGTGGCTCAGGAGGTAGAGCGGTGCGTCCGGGGGTACAGGGGCGGCTGTGGCTCAGGAGGTAGAGCGGGGCGTCCGGGGGTACAGGGGCGGCTGTGGCTCAGGAGGTAGAGCGGGTCGTCCGGGGGTACAGGGGCGGCTGTGGCTCAGGAGGTAGAGCGGGGCATCCGGGGGTACAGGGGCGGCTGTGGCTCAGGAGGTAGAGCGGGTCGTCCGGGGGTACAGGGGTGGCTGTGGCTCAGGAGGTAGAGCGGGTCGTCCGGGGGTACAGGGGTGGCTGTGGCTCAGGAGGTAGAGCGGGTCGTCCGGGGGTACAGGGGCGGCTGTGGCTCAGGAGGTAGAGCGGGGCGTCCGCTGATCGCAGGGTTGGCGGTTCGATCCCCGGCTCCTCCTGTTCACATGTCGAAGTGTCCTTGGGCAAGACGCTGAACCCCAAATTTCTCCCAATGAGCAGGCTAGAACCTTGCCGCCATTGGTGTGTGAATGTGCGTGTGAATGGGTGAGTGAGAGGCCATTGTAAAGCGCTTGGGATAAAGGCGCTATATAAGTGCAGTCCATTTACCAATTAAACAGCAGCGACCAGCGTTTTTTTTTTTTGTCTATTGTAACAACTCTGCGATATAACTAGCCAGCGAGCCACAAGTCAGTAACGTTTTGGTTGGAGCTTGGGGATCACACTGGGTCTCGTTGTTATTCAGGGGTTTTGCACCTGAATTACAGCGCAATGATGTCAATTCTTCAATCCCTTTAAAATGTTGTGTTTTACGGGTGTCTCGGTGGCTTAGCCTATAAGAGCGTTGCGAGCTGGTTCGAATCCGGCAGTGCGACCTTTGACCTTTGTTGCATGCGTTTCCCTCCCATTCTTCCTGTCTCATCCAAAAAGCCCTAAAAATATCGCTTTAAAAAAATTGTATTGTATTGTGCATCTATTTATTCTGTTTTTCAGCTCATCATTTGATCATAACCTTGACAGAAATGTTGGGATTAAGAAACTGAGCCGGCCGTTCCAGAACCAGACGCACGCAAAGAGGGCGTACAGAGAGCTGGTGCTGATGAAGTGTGTCAACCACAAAAATGTGAGTCTCGGGCCGCCTTTCTGTCTCCTCTGTACTGGTTAAACATTCTACTAGGGATGCAGGCTATACCGGTTTCACCATATACCGCCGTATGAAAATGGATGGTTATCACACCGTAGACATTTGCTTATCTAAGGTTTTGAATTCTACATGTTATTTTAGCACAAACGCACCTCAATGGAAAATGAGGCGACTCGTGTAAGAGCGTTGAATCCATGACATTTCCTCCTCACTCAGCTGCCAATCAGCACGTGAGTCACACACACAGCGGGCGCGCTGATCGCTTATTTAAAAAGGTCCTGCATCTTTTATTCCCCCCCGTTTGGTTTGTTCATAAAGGAGATGTACGGACATTTCTCTCAACAGGGAGACATAGAAATGCATACTTTCATTTAAGTTTTAAAAAATATATTTTTCAAGTAATTTAAATTTTTGCTTTCAATATAAAGTATAAAATATCTTTGCAGGACATAATACCATTGTGAAAATACAATAAACAGTCCCTCCTGGATTTTGCGATGTCGCAAGAGCTTGCATTTTTCACGAAAAATGGTCAAATCGAGCTGCCACACAATGGTTTCAAACACAAATAGGCAATTTACAAAATGTTTTCAGCCAAATGCTGGTAAAATGTTGAGTGTGGTGGGTAAGATTTTTACTCTAGCAGCCACTTTGGCAGGTAACCAACCAGGTTGTGGTATATTGTAAAAGGTAATGTGGCTGGTAAAATGTTGAAAATGGCTGGCGATTTTTCAGATCCACTAGCCACTCTGGCCAGTAGGTGAAAAAGTTAATTTCATGCCCTCCAATGGTGTATAAACCGAGCGGAGATCCCTGCTGCTGGAACGTATCGTTTCAGAGTTTGCTGCTGTGAGTCACGCTTTTTACAAAGTCGCTTAGCCAATCTTGGATCTCAAAGGTTAATATGGCGATTTTCAAAGTAAAAGAAAGTAGTCTAATCGAGCCGCCTCCATCTCAGCTGTGTGTGTATGTGATGGGCTCCTGTGTGTGTATGTGATGTGCTCCTGTGTGTGTATGTGATGAGCTCCTGTGTGTGTATGTGATGGGCTCCTGTGTGTGTATGTGATGTGCTCCTGTGTGTGTATGTGATGAGCTCCTGTGTGTGTATGTGATGGGCTCCTGTGTGTGTATGTGATGAGCTCCTGTGTGTGTATGTGATGTGCTCCTGTGTGTGTATGTGATGGGCTCCTGTGTGTGTATGTGATGAGCTCCTGTGTGTGTATGTGATGGGCTCCTGTGTGTCTATGTGATGGGCTCCTGTGTGTCTATGTGATGGGCTCCTGTGTGTGTATGTGATGGGCTCCTGCGTGTGTATGTGATGGGCTCCTGCGTGTGTATGTGATGGGCTCCTGTGTGTGTGTGTATGTGATGGGCTCCTGTGTGTGTATGTGATGAGCTCCTGTGTGTGTATGTGATGGACTCCTGTGTGTGTATGTGATGGGCTCCTGCGTGTGTATGTGATGGGCTCCTGTGTGTGTATGTGATGGGCTCCTGTGTGTGTATGTGATGGGCTCCTGTGTGTGTATGTGATGGGCTCCTGTGTGTGTGTGTATGTGATGGGCTCCTGTGTGTGTATGTGATGGGCTCCTGTGTGTGTATGTGATGGGCTCCTGTGTGTGTATGTGATGGGCGCCTGTGTGTATATGTGATGGGCTCCTGTGTGTGTATGTGATGGGCTCCTGTGTGTGTATGTGATGGGCTCCTGTGTGTGTATGTGATGGGCTCCTGTGTGTGTATGTGATGGGCTCCTGTGTGTGTATGTGATGGGCTCCTGTGTGTGTATGTGATGGGCTCCTGTGTGTGTATGTGATGGGCTCCTGTGTGTGTATGTGATGGGCTCCTGTGTGTGTATGTGATGGGCTCCTGTGTGTCTATGTGATGGGCTCCTGTGTGTGTATGTGATGGGCTCCTGTGTGTGTATGTGATGGGCTCCTGTGTGTCTATGTGATGGGCTCCTGTGTGTGTATGTGATGGGCTCCTGTGTGTGTATGTGATGTGCTCCTGCGTGTGTATGTGATGGGCTCCTGCGTGTGTATGTGATGGGCTCCTGCGTGTGTATGTGATGGGCTCCTGCGTGTGTATGTGATGGGCTCCTGCGTGTGTATGTGATGGGCTCCTGCGTGTGTATGTGATGGGCTCCTGTGTGTGTATGTGATGGGCTCCTGTGTGTCTATGTGATGGGCTCCTGTGTGTGTATGTGATGGGCTCCTGTGTGTGTATGTGATGGGCTCCTGTGTGTGTATGTGATGGGCTCCTGTGTGTGTATGTGATGGGCTCCTGTGTGTGTATGTGATGGGCTCCTGTGTGTGTATGTGATGGGCTCCTGTGTGTCTATGTGATGGGCTCCTGTGTGTCTATGTGATGGGCGCCTGTGTGTGTATGTGATGGGCTCCTGTGTGTGTATGTGATGGGCTCCTGTGTGTGTATGTGATGGGCTCCTGTGTGTGTATGTGATGGGCTCCTGTGTGTGTATGTGATGGGCTCCTCCGTGTCTATGTGATGGGCTCCTGTGTGTATATGTGATGGGCTCCTGTGTGTCTATGTGATGGGCTCCTGTGTGTCTATGTGATGGGCGCCTGTGTGTGTATGTGATGGGCTCCTGTGTGTGTATGTGATGGGCTCCTGTGTGTGTATGTGATGGGCTCCTGTGTGTGTATGTGATGGGCTCCTGTGTGTGTATGTGATGGGCTCCTGTGTGTATATGTGATGAGCTCCTGCGTGTGTATGTGATGGGCTCCTGTGTGTGTATGTGATGTGCTCCTGTGTGTGTATGTGATGGGCTCCTGTGTGTGTATGTGATGTGCTCCTGTGTGTGTATGTGATGGGCTCCTGTGTCTGTGTGATTGGCTACTTAGGTTAAATAATGGAGTAGGCTTATCGAGTGAAGTTCCGGTAGGAAGAAGGTCAACGCTAACCTGCCGGGAGCTTTGAAGCAAAGCTAATTGTAATGGATGAGCACCTTATTTAATCAGCGGAAAGTGTTCTTTTATAGGAGGAATGCTATTGGCCGGTGCTGTCGATAGCCGAGAAAGTGTTCTTTTATAGGAGGAATGCTATTGGCCGGCGCTGTCGATAGCCGAGAAAGTGTTCTTTTATAGGAGGAATGCTATTGGCCGGCGCTGTCGATAGCCCATTTTACATCCCCAAAGTGGCCTTTACTAAAGCCATCTGCAGCGCAGAAAAGTCATGATTCAAATCAACAAATAATTCTAATTCTAATTGTGCTCCAAATGTTAATGTTTATTGGGGTTTTCTTTTATTTTCACAGATTATTGGCCTATTAAATGTATTTACACCACAGAAAACGCTTGCGGAATTCCAAGACGTGTAAGTATTTAGCCGCCAGGATTTAATGCTGACACCTGCTCTGATGCTGAAGGTTGCGTTTACGACATTATTGCTGACGTTGGTGCAGTCCATAGGGCCCACATAAGCAATGTTCGTATGCACATATTTGAAATATGTATTTGCATGGATGTATATGTATTTTGGGTTATGGGTGATAACTTTACCATCTGCTATCCCTCTATTGTGATTTTATCCCCATCCCTGTATATTGGCTCGGCAAGGAGTGGCCACCCCTGGTCCTGGAGAGCCACAGGGTCCTCAGGGGTCCACAACCCTGGTCCCGGAGAGCCATGGGGTCCTCAGGGGTCCCAAACCCTGGTCCCGGAGAGCCACGGGGTCCTCCAGGGTCCCAAACCCTGTTCCTGGAGAGCCACGGTGGCTCTCCGGGACCAGGGTTGTGGACCCCTGAGGGTGGCCAATCCCCAGTTAAGGCTGGGCTTTAGCTTTAATCACACCTGAGGATTTAGGATTGATTTCCTCATGCAGCCACGAGGGCAGATAAATGCTCCAGCGTTTGATGGATGCTTGTTCCTGTCTCCATGGCTTCTGCACAGTTACCTGGTGATGGAGCTGATGGATGCTAACCTCTGCCAGGTGATCCAGATGGAGCTTGACCACGAGCGACTGTCCTACCTGCTGTACCAGACACTGTGCGGCATCAAGCACCTCCACGCTGCCGGAATCATACACCGGGTACGTCCCCATCTTCCACTTCCTGTGTGAATCATACACGGGGTGCGTCCCCGTCAGTGACTTCCTATCTGAATCGTACACAGGGTTGCAATCATCTGCAACTGAGCCCTGTAAAATGCGTAATATTGAAGGCAGTGAAGGAATTGCATAGAATTGCATTTAGTAATATGGCAAACAAAGAATATTTCATTCAAACATTTCATTCACTCTTCGGCACACACATATTGTAAAATATTATTCACAGTAGGTAGGTCTTTTTGGAAAGTGTTTTTTGTTAAAACTTGAATGGAAACAGTTTTTAAATTCACTTCTCCAAACAGCTTAATTTTTTGTGAACTTAATTTACACAAAATTATCACCTGTGGGTTTAGAAGGATAAATGAGTCATTACCATAATGTTCCCTCCTTATCCCGTATAATCTAACATCTAAGGTGATTACTGGAATGTAAGGGCATCAGCCGAGTCGGACACAGTCCTGTGATGTGATGTGCAGCTGATTTCATTAAATTAAAAGCTAGTCCCTTTAGCACAGTGATTGATCCTGTAACTTTGGAACTCAATGCTTACTGTTCTCAGTGATGGTCCCTGTAACTTTGGAACTCGATGCATACTGTTCTCAGTGATGGACCCTGTAACTTTGGAACTCAATGCATACTGTTCTCAGTGATGTACCCTGTAACTTTGGAACTCAATGCTTACTGTTCTCAGGGATGGGCCCTGTAACTTTGGAACTCAATGCTTACTGTTCTCAGGGATGGGCCCTGTAACTTTGGAACTCAATGCATACTGTTCTCAGTGATGGACCCTGTAACTTTGGAACTCAATGCATACTGTTCTCAGTGATGGACCCTGTAACTTTGGAACTCAATGCTTACTGTTCTCAGTGATGGTCCCTGTAACTTTGGAACTCAATGAATACTGTTCTCAGGGATGGATCCTGTAACTTTGGAACTCAATGAATACTGTTCTCAGGGATGGGCCCTGTAACTTTGGAACTCAATGCTTACTGTTCTCAGTGATGGACCCTGTAACTTTGGAACTCAATGCATACTGTTCTCAGGGATGGGCCCTGTAACTTTGGAACTCAATGCTTACTGTTCTCAGTGATGGTCCCTGTAACTTTGGAACTCAATGCTTACTGTTCTCAGTGATGGACCCTGTAACTTTGGAACTCAATGCTTACTGTTCTCAGGGATGGGCCCTGTAACTTTGGAACTCAATGCATACTGTTCTCAGTGATGGTCCCTGTAACTTTGGAACTCAATGCATACTGTTCTCAGTGATGGTCCCTGTAACTTTGGAACTCAATGCTTACTGTTCTCAGTGATGGTCCCTGTAACTTTGGAACTCAATGCATACTGTTCTCAGTGATGGACCCTGTAACTTTGGAACTCAATGCATACTGTTCTCAGTGATGGTCCCTGTAACTTTGGAACTCAATGCTTACTGTTCTCAGTGATGGTCCCTGTAACTTTGGAACTCAATGCATACTGTTCTCAGTGATGGACCCTGTAACTTTGGAACTCAATGCATACTGTTCTCAGTGATGGTCCCTGTAACTTTGGAACTCAATGCTTCCTGTTCTCAGTGATGGACGTAATTTCAGTTGCATGCATTTGAAATATATTTTTGCATGCGTGGTGTTCATATGGAACGGGGGATGCTCACCTCCTTTTCGTTGCCAGGTTTATACCTCCACCACCTGAAAAGCAACCCGCTGCTCCTCCATTTTGGTTGTACCTTATTGTAGTTTGATTGTAGTTAATTCTTTTGGGTGGTATTTTGTAACAAGTTTAATGTGTGTGGTTTTGCCCGTGCTTGACTGCGGGTATGATTACCTGTGACTCGCAACAAGATGCAGGTGACAGGTCTCATTTTAAACACATATGTAATATTGACACTGAAGAAAACGTTGGTTATAAAACACTGTATTGTGACGGCTTTTAAAAAGATGAAAGGAACCCTACAATCTCAGCCAGACCACCTCAATGTGTCACAGTGAAACTGACAGGCAGTTACTCTTATCTGGAGTCCATTTACACACATTTCTGTTCCCAGAAAATGTAAGTTTTGTTTTTACTTTGAAAAAGAATCACATTAACTGATTAATGCAAGTAAGCTTCTATTTTTGTTGTACATCCAGTAGGCAGGGCATAAAAACAGTCCTCACATAACCATGACTCTGCTTTTATTTCCCAAATGTTTCCCCCCAGTCTTATTGGAGGAGAGGCATGCAGGCTTTAGTTCCAGCTCTACATGAAAGTGCCTGATTAAACTAATTAAGGTGTTGATTTGAGACCACACAAGTTAGTTGTTTAGCTGAAGCGAGTGTTTTAGTGCTGGGCTATAACAAAGCTCACTCTGGCCCTTGGCTGAGCAGATTTCACACCCTAAATGCGAAGTGAAAATGTTGGTCCCTGTAAAACAAAGTGAAAATGTTGGTCCCTGTAAAACAGAGTGAAAATGTTGGTCTCTGTGAAACAAAGTGAAAATGTTGGTCTCTGTGAAACGAAGTGAGAATGTTGGTCCCTGTAAAACGAAGTGAAAATGTTGGTCCCTGTAAAACGAAGTGAAAATGTTGGTCCCTGTAAAACGAAGGGAAAATGTTGGTCCCTGTAAAACAAAGTGAAAATGTTGGTCCCTGTAAAACAAAGTGAAAATGTTGGTCCCTGTAAAACGAAGGGAAAATGTTGGTCCCTGTAAAACTAAGTGAAAATGTTGGTCCCTGTAAAACGAAGTGAAAATGTTGGTCCCTGTAAAACGAAGGGAAAATGTTGGTCCCTGTAAAACGTTCTCTTCTTTCCCCTCCTTCCCCAGGATTTGAAGCCTAGTAACATCGTGGTGAAGTCGGACTGCACGCTGAAGATCCTTGACTTCGGATTGGCCAGGACAGCGGCGACGGGGCTGCTGATGACTCCGTACGTGGTGACGCGCTACTACAGGGCTCCCGAGGTCATCCTGGGCATGGGTTACCAAGCCAACGGTCAGTGTCGACCCGCACGGAAACACACCACCACCCACCCACCCCCTAAACATGCCCCAGGGGCCATTTGCAGGCCACCCGCAACAGAGACGCCTTTTCTGTTGTCAGGATGAGGTGTTGGCTTTAAAACCATTACCTTTGCATACTAAGGATCACACAAATGTTTTTTATTATTACATTATTATTATAATTTTTTTTACGTTTTATGAAAACATTTCTTATGCATAGAAAAAACAGGTATCATATTATCACACAATTAGCTTCAGTTTTACTGCTGTTGTCCAGGGTGTCCAATCTTATCCGAACAGGCAGTGTGGGTGCAGGATTTTGTTCTAGCCCAGCACTACAACTCCTGATTCAACTAATTAACTAATTGTGGTCTAGACCTTGATAAGTAGGAGCCGGTGTTTTATTGCTGGACTAGGACAAAAACCTGCACCCACACGTTTTTCGGATATGATTGGACACCCCTACTGTGCACTGAGCTTCTGCTACGATAAAATAGTTGACAGTAAAAAAATAAAATAAAAAAATATATATTTTTAAAAACATTATAAATTGCATGTGGAATCTGCCTTGCTGACTTGTTGCTTTGCCCCCCTGGTTAGTGGACATATGGTCTGTGGGCTGCATTATGGCGGAAATGATTCGCCATAAAATCCTGTTCCCAGGAAGGGATTGTATCCTTGCGCTGCTTGCAGCAGTTCATACAGGAAAAATATTCAGATCTCATTTACATGTACAGTACAGTACTGCCATCTCGCAGACGCTCGTATCCAGAGCCAATTACAACGAGAAGACAAAGTGTGTAAATCAGGGTTTAAACCCAGAATCGACTGTAAACTAGTTAAGCCTGTTAGGAAACCCAGAATCGACTGTAAACTTTTTAAGACTGTTAGCGGAAATACAAGAGGATTACACAAGATGTACAACTTGGCAAAATGACAAGAAAAAAAAAACATGCATGTTTACCACAGAACGGTGAGGCCAAGCAAGCGGACGTTTGGAGGTGTGCACCTCCGTCCCAATTGGGTTTCCACAGTTCTGCAGCACGTCGGCAAATTTGTCATCACTGAATTTTCAGTTAATTGCTCAGTAGTTGCTTTGATAACTGAGCAACAAAAGCACATTTAATTTTCAGAGCCCCAAGTGAGATTAAGGGAACTCTCGTGGCTGTTCAGACTGCAGCTACGTGGGCCCAGTTCCACTCAACGTGACACAACTTGGATGTTTTTTTTGAACGGCGTGAAGAGAAAAAAATGGAAATAAGTCTGATCTTCAGCCATGCGACTGAAGAATCCTCTCTTTAAGAAGGTCATTTTGGTTGTGACCCCGGCTGAGGTCACACACTGACAGACGTTGCATGTTGCTGTGTGTATGTTCTGCGCTCACTAGCTCCCCATCACTGTGTTTTTGTCCATCGTGTTGTGTGTGTGTTGTGTGTGTTTGGTTCTGCATGGTAATCTCATGTCATCTCATTTTTCCAGTGGATGTCTGGTCAGTTGGCTGCATCATGGCTGAGATGGTGAGGGGTAGTGTGTTATTCCCTGGCTCAGATCGTATCCTTATCCCCGCTGTGTGTGTGTGTGTGTGTGTGTGAGGGGTAGTGTGTTATTCCCTGGCTCAGATCGTATCCTTATCCCCGCTGTGTGTGAGTGTGCGTGCGTGCGTGTGCGTGCGTGTGCGGTCAAATGTGTGGTAATACTTTATGTTGCATAAAGTCTTTAGATACCATTAAAATTGGAAAACTGCAGATCCCTTTGAATTTTTTAATACACATTCCAAAATTAAAATGTATAATCAGTCCTGGTGAATGTGTCCTTTTAAAATTGTCAGTATGTTTATTGGTATCTAATTGGCTGACGTATTTAGAATAATTAATAGACCCAGTTCTGGTGTGCGCTTGTGTGTTTGTGCATGCATGCATGTCTGTCCGTCTGTATCCTTCCCCGTTCACATTTTCCAGTGATTTTGGTTTAGACTGGACCACCAGTGTTTTTACCAGCAGCAATAACACTGCTTACTATATAGTACACACGTCTGTGGTTGATTGGGGTTGTCATGTCCAGTTATTTACACAGGGGAGAGGTGGAGAAATAGTGACGTTGATCAGTGAGGATTGCAGACAGATTTAATCCATCAGCGTAGAATGTTTTTGGGAGGATATGTAGGTTCCCCTTTTGTCCTGCCCTCAGTGTGTCAGCCGTGTGTCGTCTTACTGGGCCTCACATCCTGTCTATAATCTTATTTCCTGGTGTAAAATTACACCCACTCTGTCTCACTGTTGAAAAATGCGCTGCAGTATTTCTCTTAAATACACGACCGTAGATATTGATCAGTGGAACAAAGTTATCGAGCAGCTGGGAACGCCGTCCCAGGAGTTCCTGACCAAGCTGAACCAGTCTGTTCGGACGTACGTGGAAAACCGGCCCAGATACGCAGGCTACAGCTTTGAGAAGCTCTTCCCTGACGTGCTGTTCCCTGCAGATTCAGAACACAACAAGCTGAAAGGTAAGAGTTCTGCCTTTCTTATATATTCTTACACATTTCATACAGAGAGCCGCATAAGCCAGTCGAGCCCTGTTAATGCCCAGTGAAACATGTTCCTCTAAAACCCTGCTATTCAAATCTCGGTCTTTAAGGTCTGAGAACTGCTTGTTGTTCAGCCTCCCTTTACCTGGGAGTCAGGTGTGAAGACAGTCTGTTCAGCTGTTATGTGAACTGTATGGCTTTAAATACCCCCTCTCAGCCTTTGTCTTCTGAGGTGGGAAACATAAATGTTTATTCAAAATAATGTGATTGATTTAAGCAAGCCTCTGTTTGGTTGCATAAATCAATCATTCTGCCAATCAGTAGGGGGTCTAATGGTTAAACTTCCAGAGGCCTAGCCAGGAAACAGTCTATTGTACTGCTAATAAAGTCTACTTGGTTGGAATAGTTCTCAATCACTCCCTCCCAGCTGCTATTCTATAGTTAACAGCTGTGGGCATCAGCAGAGATGCCCTTGTAGCTATCATAAAGTGGCTGAAACATCTGGGCAGCAGGCTTGTATTAGGTATGAGATTTGAGTGGTATTGGGACAATCTTAAAATCTTACACCTCTCTGGGGTGTGTAATCTCAGATGTGGCTGTTCTCTGTGGTGTGTAATCTCAGATGTGGCTGTTCTCTCTCTGTGGTGGTGTGTAATCTCAGATGTGGCTGTTCTCTCTCTGTGGTGGTGTGTAATCTCAGATGTGGCAGTTCTCTCTCTGTAGTGGTGTGTAATCTCAGATGTGACTGTTCTCTCTGTGGTGTGTAATCTCAGATGGGGCTGTTCTCTGTGGTGTGTAATCTCAGATGTGGCTGTTCTCTCTCTGTGGTGGTGTGTAATCTCAGATGTGGCTGTTCTCTCTCTGTAGTGGTGTGTAATCTCAGATGTGACTGTTCTCTGTGGTGTGTAATCTCAGATGTGGCTGTTCTCTGTGGTGTGTAATCTCAGATGTGGCTGTTCTCTCTGTCGTGGTGTGTAATCTCAGATGTGGCTGTTCTCTCTCTGTAGTGGTGTGTAATCTCAGATGTGGCTGTTCTCTCTGTAGTGGTGTGTAATCTCAGATGTGGCTGTTCTCTCTCTGTGGTGGTGTGTAATCTCAGATGTGGCTGTTCTCTCTCTGTAGTGGTGTGTTATCTCAGATGTGGCTGTTCTCTCTCTGTAGTGGTGTGTAATCTCAGATGTGGCTGTTCTCTGTGGTGTGTAATCTCAGATGTGGCTGTTCTCTCTGTAGTGGTGTGTAATCTCAGATGTGGCTGTTCTCTCTCTGTAGTGGGGTGTAATCTCAGATGTGGCTGTTCTCTCTCTGTAGTGGGGTGTAATCTCAGATGTGGCTGTTCTCTCTCTGTAGTGGTGTGTAATCTCAGATGTGGCTGTTCTCTCTCTGTAGTGGGGTGTAATCTCAGATGTGGCTGTTCTCTCTCTGTGGTAGTATGTAATCTCAGATGTGACTACTGCTGGTGAGCCCAGACTGCGTTAACTCCTCTGATGTGATTTATGTTCCAGCGAGCCAGGCAAGAGATCTCTTATCCAAAATGCTTGTAATAGACGCTTCCAAACGGATCTCTGTGGACGAAGCGCTCCAGCACCCCTACATTAACGTGTGGTACGATCCGACCGAGGTGGAAGCGGTGAGTATTTCTACTCCAGCTGAGCTCAGAGTCAGTTATTCATGAGAACCCGCTTAACTCTTCAGTTTGAGTGCACAGTCGGACACACCAGCGGCTCTCAAAAAGTTCTGGTTTAAAGGTTTGGAACGATTTTCACATTCTGTAAAGGGAATACACCATTATCAGCCTTTATTTCATACTGTCTGCAAAACTTAATTATATCACTGTACTTGCATTTGTAACAAAAGACGAGAGGAGACCATTTAGGGTGGCTGGAATTGGTAATAATTTGCAAATAGCCTCAGGAAAGCAGAATAAAATTGCTTTGTCATAAGTGATGTGCAATCTCCTCACTGGCCAGCAGGCAGCAGCTTGATCTGTTAGTTTTAATTACAAACACTGAAAAGCTCGCGGAAACTCTGGGGATATTGTAACACAAGGTGCTATTTTAGTACGGTGGACACATCCGCACCGCTGCTTATCACATTCTGGAGGTGGATACAGATACCACATACTTGCTATGCACAGATGTGGAGGGTAACACACATACATTAGCTATGCACAGATCTATGAACAATTTAAACACAAGACCACAGCAGTGGAGATCTTGGATATGGGATTAAAACCCATCTGGAGGGATTAAACATACAGCAGCTATGCACAGATCTGGAGGGATTAAACACACAGCAGCTATGCACAGATCTGGAGGGATTAAACACACCGCAGCTATGCACAGATCTGGAGGGATTAAACACACAGCAGCTATGCACAGATCTGGAGGGATTAAACACACAGCAGCTATGCACAGATCTGGAGGGATTAAACATACAGCAGCTATGCACAGATCTGGAGGGATTAAACATACAGCAGCTATGCACAGATCTGGAGGGATTAAACATACAGCAGGTATGCACAGATCTGGAGGGATTAAACATACAGCAGGTATGCACAGATCTGGAGGGATTAAACACACAGCAGCTATGCACAGATGTGGAGGGATTACACATACAGCAGCTATGCACAGATCTGGAGGGATTAAACATACAGCAGCTATGCACAGATCTGGAGGGATTACACATACAGCAGCTATGCACAGATCTGGAGGGATTAAACATACGGCAGCTATGCACAGATGTGGAGGGATTAAACACACAGCAGCTATGCACAGATCTGGAGGGATTACACATACGGCAGCTATGCACAGATGTGGAGGGATTAAACATACAGCAGCTATGCACAGATCTGGAGGGATTAAACACACAGCAGCTATGCACAGATCTGGAGGGATTAAACACACAGCAGCTATGCACAGATCTGGAGGGATTAAACATACAGCAGCTATGCACAGATCTGGAGGGATTAAACACACAGCAGCTATGCACAGATGTGGAGGGATTAAACATACAGCAGCTATGCACAGATGTGGAGGGATTAAACATACAGCAGCTATGCACAGATCTGGAGGGATTAAACATACAGCAGCTATGCACAGATGTGGAGGGATTAAACATACAGCAGCTATGCACAGATCTGGAGGGATTAAACACAGCAGCTATGCACAGATGTGGAGGGATTAAACACACAGCAGCTATGCACAGATGTGGAGGGATTAAACATACAGCAGCTATGCACAGATGTGGAGGGATTAAACATACAGCAGCTATGCACAGATGTGGAGGGATTAAACACACAGCAGCTATGCACAGATCTGGAGGGATTAAACACAGCAGCTATGCACAGATCTGGAGGGATTAAACACACAGCAGCTATGCACAGATGTGGAGGGATTAAACATACAGCAGCTATGCACAGATGTGGAGGGATTAAACATACAGCAGCTATGCACAGATGTGGAGGGATTACACATACAGCAGCTATGCACAGATGTGGAGGGATTACACATACAGCAGCTATGCACAGATGTGGAGGGATTAAACATACAGCAGCTATGCACAGATGTGGAGGGATTAAACATACAGCAGCTATGCACAGATGTGGAGGGATTAAACACACAGCAGCTATGCACAGATGTGGAGGGATTACACATACAGCAGCTATGCACAGATCTGGAGGGATTAAACACACAGCAGCTATGCACAGATGTGGAGGGATTAAACATACAGCAGCTATGCACAGATGTGGAGGGATTACACATACAGCAGCTATGCACAGATCTGGAGGGATTAAACATACAGCAGCTATGCACAGATCTGGAGGGATTAAACATACAGCAGCTATGCACAGATGTGGAGGGATTAAACATACAGCAGCTATGCACAGATGTGGAGGGATTACACATACAGCAGCTATGCACAGATCTGGAGGGATTAAACATACAGCAGCTATGCACAGATGTGGAGGGATTAAACACACACCAGCTATGCACAGATCTGGAGGGATTAAACACACAGCAGCTATGCACAGATCTGGAGGGATTAAACATACACCAGCTATGCACAGATCTGGAGGGATTAAACATACAGCAGCTATGCACAGATCTGGAGGGATTAAACACACAGCAGCTATGCACAGATCTGGAGGGATTAAACACACAGCAGCTATGCACAGATCTGGAGGGATTAAACATACACCAGCTATGCACAGATCTGGAGGGATTAAACATACAGCAGCTATGCACAGATCTGGAGGGATTAAACACACAGCAGCTATGCACAGATCTGGAGGGATTAAACACACAGCAGCTATGCACAGATGTGGAGGGATTAAACACACAGCAGCTATGCACAGATCTGGAGGGATTAAACATACGGCAGCTATGCACAGATCTGGAGGGATTAAACATACACCAGCTATGCACAGATCTGGAGGGATTAAACATACAGCAGCTATGCACAGATCTGGAGGGATTAAACACACAGCAGCTATGCACAGATCTGGAGGGATTAAACACACAGCAGCTATGCACAGATGTGGAGGGATTAAACACACAGCAGCTATGCACAGATCTGGAGGGATTAAACATACGGCAGCTATGCACAGATCTGGAGGGATTAAACATACAGCAGCTATGCACAGATCTGGAGGGATTAAACATACAGCAGCTATGCACAGATCTGGAGGGATTAAACACACAGCAGCTATGCACAGATCTGGAGGGATTAAACATACGGCAGCTATGCACAGATCTGGAGGGATTAAACATACAGCAGCTATGCACAGATCTGGAGGGATTAAACACACAGCAGCTATGCACAGATCTGGAGGGATTAAACATACAGCAGCTATGCACAGATCTGGAGGGATTAAACATACAGCAGCTATGCACAGATCTGGAGGGATTAAACATACAGCAGCTATGCACAGATGTGGAGGGATTAAACATACGGCAGCTATGCACAGATCTGGAGGGATTACACATACAGCAGCTATGCACAGATGTGGAGGGATTAAACACACAGCAGCTATGCACAGATCTGGAGGGATTAGACATACAGCAGCTATGCACAGATCTGGAGGGATTAGACATACAGCAGCTATGCACAGATCTGGAGGGATTAAACACACAGCAGCTATGCACAGATGTGGAGGGATTACACATACAGCAGCTATGCACAGATCTGGAGGGATTAAACATACA
The DNA here is from genome assembly GCA_022702515.1 of Ilyophis sp. 1 JC-2022. Lineage (NCBI taxonomy): Eukaryota > Metazoa > Chordata > Actinopteri > Anguilliformes > Synaphobranchidae > Ilyophis > Ilyophis sp. 1 JC-2022. The sequence continues at coordinate 109,452,927 of CM040396.1, forward strand.
GCAGCTATGCACAGATGTGGAGGGATTAAACATACGGCAGCTATGCACAGATCTGGAGGGATTACACATACAGCAGCTATGCACAGATGTGGAGGGATTAAACACACAGCAGCTATGCACAGATCTGGAGGGATTAAACATACAGCAGCTATGCCCAGATCTGGAGGGATTAAACATACGGCAGCTATGCACAGATCTGGAGGGATTACACATACAGCAGCTATGCACAGATGTGGAGGGATTACACATACGGCAGCTATGCACAGATCTGGAGGGATTACACATACAGCAGCTATGCACAGATGTGGAGGGATTAAACATACAGCAGCTATGCACAGATCTGGAGGGATTAAACATACAGCAGCTATGCACAGATGTGGAGGGATTAAACATACGGCAGCTATGCACAGATCTGGAGGGATTACACATACAGCAGCTATGCACAGATGTGGAGGGATTAAACATACAGCAGCTATGCACAGATGTGGAGGGATTAAACATACAGCAGCTATGCACAGATCTGGAGGGATTAAACATACAGCAGCTATGCACAGATGTGGAGGGATTAAACATACGGCAGCTATGCACAGATCTGGAGGGATTACACATACAGCAGATATGCACAGATCTGGAGGGATTACACATACAGCAGCTATGCACAGATGTGGAGGGATTAAACATACAGCAGATATGCACAGATCTGGAGGGATTAAACATACAGCAGGTATGCACAGATGTGGAGGGATTACACATACAGCAGCTATGCACAGATCTGGAGGGATTAAACATACAGCAGATATGCACAGATCTGGAGGGATTACACATACAGCAGCTATGCACAGATCTGGAGGGATTAAACACACAGCAGCTATGCACAGATGTGGAGGGATTAAACATACAGCAGCTATGCACAGATGTGGAGGGATTAAACACACAGCAGCTATGCACAGATCTGGAGGGATTAAACATACAGCAGCTATGCACAGATGTGGAGGGATTAAACATACAGCAGCTATGCACAGATCTGGAGGGATTAAACACACAGCAGCTATGCACAGATCTGGAGGGATTAAACATACAGCAGCTATGCACAGATCTGGAGGGATTAAACACACAGCAGCTATGCACAGATCTGGAGGGATTAAACATACAGCAGCTATGCACAGATGTGGAGGGATTAAACACACAGCAGCTATGCACAGATCTGGAGGGATTAAACACACAGCAGCTATGCACAGATCTGGAGGGATTAAACATACAGCAGCTATGCACAGATCTGGAGGGATTAAACACACAGCAGCTATGCACAGATGTGGAGGGATTAAACATACAGCAGCTATGCACAGATCTGGAGGGATTAAACATACAGCAGCTATGCACAGATCTGGAGGGATTAAACACACAGCAGCTATGCACAGATCTGGAGGGATTAGAATGAATATGTGTATTCCACCGTCTCTGCACAGGGAAATTTCAGTTAATGACAGTTTGGTGGGGTTTTGGCTGTTAAAATGTGAATGTTGTTTGTAGTGTTTGTGTGTGCGTGTGTTTGTGCCTGCGTGCATGTGTTTGTGCGTGTGTTTGTGCGTGCGTGTGTCTTGTGTTCTTATCTCTGTCTCCATGCGTTGCAGCCGCCGCCGCTGATCACGGATAAGCAGCTGGATGAGCGGGACCACACGGTGGATGAGTGGAAAGGTAACATGCCTGTATACGTGTGCTTCATATGTAACGCAGGGCCTGCATGCGTGTGCTTCATATGTAATGCAGGACCTGCATGCGTGTGCTTCATATGTAATGCTGGGCCTGTATGCATGTGCTTCATATGTAATGTAGGGCTCATGCCTGCATGTGTGTGCTTCATATGTAATGCTGGGCCTGTATGCATGTGCTTCATATGTAATGTAGGGCTCATGCCTGCATGTGTGTGCTTCATATGTAATGCTGGGCCTGCATGCGTGTGCTTCATATGTAATACTGGGCCTGTATACGTGTGTTTTATATGTAATGCAGGGCCTGCATACGTGTGCTTCATATGTAATGCTGGGCCTGCATGCGTGTGCTTCATATGTAATGCTGGGCCTGCATGCGTGTGCTTCATATGTAATGCTGGGCCTGCATGCGTGTGCTTCATATGTAATGCTGGGCCTGTATGCGTGTGCTTCATATGTAATGCTGGGCCTGTATGCGTGTGCTTCATATGTAATGCTGGGCCTGTATGCGTGTGCTTCATATGTAATGCTGGGCCTGTATGCGTGTGCTTCATATGTAATGCTGGGCCTCTATGCGTGTGCTTCATATGTAATGCAGGGCCTGTATACGTGTGCTTCATATGTAATGCTGGGCCTGCATGCGTGTGCTTCATATGTAATGCAGGTTATGATTTATTCACACTCCACCTCCGCCATTTTGATTGTAGTTTGTAGATACATTTATTTGGCTATTTATATGTTCAGAACTACATGTATTTCTTGGGGGGTGTATTGAAGCACAGAATAGCCATTGCCGCCAGAGCAATCTGGATGCACTCAGACTTCCTTGCTTATTTGAATATCTATGCCGGTGGCTTGAATTATAACGATTAATATTTCTTGTACTGGCATAGCATTGGATACCGTTTCCTCGCATTACTGACGTGCTCTGTGAGTCTCATACTGCCCGTGCTCTGTGTGATTTCTGTATTAGACCTGATCTACAAAGAGGTGCAGGATTGGGAGGAGAGATTAAAGAATGGAGTGATCCGGGGACAGCCTGCGTCTTTAGGTTAGTTACACTGTTCTGTTACATACTATATGTCACTACCATAGCAACAGTTACGTACTACTGCACTCTGTCACTACCATAGCAACAGTTACATTCGACTGCACTCTGTCACTACCATAGCAACAGTTACAAACTACTGCACTCTGTCACCACCATAGCAACAGCTTTTCTTACCTGTTGCAGTTCTCTTATTGGATAAAACTTTTAACAGGCCTGACGTGTGAGGAAAGATGCTTGCTGTTAGTGTCATCGAAGAGATGGGTCAATCCACATGAAAACGGATCATTAAAATATAACTTAGAAGTAGGCCTACCTATGGTTTCCTTATGTAGCTACTAAACAAGCTACTGATTCAGAATTTAGCTTGAATGCTGGCCTGCTAGCTGGCTTGACTACTACTAGTTAATTTACGAGCTAGGGGAGGTTATCTTTTTCTCATTCAAGAGTTTGCAAAGATAAGGGCCGCCGCGGTGGTACAGCGGTAAAGACCGCTGACTTTCAGTCAGCGCAGTTGTACTCCGAGGATCGGGGTTCGCGCCCCGGTCCTGCCATAGCCGAGCGTGGCCGGTGCCCTGTGGAGCGCAATTGGAAAGAACCGCGGTCGCTTCCGGTGGGGGGAGGGGCTCGGAGAGAACCGCTGCGCACAGTAGAACCCAGGGCGTGTCACGTTCAGGAGCTGCGCCTGTAGAGGACGCCCTCCCTAAAAATACCAATTGACGGGGTTGTGCAGCGGTGGTTCTCTAGCGGTTGCTACACGGGGGGAATTGAATTAGAATAGGGGTTCAATTGGCTACTAAATTGGGAGAAAAGGGAAAAATCTGAAACAAATTTAAAAAAATAAAAAAAAAGTTTGCAAAGATAGATTGGTTTTAAATGTCCACATGCAAAATATTCACACATTTTCTAGCAAGGCCTTGCGAATATTTTCCCATGGTGTCACACATAATAATGATAATAACAATAATAATAATGGTGATAAATATGGTGATGATCACAGTGGAATAAAAATCCATACAACATCACATACATCAATAAAAATAAAAACGACAAGTCAGCAATTTCATAAAGGTAATCTAAATCAACAGTGTTTTGAATAGCTGTGCTATTTCTTTTGTGTGTGTGTGTGTGTGTGTGTGTAAGCTGGGTCATTTATACACAAATAATTTTACCCACTGGCTGTTAATCCCAATGACAGTCATTCTCATGGCTTCTCTCTGCCCTTAAGTGTAAATGAAACAAGTGCACTAGCACTTGTAATGTTGCTGCCAACGTCAAAACGTGGATGTTTTTCTCAAACGTGAAAGACCTCTAAAGCGCCCAGTATGTGAAGCAGAAGTCTAAATGTTGCATTCTAAACTTAATTTTAATTTTATTTAAAGACCCCTGCATGATTCATCCCAGTCTCCTCTTGCTGGGGTCAAGCTGCTATGGGTGGACCCCATCCCAGTCTCCTCTGGCTGGGGACAAGCTGCTAAGTAAGGGCCCTGGGTGGACCCCATCCCAGTCTCCTCTGGCTGGGTCAAGCTGCTGCCCCTGGGTGGACCCCATCCCAGTCTCTCTGGCTGGGTCAAGCTCACCCCTGTGGACCCCATCCCAGTCTCCGCTGGGGTCAAGCTGCTACCCCTGGTGGACCCCATGGTCCCTGTTAAAAATTTTATGAGACTGCAAATGGGTGCTCACAAAGCAATCTTTGCTTTAGTGCGGAGTCTGCATCTTGTCCAGAAAGCAGCCGGTGTGGGTGCAGGGGTCCTCAATCTTATTCAGTAAGGCTGGTGTGGGTGCAGGGATCCTCAATCTTATCCAGTAAGGGCCGGTGTCGGTGCAGGGATCCAATCTTATCCAGGGGGGTGGGTGCAGGGGTCCCAGGGGCCGGTGTGGGTGCAGGGGTCCTCAATCTTATCCAGTAAGGGTCGGTGTGGGTGCAGGGGTCCTCAATCTTATTCAGTAAGGGCCGGTGTGGGTGCAGGGGTCCTCAATCTTATTCAGTAAGGGTCGGTGTGGGTGCAGGGGTCCTCAATCTTATCCAGAAAGGGCCGGTGTGGGTGCAGGGGTCCTCAATCTTATCCAGAAAGGGCTGGTGTGGGTCAAGCAGTTACACACCTGATTCTACTAATCACGGTCTTTAGTAATTTAGTAGAATCATGTTGGTTGGAACAAAAGCCTACACCGGATGTAGAATGCTTGCTTTAGGTAATGATTCGATTACTGCGATGGCTGAGGTTGAGATACTGCTGGAAACGCAAAACGTCATCTGTGTAATACCGCAGCTTAACTGCTTCCTGTTGTGCGGTTGGGAAAAATTAACACAGCCAGAAATGTTCCAGCCAACTCGGGCCAGCTGGTGGGATGAGGCCACATTTCTCCAGCTGTAGAGAGCTCTGGATCCCAGTCTGCCGGCCGGGTACGTCGCCCAGACTCAAATGGACCCTTTGGGGGGCGCAGTCCTTGTTCATTTCTGATTTATCGCTCGCTCTCTCTCTCATAGCACAGGTGCAGCAGTAATCAGTGGCTCCCAGCGCCTGTCGACGTCTTCCTCCGTCGACACGTCGTCCGCCTGCACTGACCCCGCCATGGCTTCGGACACGGACAGCAGTCTAGAAACATCCGTGGGTCCGCTCGACTGCTGCAGATGACTATCAGCTCCTCGTACGCTCACTCTTTTGTGTTTGGTGAGATAGAATTTAGGCCACTTTTTAAAAAGATTTTGTTCTCAGAATTTTGCTTTTGGGCTGTAAATAATTGTGGCGGATCTTTTGAACATTTTGATTTTAAAAGCTAAGGAATCTACTGAATGTGAATATTTTGCGATGTTTTTTTTATTATTATTTAATTTTTTTTTTCTCTGGCAATATAATTTTGCCATACTGTTGTAGAATGATGAAGATCATTTGTAAGGATTTAAAGGTAAATATACTTTAATTTTATATATTTAATTTTTTACTTTCAGTGTGCCATTTTTTTTAAATCACATTTTAAGTGAGCACCCATTGAAATATGGCATTATTGTTTTACATTAAAATCAGAAATTTAATATTGCATTACTTGCATGAAGTGCAAATATCCAGGCCGTAGATATCGAACAGATTTGTTATATATATTTAAGGACTTTGTTTGGCTTTACTGCATTATTGTAATAAGTTCTCCAGTTGAGGTAGGTTTTGTACATTAATTTGTCAAGAGATTCCTCTACTTGTTAGTTGTTAAGTTGTTTCCTGGCAAACTTTTCCAGGAAACCACTGATTGGTTACGTATTTCTAGTAAAAGTTGATTTGTTCAATGATTACTTCCAAATGCAGTGAAAGCTATCTTATAAGCCATCAAAGCTAAGGCAAATGTGCTAGCACTAACACAGTGAATGCTATGTTATACGCCATCAAAGCTAAGGCAAATGTGCTAGCACTAACACAGTGAATGCTATGTTATACGCCATCAAAGCTAAGGCAAATGTGCTAGCACTAACACAGTGAATGCTATGTTATACGCCATCAAAGCTAAGGCAAATGTGCTAGCACTAACACAGTGAATGCTATGTTATACGCCATCAAAGCTAAGGCGAATGTGCTAGCACTAACACAGTGAATGCTATGTTATACGCCATCAAAGCTAAGGCGAATGTACTAGCACAAAGCTAACCCTGCTTGTTTCTCGGTACTTGCTTGCTACGGCACTCGGCTCTTCTGCTGGGTCTTGCATTATCAGGAAACAGAGTATGAGACCACTTAAGAGGTTCTTTGCTAAATAGATCGCTAAAATTAGATTGTGGTCAGCTGATGGTAAATTATTTTTAAAATAGCTGAATGCCAGTTAAATTTGGTGAGCGGGACAAAGGCATTCATGTTACAAGGCTGCGTGACAAGGACAGATAACGGGTCCTCACAATGCCAGTTAAACGTGTTACATACTGTGTCAACATCTTTCTGAGAAATTCTGTTTTTAAAATGGAGGCGCCGCGGTGGTGCAGCGGTCTAAGACGCAGACTTTGTCTGTGCGGTTGCGCCCCGAGGATCGCGGGTTCGATCCCTGGTCCTGCCGGATCCCAGTATGGCCGGTGCCTTGAGGGAGCGGCAATTGGCGGGCGGGACTCGGAGAGAATCGTCGCACATAAGACAGCCCTGGGAGAGCTGGAATCACGGTTAGGAGCTTGAGGAGTCGCGCCCTGAAGAGGACGTGGCCCTCCTTCCTGCTACCGGATGAAGGGGTTGTAGCAGCGATTCTCTAGCGGTTGCTACACGGGGGAATTGCATTGCAGAGGGTCCATTGGCTACCAAATTGGGAGAAAATGGGAAAAATCTGGAGGAAAAAAAAGAATAATTCAGAAACCTTGGTCTACATTTTATGTAATGTATATACTTAATTTATATTGCAACTTACAGTATATTTAATGAGCATTAGGGCTTTTTTAATTTATAAAAAGGCTAAACAAGCCCCAAGAATTATTACAATACGGTAAGTAGTGATGGAACTCAGTATTGGGTGTACAATAAATTTAAACAAGCACATGAATTACTTGTCTGCCTGCCGAATACTCTGTATATGGTGTAAACTGATGCAGTTGTTAAAAAAAATTTGAGACTAAATTCTGATAAAAATTGTATGCAATAATAACAATATCCTTTTTTTTATTCATGGAAAAGTGCCTGTATTTTCTGTGCATTCATTCCTAAAGAGAGGCATTCATGTTTTTTTGAGGTACACAGATGGTGAAAGTAGTATTTTTTCCAGAATATTCCACAAAGCTAGTTTTATACTGCATGGGTGCAACTGAAACGTGTAAATGGCGCTTGGACACAACGACATGGCTTACTTTAATATGGTGTAGCACGTTTGTTTGATTGCTTTGAGACCCTTTCGAGTTTTTTTTTTTTTTTCAAGGTTTTTCATCAAAGTAAGAGGCGAATGAGGGCTGTAGTCTTGGCGTTGAGATGCAAGCTGACCACAGCTTACAGCTGCACTTCACTCCAAATTCCTTTATCAACATCTTCATACATTATTAGAAGTATGGAGTTACACAGAAAATGGTCAGCTACTATTTTGCGGCTTTTTTTTAATGACTTTTAAGCACAACCCATGGAAATGTACCCCTTTGTGAGTCCCCTGATGCTACTTATCATCCTCAGTACCCAGCACAATTCCTTTAACCAGGAGATTTTTACATTTGCATTTATTTTAAGTGCTCTTAATTTTTTTTCGTTTAGTTTTTTTCTGCTTTCCTGATACTTCTGTTGAAAATGTTACAATCAAGTTTAAAGTGAGCTTTGATGAACTACCTCACACTAAATTTTTTGAATAGTTCTAGGACAACATTAGCAACCCTCGTTACTAGGTGTAGAAAGCAAATGTGAAATAAAAACATTTGGTTATTTATTTGAATGCATACTATTGTCCATGTTAGGAAATGTCTAGCATCGTAATGTAATTGTAAATTTCACTTCCTTTTTTTTCTCTTTTTTTTAAAAACAGTTTATGTGCAATACCTTTTGTTATTTATACACGTAGTGAGCCATAGGCGTAGTCATTTAGATGTGTTTTGAAGGAGGTAGAAAAATGTTTGGTATTGTCATCCATGTATATATTTTTTAAACTCCCCCTCCCAACCACCCCCTCAAAAAACATTCTAATAATTTTGTCAGTACAGTCAATATTAATGTAATCAGCATTGCTGCTTTTGTGCCAGCGCCGTGGCAACAGTGGAGCGACCCAATGCTTAGTCAAATGGAGTTCGTTCGATGGTAAGGCCAAGTAACTAAACAAAAAGGATTGCCTAAATACAAGCTCATGTGATTATGGTTTTGCTGGTTTGTAATGTTTGCTTGATAGGCCAGCTATGCCGTTCATTTAAAACAACATAACACAGATGAGCATTATTGGAATATGTGTACTAGAATCCAATGATGCCAGCCTCAATAAAAGTATTGCAATTAAACAGTTGAATATGACCGTGTTTGTTATTTACCCCCCCCCCCCCCCCCCCCCCAGTATCAGAAGACTTTTGACTTTAGGCTAACAGCAAAGTGCTTTAATTGTGAATAACGGAATACTATTATTTATTATACCTGTGACGTTACAGCTGTTGACAAATGAAAGTAACATTACTGATATTCCCTGCCCAGAGCTGACGCCAAAATGCATCAAACATGGAAGTGTCTGATTTGATATAGAAAGTTTTGAACGATGTTTTGTCAGAAAAGCTTCTGCATCGCACATACTTCCACTGCTAGTTTTCTGAGTAAAAGAATACGTACAAACCCCAATTCCAAAAAAGTTGGAACAGTGTAAAATGCACGTAAAAGCAGAAAGCAGTGATTTGTAAATTATTTTACGTATATTTCATTGAAACCGGTACAAAGAAAAGATAATTAATGTTTGACTTTAACTTTATTGATTTTTGTAAATATATGCTAATTCAGAATTTGATGCTTGCAACACGTTCCAAAAAAGTAAAAAATAAATACCTGTTTGGAACATTCCACAGGTAAACAGCTGATGCTATCATGACTGGGTAAAATGGCTATTAAAAGACTCTTGATATCTTATTTTCAGGTACTCTTACAAGTGATAATATCACCTCTACATTTTCATGGATTTCTATGGGAATTGGGGGGTGGGACTAGATTAAGCTGTAAATTACATAGTATGGAATCCATGGTTGGCTTAAATGGCTGTAAGTCATCAAGGGTCTGACGTATCAAACGAGCCTTAAACCATCACTCTGCTGCCAGATATGCAGTAGATATGGATGGATAACTTGAAGGGTGTCTTCTCTTGACTTATTTTTCCATAGAGTTCAATAGGAAGATTTGTCAGGAGAAACGACCCTTAACGTGATCCATTCATATCTACTGCATATCTGGCAGCAGAGTGATGGTTTAAGGCTCGTTTGATACGTCAGACCCTTGATGACTTACAGCCATTTCGCCAACTATGTGTTCCATACTGTTCCAGCATAATTTACAGCTAAATCTAGTCCCACCCCCCAATTCCCATAGAAATCCATTAAAATGCAAAGACGTCATAGTATCGCTTGTTAGAGTACCAGAAAATAACATGTCAAGTCTTTTGAAATTTTGTTGGGTTACAGACATCAGGAAGTCATGGCATGCAAAGGATATGCCACCAAATGTAAAAAATGATTACTTTATTGTCCATTATTTTAAACTGTCCAATATTTTTGATGCCTTAAAATGGGGGGGGGGGGGGGGACTATGTACAAAAGGTTCTATCATTTCTAAACGGTTCGTCCGATATGGATGAAAATACCCTCAAATTAAAGCTGACAGTCTGCACTTCAACCTCATCGTCATTGTATCCTTTCAAACTCAAAAGTGCTAGAGTACAGTACCAAAATAACAAAAAATGTGTCACTGTCAAATGAATTATGGCGCTCACTGTATTTTTCCATAGAGTTCAATAAGAAAATGAGTCAGAAGAAACAACCCTTAAAGTGATCCATCCATATCTATCTGACAGCAGAGTGATGGTTTGAGGCTCGTTTGATACCTCAGACCCTTGATGACTTGTAGCCATTTAGCCAACCATAGGTTCCATACTATTCCTGTGTAATTTACAGCTTAATCTAGTCCCACCCCCCAATTCCCATAGAGATCCATTCAAATGCAGAGAGGTTATAGTATCGCTTGTAAGAGTACCTGAAAATAAGATATCAAGAGTCTTTTGATATCTTTTTATACCCAGTCATGATAGCATCACCTTTTACCTGTGGAATGTTTTTTTGCCCCCGTCGCAAATTTTTTTGGAACGTGTTGCAGGCATCAAATTACATTACATACACAAATTTGGAATTGGTGTATATTTACAAAAATCAATAAAGTTGATAAGGTAAAACATTAAATATAATTTATTTGTACTGTTTTCAATTAAATATATGTAAAATAATTTACAAATCACTGCTTTCTGCTTTTATGTGCATTTTACATAATCCCAACTATTTTGGATTTGGGGTTTGTACATTCTAGTTTGTGTACTGTAGTAATGTACTGCCATCATTAAGCAAGGCCATCTTGGATAATCATTCTCACAAAAACAATTACACTTGAAAACCAGATATTTTTTTGATTAGTTTCCAGTAAAAAAAAATTTAAATAAATTTTAAAAAGTGTAGAAAAAGAAACATGTTTGATAACCAAGGAGCTGTTCATTAGCATTTCAGTGTTTTGCATTTATTTGTCACTTCAAATACTGAGTCTTTATTTGGTTTAAATGACCAGTTATTTTAAATGTCTTTAAATTGGCACCTACTACATGTGTAGTACAGAATGTTGAGGGGGTGTGAGGAGAGTTGGAAATAGTTTACATTTAAATAAATCTATTCTGTTGACAGGGCTATGAAAAGGTAACTTCAAGTATGTAACAAGATTTAAACATCTTTCCTTCCAGTAATGATTGGAAATCAGTTAGAAACACAGGAAATTCACCCTGAAGATTACCACCTGAGAAAAGTTAATTTGCACAACATAACAAACAAACAATACATCCGAATGTTCTGATTGTACTCTTTCACAGTACAGGGACTTCACAAGACCGCTGTCTGATAAGGTAAGCAAGTCAGGTATAGGTCTAGGAAATAAGTGATAGTTTTCAGATTGGAAAAAAAACTAAAATCTAACATTTCTAGTGGATGACTGGATTTTTAAATTGCGCGTCCTTCTTAAAGGCAGAATTTATCATTCAGCTTCTCTTTTGTAAGTCTGCTACTGGAACACGAGGGATGTACTTTTCCATTTTTAACGCTAATTTACTTCTCAATAGGCTGAAGGTGGGGTTTGTTGTTTTGACCCAATATGGCTGAACTTACACTGCGAGGGAGTAACATTCTGTTGTCGAAGGCAAAGCGGTAGCCATCTTGTGTGGACCAAGCAATGTGTTTTTCTGCACCATGCAATAACCCTAAAGGGACAGTTCAGGGGTCCTTGTTGTGTTTTAATTTAGTCACTCACCATGAGGTGCGTGTATGAAATTTGGTCTTCCACTGCAAGCGGTTTTAACAGTAAAGTCATGCTTTGGTTCAGTGTGTCCATACAGTGATAGCCTGACCTTTTTCAAATAATTATTATTAAATGCATTACCCTTTTAGACACCAGTAAAATTCCTGCAAAAAAAACACTGAAAATTATAGAAGACATTTCTTACTTCACATGATTGTACATTTTGGTGAATAATTATGCATTGAAACTTTTTATGGATTCACAAGTGTTTTAAATTTTTACCAGCGTCTAAAGCGGTATTTCAAAGTTAATCATATTTCAAATATGTAGCCATTTGACCCAGGTATGGTAACAGCAGTAATTCAGCCATAGCTAGCAACCCTAAAGTCCAAATACACATTACAATCTGCAGGTGCTGTATGCAACAAAAACAAAACAAAAAAACTACAGTTTCTCAATATACCCATGATGCACGAGTAAAAGAGATAAATAATACGAGTACAGTCCGCAGAAAGGCTGTGCGCAGGTGTTATACGTTGCCGCTCCTTGTTCCGAGCGTCAGATCCCCGAGGGTAGAGAAGAATTCCTCCATCTCTTTCTGCAGAAGCCGATTCCTCGTCTCGCAATCCTCACGGGCGCGCTCCGAGTTGCGCAGTTTGATTTCCAGCATTCGATATTTCTTCCGTTCCTGGTCGAGCTCCGACTCCAGCCTTTCCACACGGGCGCCGAGTGACACACTCGACTCTTCCGGTCTGCAAAAAAACAAGCCAGCTAATCAAGAGGCTCTCCTTCCACAAGCCAGCCAATCAGAGGTCCTGCTTCCACAAGCCAAACGATCCAGCCAATACTTTTTTTTTTTCTCCCAGAAAAATAAATTGCCAAACAAAAACAAAGTTGTTACTGACAACTTCTAGGTTGAAATCCCAGGAGATATCACTGTTCTGAGTTTCTGATCTTTGTGCAATTTGAACCATTCAGGTTATATCCATACTGTTAGTATTAGTACTGATTTGTCTGTTGGCAGTATGTGCTCGAGTTCATGTAACTAATAGAAAAAAGGATAACAAATTACACGACATTTACTCTCGAATATTAATATAACTTGCAAGCATTTTATATTCCTGCATGCATAAATTAACACATAAAACGAAATAGATGATGTAAAATGACGGGCCTACCATGTCATCAAATACATAACAAACGTGTATTAAAAAAACTGTTTAAAAAAACTTGCCATCGCAAGATTAGCGTGGGGTTAACTTTACAACCTAAATAAACTCACAACTCGGTTGTTTTAATTAAATTTACCATGAATCCACTTCTTAAAGATAATGTGCAATTTTGGCCACTTGTTCTAAAAGTGGCGCTGATGAGCCGAACAGACCCAGCGCCGTGTTATGTAGCACCAAAGAAGAAGAAGTTACGATTACGAATCGACACGGTGAAAAACAGCGGAATATTTGTCTCAAAATTCTGTCCGCAAATCCAAGCAGATCAAGCGTGTCCTTCGATCGGAAAAAGTAGATTCGCCAGTTCGCAAGCAAAGCTTTTGATTTGTACATGTGAAAATGGGAAACATATCTGTAAAAGTTATTTGCATTTGTGAATATAATTTTTGCATTCGTCCAAATTATGATTTACGAAACACAAATTGAGAGGTGTGTGTGTGTGGATGGAAAACACGTACTTGTGAATTATATCTACGAACACAAATTGAGAGGTGTGTGTGTGTGTGTGTATGGTAAATACAATTGTGGATTATACTTTTGTGCTTGTTTATTTTTGATAGAAATCTACCTCCATAACATAGTGTCAAGATGGAAAAGGTTAAGGTAAACGTGTTTTTAAAGGGGCTATATTTAACGTTCAGAAAATCCTTCTCATTACTGACACCGGTGGCCGTTAAGTGAACTGCAGCCAGTTCTGTGACTGCAGCAGCAGAGAGAGGAGTCACATCCTTAATTCACAAAATTATTTTTTCTGCAAACCCGACACGAATGGTTTACAACCCTTAGGCTCTTATATGCCACAGAGAAATCGGGGAAGGTCTCATTTTTTAAGTTACGTTACAATCTGTTCATGCATTGGCAATTTAAAGAGATTCATGCATGTACAAATCTTCCATATAGCCCCTGTAAGAGACGTCAAACATTGAATCAGGTCAACCCAGAACATAATATTAAAATTAATCCCCCCCCCCCCCTAAAATGAGCTATATAATAGGGGATCGGCCGGTTGCACCAGCTGTGTATAAGTAAGTTCTAGTTCTAACTGAATTCTCTACTAAATTACAATACTTGCACACTACTAAAATAAAACATGTTGCACCACAAAACATAGGTAGAATGTAACCCTACATATAAGCTAAATATTTACACAAGCCATTGACCAGGAATAACGGCGTAAATAATGTTTCAATGGCAGACCGATTTGAATGATGTTGACGAATTGCTTTAAAACTATGAACCAACAACCAATCGCCAACAATTTTGCGATAGGCCTATAGACTGCAGTCTCCAGACGTGTATGACGACGTTGATATCGACGCCTGTCTCGTTTTAATTAAGAGATAAGACATAACTGTAGGCTAATGTGATTAACAGACATGCTAGCTGCTGATAGGAATGGTGCGCTTTAACTAACTGCTTGATCATGGTTTTGCTAATAGAAGTTGGCAAACAGCTCAGTCTCAAACAACTACTCCTGTTACCGTAGCTAACTAGCTGTCCCAACCAAAAAAAAAAAGCACCATAAAGTAGCTTGCTAATAATGGTGGGTCAATAATACATAACAAATTTGCGTCACCAAGGTAACGTTCATTTCCTATTTACATTTTTTAATGCTGCTCATTGAATCAATCAACATCGACCTAATTTTGTGCGACTATACATTACGCGAGCTTACGTTCTACTCACTAAGTTTTGTGTTAAGGACACGTGGTGCAACTAAATTTAGTAGCTCACTAGTTGTAAACTAACTAGTAGCTACTAAGCCTGTAGTGTGAGCTTTACGTAGCAACTTAAGGTAGAACTTACAAAATAGCTGGTGCAACCCTACCCAGATGGCCATGATATCGCCTTGTGTGAGTGCAGCGTTGGGCGCTATCCAGATTCTCACTCAGGTCAGGAGCGGCTGGTGCTGTCGGCGCCGCAACACTCTTGTCTTTGAAAAGGGAATGGGTGCGTGGGGGTGCTGGAGAACAGATATGTAATACATTCCCCCCAAACAAAACTCCATCCCGTCTTAAATGTAATTAGTAATTAATTGTTTATTGTGTCAATAACTACATACATGGTGCTGGTATTATCAATGTATTTTGTCCAATAATAGAGGAAAGTAACACGTTGGAGTTCCGTAGAATCGCTATTCTGTTGAGACGGTTTTGATGCGCTTGCCTTTGACTTGACTTTTCAGATTTTCATTCATGTTGTGATAATGTTGCGTTGCGTTGGATGTCTGGTAAATAACTCCACCGAATCGTGAAGTTTATGACGGGACGATTTACTTCATCCTGCAACCGATCACCCGATTTTAATCTGTGTGGTGTGGTATACGTGCTTGGGCCTCCATCTTGTCTAATCCGCTAGGCAAAGGGATCACTTGTAACATACAAATAGTAATTTGGTCCCATAACCTCACTTGTGCTGTGTTTCACAATGTCATGTTCGTAAAGAATGGTTGTGCTTAACGAAGGGATGCTGTTTAAAGGTTTACATGAAAACTGGTTCACTAAAGGTTTGGATTGTAATGAAATAAAACCGTTGGTATTTTTTTATAGATTGTTGCGGTTGACGGTATTACTGGATCGGCCAAACCCTAGAGAGGAGCTCCATCAGTCATTGTACACTGGTAACTACGTTCAGAAGGCCAGCAGTGATTGGTGGACACTTTCTGGCTAAAGGCTAAAAGGATCCACCGATGCTATTGCAATTGCTCTGTTAGTTGTTACTAATGTACTCCATGTTTGGTGAAGCTCTTCTCTGTGATATCGTGGCCACCTTTTCCCAATTATATTACTCTTGCCATAAAACAGGAAGTGTTTGGTCCTTACTTTGTTATTCCGGTCTCGCAGAATGGTAGCCGAGCCCTCAGATCGTCCTTGAGCTCGCTCACCAGGTCAGTGAGTGCCTTAGGGCAGCTGTAGACTGTGTTTCCATTCTCGCTGCAGCCAGTGCTGCTTACGCAACGCTCCAGGGCATCGCTGCTGCTCTCCGGCTCCGCCCCAAGCACCGCCTCCGACCGCCAATCACACCCAGGCCCTGAGGAGGCGGAGCCTGAGCCAGAGTCGGCGAGCGAGATCTCGCCGGACAACGAGTCCCACGGCGTGTAGCCGCCGCCGCCGCCCCCCCCGTTGGCGGCCGCCACACTGGGTGCGCTCAAGCTCGACGCCGTCACGTTGTCGTAGGTGGAGAGCCGCTGGGACAGGGGCGATCCGCTCGAGTCGCGCCCACGCACCCGTTCTCCGGACGACGTGCGCCGGTGGCTCCGCAGTGACGACAGGCCGTTCATCAGCCAGTTCCCACCGCTCGGCAGGCTGGACACGTCCACCGACGACCCGCCCAGCTTGGCCCCGGGGCCCTTGAACGAGCACTTCCAGGCGGGGAGGGACCGGCCCTGCTTGCTGGGGCTGACGGCGGAGAGGGGCGCAGTCGCATGGACCTCCAGGCAGGGGGCGCTGCCGCTTGAGTCCCCGCCCACCGAGGAGGACGGGCGGCTCTGGAGGTCCTCCTCAGAGATCCATTCTACCGAGCAGCGCTGGGACGGGGCCCGGACATCCCGCGGGGGGCCAGAGGGGGACCCAGCATCTGGGCCCC
>CM040396.1:109469942-109624942 GCA_022702515.1 Ilyophis sp. 1 JC-2022
CACATGGAGACAGAGCTTCCAGTTAACCTCATCCTCTAACTGCAGCTGTAACTCACAGCACATGGAGACAGAGCTTCCAGTTAACCTCATCCTCTAACTGCAGCTGTAACTCACAGCACATGGAGACAGAGCTTCCAGTTAACCTCATCCTCTAAATGCAGCTCTAACTCACAGCACATGGAGACAGAGCTTCCAGTTAACCTCATCCTCTTACTGCAGCTCTAACTCACAGCACATGGAGACAGAGCTTCCAGTTAACCTCATCCTCTTACTGCAGCTCTAACTCACAGCACATGGAGACAGAGCTTCCAGTTAACCTCATCCTCTAACTGCAGCTCTAACTCACAGCACATGGAGACAGAGCTTCCAGTTAACCTCATCCTCTTACTGCAGCTCTAAGTCACGAAACAACTGAATACGACAAAATACCTCTCACCGATACCTGAGTGTGATAATACACCCACCTACACCAGAAAGTTGACAGTGACAATAAACGGAGACCACGTGTCTTTATTTTTAATTTGCATCTGCAACGTGGAGTAGCCTTGTCGAGGTTTTATGTTTGCAGTTGGCTACTGCGATAGGTGGGAAAATAGAGTAGACAGATAACAGTTTGCAGTTAGCGAGGTACGTTGGTAACTTATTTGATTTATAGCAAAATTTAGGATATTTTGATAAAGCTATTAAAGTGCAACGTTTTTCTCTAATGATCGGGAGAAGCTTACAGGAGAGCGTAAATACAGAGATTTTAGTCTCTCTCGATGGGCTTTGGTAACTCTGAGGGAAATTCCCCCACAACATTATTCCCTGCTCATTAAGGGTGATCACAAGTTACAATTTAATCCATGTGTAGGCTCCATGAACATTTAGATTTAGGCTATGGAATCTGGATTTTCATTGCAATAAAACACAAATCGCTGGTTAAATTTAATCTACAGGCCAGGCCTAAATTAATTCCATTGCCAATGAGGCAATTTGCCAAAAGCTCTCAAACTAGAATGCTCAGATTGTCTTTGACATCACGATGTGTCAACCATCGCTGATGCCCATAAATCTTAGTCGATAGACGATGGTATCCGAGGCCCCAACACTATTGCTGTAGATGCTAACTTTTAAGCAATGTAAATAAATATGCTTTGCTACAGCAAAGCAAAGTTATTTATTGATTTTTAGGCCTATTGCTACTCTCATAACTCATGGGAACAACCAAAGTGGCTGTTTTTTTTATTTTATTTCTCCTGGGGGAGCCAGAAGGTGACAGTGACACTGAAGTATAACTAAACAGTTATGTAAATATGAACCTGTTTCATTACCTTAGCTCTCCTGTAATTGCCCTTTTGAAGTAAATTGGAAGATCCATTGATCGATCACTCTTCATAGACAGACAACTGGGCACAGGTGACCCTGCTCTTTCCTCCTGGACCCTGTGAACAAAACATGGAGACAGAGCTTCCAGTTAACCGCATCCTCTTACTGCAGCTCTAACTCACAGCACATGGAGACAGAGCTTCCAGTTAACCTCATCCTCTTACTGCAGCTCTAACTCACAGCACATGGAGACAGAGCTTCCAGTTAACCTCATCCTCTTACTGCAGCTCTAACTCACAGCACCTGGAGACAGAGCTTCCAGTTAACCTCATCCTCTTACTGCCGCTCTAACTCACAGCACATGGAGACAGAGCTTCCAGTTAACCTCATCCTCTTACTGCAGCTCTAACTCACAGCACATGGAGACAGAGCTTCCAGTTAACCTCATCCTCTAACTGCAGCTGTAACTCACAGCACCTGGAGACAGAGCTTCCAGTTAACCTCATCCACTTACTGCAGCTCTAACTCACAGCACATGGAGACAGAGCTTCCAGTTAACCTCATCCTCTTACTGCAGCTCTAACTCACAGCACATGGAGACAGAGCTTACAGTTAACCTCATCCTCTTACTGCAGCTATAACTCACAGCACATGGAGACAGAGCTTCCAGTTAACCTCATCCTCTTACTGCAGCTCTAATGCACAGCACATGGAGACAGAGCTTCCAGGTAACCTCATCCTCTTACTGCAGCTCTAACTCACAGCACATGGAGACAGAGCTTCCAGTTAACCTCATCCTCTTACTGCAGCTCTAACTCACAGCACATGGAGACAGAGCTTCCAGTTAACCTCATCCTCTAACTGCAGCTGTAACTCACAGCACATGGAGACAGAGCTTCCAGTTAACCTCATCCTCTAACTGCAGCTGTAACTCACAGCACATGGAGACAGAGCTTCCAGTTAACCTCATCCTCTAAATGCAGCTCTAACTCACAGCACATGGAGACAGAGCTTCCAGTTAACCTCATCCTCTTACTGCAGCTCTAACTCACAGCACATGGAGACAGAGCTTCCAGTTAACCTCATCCTCTTACTGCAGCTCTAACTCACAGCACATGGAGACAGAGCTTCCAGTTAACCTCATCCTCTAACTGCAGCTCTAACTCACAGCACATGGAGACAGAGCTTCCAGTTAACCTCATCCTCTTACTGCAGCTCTAAGTCACGAAACAACTGAATACGACAAAATACCTCTCACCGATACCTGAGTGTGATAATACACCCACCTACACCAGAAAGTTGACAGTGACAATAAACGGAGACCACGTGTCTTTATTTTTAATTTGCATCTGCAACGTGGAGTAGCCTTGTCGAGGTTTTATGTTTGCAGTTGGCTACTGCGATAGGTGGGATAATACAGTAGACAGATAACAGTTTGCAGTTAGCTAGGTATATTGGTAACTTATTTGATTTATAGCAAAAGTTAGGATATTTTGATGAAGCTATTAAAGTGCAAGGTTTTTCTCTAATGATCAGGAGAAGCTTACAGGAGAGCGTAAATACAGAGATTTTAGTCTCTCTCGATGGGCTTTGGTAACTCTGAGGGAAATTCCCCCACAACATTATTCCCTGCTCATTAAGGGTGATCACAAGTTACAATTTAATCCATGTGTAGGCTCCATGAACATTTAGATTTAGGCTATGGAATCTGGATTTTCATTGCAATAAAACACAAATCGCTGGTTAAATTTAATCTACAGGCCAGGCCTAAATTAATTCCATTGCCAATGAGGCAATTTGCCAAAAGCTCTCAAACTAGAATGCTCAGATTGTCTTTGACATCACGATGTGTCAACCATCGCTGATGCCCATAAATCTTAGTCGATAGACGATGGTATCCGAGGCCCCAACACTATTGCTGTAGATGCTAACTTTTAAGCAATGTAAATAAATATGCTTTGCTACAGAAAAGCAAAGTTATTTATTGATTTTTAGGCCTATTGCTACTCTCATAACTCATGGGAACAACCAAAGTGGCTGTTTTTTTTTTTTATTTCTCCTGGGGGAGCCAGAAGGTGACAGTGACACTGAAGTATAACTAAACAGTTATGTAAATATGAACCTGTTTCATTACCTTGGCTCTCCTGTGAATGCCCTTCTGAAGGCAAGTGGAGGAGGATCCATTGATCGATCACTCTTCATAGACAGACAACTGGGCACAGGTGACCCTGCTCTTTCCTCCTGGACCCTGTGAACAAAACATGGAGACAGAGCTTCCAGTTAACCTCATCCTCTTACTGCAGCTCGATCTAACAGCACATGGAGACAGAGCTTCCAGTTAACATCATCTTCTTACTGCAGCTCTAACTCACAGCACATGGAGACAGAGCTTCCAGTTAACCTCATCCTCTTACTGCAGCTCTAACTCACAGCACATGGAGACAGAGCTTCCAGTTAACCTCATCCTCTTACTGCAGCTCTAACTCACAGCACATAGAGACAGAGCTTCCAGTTAACCTCATCCTCTTACTGCAGCTCGATCTAACAGCACATGGAGACAGAGCTTCCAGTTAACCTCATCCACTTACTGCAGCTATAACTCACAGCACATAGAGACAGAGCTTCCAGTTAACCTCATCCTCTTACTGCAGCTCTAACTCACAGCACATGGAGACAGAGCTTCCAGTTAACCTCATCCTCTTACTGTAGCTCTAATTCACAACACAAAGAGACAGAGCTTCCACTTAACCTCATCCTCTTACTGCAGCTCTAACTCACAGCACATGGAGACAGAGCTTCCAGTTAACCTCATCCTCTTACTGCAGCTCGATCTAACAGCACATGGAGACAGAGCTTCCAGTTAACCTCATCCTCTAACTGCAGCTCTAACTCACAGCACATGGAGACAGAGCTTCCAGTTAACCACATCCTCTTACTGCAGCTCTAACTCACAGCACATGGAGACAGAGCTTCCGGTTAACCTCATCCTCTTACTGCAGCTCTAACTCACAGCACAAAGAGACAGAGTTTCCAGTTAACCTCATCCTCTTACTGCAGCTCTAACTCACAGCACATGGAGACAGAGCCTCCAGTTAACCTCATCCTCTTACTGCAGCTCTAACTCACAGCACATGGAGACAGAGCTTCCAGTTAACCTCATCCTCTTACTGCAGCTCTAACTCACAGCACATGGACAGAGCTTCCAGTTAACCTCATCCTCTAACTGCAGCTGTAACTCACAGCACCTGGAGACAGAGCTTCCAGTTAACCTCATCCTCTAACTGCAGCTCTAACTCACAGCACATGGAGACAGAGCTTCCAGTTAACCTCATCCTCTTACTGCAGCTCTAACGCACAGCACATGGAGACAGAGCTTCCAGGTAACCTCATCCTCTTACTGCAGCTCTAACTCACAGCACATGGAGACAGAGCTTCCAGTTAACCTCATCCTCTTACTGCAGCTCTAACTCACAGCACATGGAGACAGAGCTTCCAGTTAACCTCATCCTCTAACTGCAGCTCTAACTCACAGCACATGGAGACAGAGCTTCCAGTTAACCTCATCCTCTTACTGCAGCTCTAAGTCACGAAACAACTGAATACGACAAAATACCTCTCACCGATACCTGAGTGTGATAATACACCCACCTACACCAGAAAGTTGACAGTGACAATAAACGGAGACCACGTGTCTTTATTTTTAATTTGCATCTGCAACGTGGAGTAGCCTTGTCGAGGTTTTATGTTTGCAGTTGGCTACTGCGATAGGTGGGATAATACAGTAGACAGATAACAGTTTGCAGTTAGCTAGGTATATTGGTAACTTATTTGATTTATAGCAAAAGTTAGGACATTTTGATGAAGCTATTAAAGTGCAAGGTTTTTCTCTAATGATCAGGAGAAGATTACAGGAGAGTGTAAATACAGAGATTTTAGTCTCTCTCGATGGGCTTTGGTAACTCTGAGGGAAATTCCCCCACAACATTATTCCCTGCTCATTAAGGGTGATCACAAGTTAAAATTTAATCCATGTGTAGGCTACATGAACATTTAGATTTAGGCTATGGAATCTGGATTTTCGTTGCAATAAAACACAAATCGCAGGTTAAATTTAATCTACAGGCCAGGCCTAAATTAATTCCATTGCCAATGAGGCAATTTGCCAAAAGCTCTCAAACTAGAATGCTCAGATCGTCTTTGACATCACGATGTGTCAACCATCGCTGATGCCCATAAATCTTAGTCGATAGACGATGGTATCCGAGGCCCCAACACTATTGCTGTAGATGCTAACTTTTAAGCAATGTAAA
Organism: Ilyophis sp. 1 JC-2022; assembly: GCA_022702515.1. Classification (NCBI taxonomy): domain Eukaryota; kingdom Metazoa; phylum Chordata; class Actinopteri; order Anguilliformes; family Synaphobranchidae; genus Ilyophis; species Ilyophis sp. 1 JC-2022. The sequence continues at coordinate 109,475,561 of CM040396.1, forward strand.
TAAATATGCTTTGCTACAGCAAAGCAAAGTTATTTATTGATTTTTAGGCCTATTGCTACTCTCATAACTCATGGGAACAACCAAAGTGGCTGTTTTTTTTTTTTTATTTCTCCTGGGGGAGCCAGAAGGTGACAGTGACACTGAAGTATAACTAAACAGTTATGTAAATATGAACCTGTTTCATTACCTTAGCTCTCCTGTAATTGCCCTTTTGAAGTAAATTGGAAGATCCATTGATCGATCACTCTTCATAGACAGACAACTGGGCACAGGTGACCCTGCTCTTTCCTCCTGGACCCTGTGAACAAAACATGGAGACAGAGCTTCCAGTTAACCGCATCCTCTTACTGCAGCTCTAACTCACAGCACATGGAGACAGAGCTTCCAGTTAACCTCATCCTCTTACTGCAGCTCTAACTCACAGCACATGGAGACAGAGCTTCCAGTTAACCTCATCCTCTTACTGCAGCTCTAACTCACAGCACCTGGAGACAGAGCTTCCAGTTAACCTCATCCTCTTACTGCCGCTCTAACTCACAGCACATGGAGACAGAGCTTCCAGTTAACCTCATCCTCTTACTGCAGCTCTAACTCACAGCACATGGAGACAGAGCTTCCAGTTAACCTCATCCTCTAACTGCAGCTGTAACTCACAGCACCTGGAGACAGAGCTTCCAGTTAACCTCATCCACTTACTGCAGCTCTAACTCACAGCACATGGAGACAGAGCTTCCAGTTAACCTCATCCTCTTACTGCAGCTCTAACTCACAGCACATGGAGACAGAGCTTACAGTTAACCTCATCCTCTTACTGCAGCTATAACTCACAGCACATGGAGACAGAGCTTCCAGTTAACCTCATCCTCTTACTGCAGCTCTAACGCACAGCACATGGAGACAGAGCTTCCAGGTAACCTCATCCTCTTACTGCAGCTCTAACTCACAGCACATGGAGACAGAGCTTCCAGTTAACCTCATCCTCTTACTGCAGCTCTAACTCACAGCACATGGAGACAGAGCTTCCAGTTAACCTCATCCTCTAACTGCAGCTGTAACTCACAGCACATGGAGACAGAGCTTCCAGTTAACCTCATCCTCTAACTGCAGCTGTAACTCACAGCACATGGAGACAGAGCTTCCAGTTAACCTCATCCTCTAAATGCAGCTCTAACTCACAGCACATGGAGACAGAGCTTCCAGTTAACCTCATCCTCTTACTGCAGCTCTAACTCACAGCACATGGAGACAGAGCTTCCAGTTAACCTCATCCTCTTACTGCAGCTCTAACTCACAGCACATGGAGACAGAGCTTCCAGTTAACCTCATCCTCTAACTGCAGCTCTAACTCACAGCACATGGAGACAGAGCTTCCAGTTAACCTCATCCTCTTACTGCAGCTCTAAGTCACGAAACAACTGAATACGACAAAATACCTCTCACCGATACCTGAGTGTGATAATACACCCACCTACACCAGAAAGTTGACAGTGACAATAAACGGAGACCACGTGTCTTTATTTTTAATTTGCATCTGCAACGTGGAGTAGCCTTGTCGAGGTTTTATGTTTGCAGTTGGCTACTGTGATAGGCTGGATAATAGAGTAGACAGATAACAGTTTGCAGTTAGCTAGGTACGTTGGTAACTTATTTCATTTATAACTAAAGTTAGGACATTTTGACGAAGCTATTAAAGTGCAAGGTTTTTCTCTAATGATCGGGAGAAGCTTACAGGAGAGTGTAAATACAGAGATTTTAGTCTCTCTCGATGGGCTTTGGTAACTCTGAGGGAAATTCCCCCACAACATTATTCCCTGCTCATTAAGGGTGATCACAAGTTACAATTTAATCCATGTGTAGGCTCCATGAACATTTAGATTTAGGCTATGGAATCTGGATTTTCATTGCAATAAAACACAAATCGCTGGTTAAATTTAATCTACAGGCCAGGCCTAAATTAATTCCATTGCCAATGAGGCAATTTGCCAAAAGCTCTCAAACTAGAATGCTCAGATTGTCTTTGACATCACGATGTGTCAACCATCGCTGATGCCCATAAATCTTAGTCGATAGACGATGGTATCCGAGGCCCCAACACTATTGCTGTAGATGCTAACTTTTAAGCAATGTAAATAAATATGCTTTGCTACAGAAAAGCAAAGTTATTTATTGATTTTTAGGCCTATTGCTACTCTCATAACTCATGGGAACAACCAAAGTGGCTGTTTTTTTTTTTTATTTCTCCTGGGGGAGCCAGAAGGTGACAGTGACACTGAAGTATAACTAAACAGTTATGTAAATATGAACCTGTTTCATTACCTTGGCTCTCCTGTGAATGCCCTTCTGAAGGCAAGTGGAGGAGGATCCATTGATCGATCACTCTTCATAGACAGACAACTGGGCACAGGTGACCCTGCTCTTTCCTCCTGGACCCTGTGAACAAAACATGGAGACAGAGCTTCCAGTTAACCTCATCCTCTTACTGCAGCTCGATCTAACAGCACATGGAGACAGAGCTTCCAGTTAACATCATCTTCTTACTGCAGCTCTAACTCACAGCACATGGAGACAGAGCTTCCAGTTAACCTCATCCTCTTACTGCAGCTCTAACTCACAGCACATGGAGACAGAGCTTCCAGTTAACCTCATCCTCTTACTGCAGCTCTAACTCACAGCACATAGAGACAGAGCTTCCAGTTAACCTCATCCTCTTACTGCAGCTCGATCTAACAGCACATGGAGACAGAGCTTCCAGTTAACCTCATCCACTTACTGCAGCTATAACTCACAGCACATAGAGACAGAGCTTCCAGTTAACCTCATCCTCTTACTGCAGCTCTAACTCACAGCACATGGAGACAGAGCTTCCAGTTAACCTCATCCTCTTACTGTAGCTCTAATTCACAACACAAAGAGACAGAGCTTCCACTTAACCTCATCCTCTTACTGCAGCTCTAACTCACAGCACATGGAGACAGAGCTTCCAGTTAACCTCATCCTCTTACTGCAGCTCGATCTAACAGCACATGGAGACAGAGCTTCCAGTTAACCTCATCCTCTAACTGCAGCTCTAACTCACAGCACATGGAGACAGAGCTTCCAGTTAACCACATCCTCTTACTGCAGCTCTAACTCACAGCACATGGAGACAGAGCTTCCGGTTAACCTCATCCTCTTACTGCAGCTCTAACTCACAGCACAAAGAGACAGAGTTTCCAGTTAACCTCATCCTCTTACTGCAGCTCTAACTCACAGCACATGGAGACAGAGCCTCCAGTTAACCTCATCCTCTTACTGCAGCTCTAACTCACAGCACATGGAGACCTTCCAGTTAACCTCATCCTCTTACTGCAGCTCTAACTCACAGCACATGGACAGAGCTTCCAGTTAACCTCATCCTCTAACTGCAGCTGTAACTCACAGCACCTGGAGACAGAGCTTCCAGTTAACCTCATCCTCTAACTGCAGCTCTAACTCACAGCACATGGAGACAGAGCTTCCAGTTAACCTCATCCTCTTACTGCAGCTCTAACGCACAGCACATGGAGACAGAGCTTCCAGGTAACCTCATCCTCTTACTGCAGCTCTAACTCACAGCACATGGAGACAGAGCTTCCAGTTAACCTCATCCTCTTACTGCAGCTCTAACTCACAGCACATGGAGACAGAGCTTCCAGTTAACCTCATCCTCTAACTGCAGCTCTAACTCACAGCACATGGAGACAGAGCTTCCAGTTAACCTCATCCTCTTACTGCAGCTCTAAGTCACGAAACAACTGAATACGACAAAATACCTCTCACCGATACCTGAGTGTGATAATACACCCACCTACACCAGAAAGTTGACAGTGACAATAAACGGAGACCACGTGTCTTTATTTTTAATTTGCATCTGCAACGTGGAGTAGCCTTGTCGAAGTTTTATGTTTGCAGTTGGCTACTGCGATAGGTGGGATAATACAGTAGACAGATAACAGTTTGCAGTTAGCTAGGTATATTGGTAACTTATTTGATTTATAGCAAAATTTAGGATATTTTGATAAAGCTATTAAAGTGCAACGTTTTTCTCTAATGATCGGGAGAAGCTTACAGGAGAGCGTAAATACAGAGATTTTAGTCTCTCTCGATGGGCTTTGGTAACTCTGAGGGAAATTCCACCACAACATTATTCCCTGCTCATTAAGGGTGATCACAAGTTACAATTTAATCCATGTGTAGGCTCCATGAACATTTAGATTTAGGCTATGGAATCTGGATTTTCATTGCAATAAAACACAAATCGCTGGTTAAATTTAATCTACAGGCCAGGCCTAAATTAATTCCATTGCCAATGAGGCAATTTGCCAAAAGCTCTCAAACTAGAATGCTCAGATTGTCTTTGACATCACGATGCGTCAACCATCGCTGATGCCCATAAATCTTAGTCGATAGACGATGGTATCCGAGGCCCCAACACTATTGCTGTAGATGCTAACTTTTAAGCAATGTAAATAAATATGCTTTGCTACAGAAAAGCAAAGTTATTTATTGATTTTTAGGCCTATTGCTACTCTCATAACTCATGGGAACAACCAAAGTGGCTGTTTTTTTATTTTATTTCTCCTGGGGGAGCCAGAAGGTGACAGTGACACTGAAGTATAACTAAACAGTTATGTAAATATGAACCTGTTTCATTACCTTGGCTCTCCTGTGAATGCACTTCTGAAGGCAAGTGGAGGAGGATCCATTGATCGATCACTCTTCATAGACAGACAACTGGGCACAGGTGACCCTGCTCTTTCCTCCTGGACCCTGTGAACAAAACATGGAGACAGAGCTTCCAGTTAACCTCATCGTCTTACTGCAGCTCTAACTCAAAGCATATGGAGACAGAGCTTCGAGTTAACCTAATCCTCTAACTGCAGCTCTAACTCACAGCACATAGAGAAAGAGCTTCCAGTTAACCTCATCCTCTTACTGCAGCTCTAACTCACAGCACATGGAGACAGAGCTTCCAGTTAACCTCATCCTCTTACTGCAGCTCTAACTCACAGCACATGGAGACAGAGCTTCCAGTTAACCTCATCCTCTTACTGCAGATCTAAGTCACAGCACATGGAGACAGAGCTTCCAGTTAACCTCATCCTCTTACTGCAGCTCTAACTCACAGCATCCAGTTAACCTCATCCTCTTACTGCAGCTCTAACTCAAGAAACATCTGAATATGACAAAATACCCCTCACCTATACCTGAATGTGATAATACACCCACCTACACCAGAAAGTTGCCAGTGACAATAAACGGAGACCACTTGTCTTTTTCTTTTTCTTTTTAATTTGCATCTACAACGTGGAGTAGCCTTGTTGAGGTTTTATGTTTGCAGTTGGCTACTGCGATAGGCTGGATAATAGAGTAGACAGATAACAGTTTGCAGTTAGCTAGGTACGTTGGTAACTTATTTGATTTATAGCTAAAGTTAGGATATTTTGATAAAGCTATTAAAGTGCAGGGTGTTTCTCTAATGATCGGGAGAAGCTTACAGGAGAGCGTAAATACAGAGATTTTAGTCTTTCTCGATGGGCTTTGGTAACTCTGAGGGAAATTCCCCCACAACATTATTCCCTGCTCATTAAGGGTGATCACAAGTTAAAATTGAATCCATGTGTAGGCTACATGAACATTTAGATTTAGGCTATGGAATCTGGATTTTCGTTGCAATAAAACACAAATCGCAGGTTAAATTTAATCTACAGGCCAGGCCTAAATTAATTCCATTGCCAATGAGGCAATTTGCCAAAAGCTCTCAAACTAGAATGCTCAGATCGTCTTTGACATCACGATGTGTCAACCATCGCTGATGCCCATAAATCTTAGTCGATAGACGATGGTATCCGAGGCCCCAACACTATTGCTGTAGATGCAAACTTTTAAGCAATTTAAATAAATATGCTTTGCTACAGCAAAGCAAAGTTATTTATAGATTTTTAGGCCTATTGCTACTCTCATAACTCATGGGAACAACCATAGTGGCTGTTTTTAGTTTTTAGTTTCTCCTGGGGGAGCCAGAAGGTGACAGTGACACTGAAGTATAACTAAACAGTTATGTAAATATGAACCTGTTTCATTACCTTGGCTCTCCTGTAAATGCCCTTCTGAAGGCAAGTGGAGGAGGATCCATTGATCGATCACTCTTCATAGACAGACAACTGGGCACAGGTGACCCTGCTCTTTCCTCCTGGACCCTGTGAACAAAACATGGAGACAGAGCTTCCAGTTAACCTCATCCTCTTACTGCAGCTCGATCTAACAGCACATGGAGACAGAGCTTCCAGTTAACATCATCTTCTTACTGCAGCTCTAACTCAAAGCACATGGAGACAGAGCTTCCAGTTAACCTCATCCTCTTACTGCAGCTCTAACTCACAGCACATGGAGACAGAGCTTCCAGTTAACCTCATCCTCTTACTGCAGCTCTAACTCACAGCACATGGAGACAGAGCTTCCAGTTAACCTCATCCTCTTACTGCAGCTCTAACTCACAGCACATGGACAGAGCTTCCAGTTAACCTCATCCTCTTACTGCAGTGGGCTTTACAGATCATCATTTAATAGTTTTAAGTATGTGCATTAAAAAGAGGCCCAAAGGTAGTTTTTATTGGAAATTCAATGTAAAATTGCTGGAAGATGTTTTTTTTTGTGCAAAATTTGAGGATTTTTGGCAAAAATGGAAAGGGGAAAAAGAAAGGTTTGAAACACTAGGACTCTGGTGGGAGTTGGGCAAGGTGCAGATTAAAACTTTTTGTCAGCAGTACACAGATTATAGTACTGCTAGGAGCAGAAGGGCTGTGGGGGAGCTAGAAAAGGAAATTGCTCAAATGGAGGAGGAGGTGATAATAAGGAGCAATAATACTGGTATGTTGCAGGCTCTTAATGATAAATAAATATATCAGGCTAGTATATTGAATGAGAAGGTTAAGGGGGCTCTGATTAGAGCCAGATTCTGCACATTAAATGACATGGATGCTCGTTGTAAGTTATTTTTTAATTTGGAGAGAAAGGTGGTACAACGCAAAGAGTTGTGCTGATTAAATCTTCCTGGAGGGAGAACGACTGCTGACCCTGGGGAAATCCGGGAGGAAGTGGTGTGTTTTTACAAAGAACTTTTCAAAGCAGAAGATGTGGACATGCAGCAGGTTGCAGAACTTCATAAAGACCTACCAAAGCTAACTTCAGAAGAAAAGGTGGAGTTGGACTCTGAGCTCAGTATGCAGGAGATTACTGAGGCTGTGGGACAGAGGTCTTCAGGCCGTGCCCCAGGCATTGATGGATTACCTGCTGACTTTTATAAAAAGTTTTGGGGATGTATGGGGCAGGATTTTTATGGAGGGTATGCTTAAACGGGAACTTCCACAAAGCTGTCGCCGGGCAGTGCTCACAATGCTGCTGAAAAAAGTATTTAAAAAAAATATGTTTCTATATATATAAATAAATATATATAAATAATATAAAATAAATATGAGGAGGGGCTGTTACTGCAGCTGTTACTGCAGCTATGGGAGAGTGGAGCAGGAGGAGGAGCTTCTCCTCCCTTACTGTCACTGCAGCCATGGGAGAGTGGAGCAGGAGGAGGAGCTTCTCCTCCCTTACTGTTACTGCAGCCATGGGAGAGTGGAGCAGGAGGAGGGGCTGATACTGTCCTTCAGTACTCCTGAGCTGGGGGAGTTTGAAACAGTTGGGAAGAAAGCCCTATACAACACCTGTGTGAAGGTGATGAATCTACAATCACTGGCAGGGCTGAATGCCACAAAGTGGACTGAGATCTTTGGCCCAGGCTCTTCCAATAGAGGCAGCTGTGTTTATCAAATGTGTTCGGTGGGTTAGGTAGGGTCTTTTTGTTATTAAAGCAGTGGTTTATTTCTTTTGGGGAGGTTTCCACCTTTAAAATGTTTATTTTGGGTCTGGAATATGTTTATCGTGAGCGGTCACACAGCGTTTCTGGGTGCAACAGCTGTTTCGCTGGAGAGGAGGAAATGGGTTCACCGTCGCCAGCACTGGTGGAACCATATTGTGCATGATTTTTCAGATTCCATCTGGGTTCTCATTTCACGCATGTGAAAGCACACATTCAATCACATTTGTGAACAGCTACAACCTCGTCTTTACCGTTAGCGTACCTTAGAACAGCAACAGCCTCGTCTTTACCGTTAGCGTACCACAGAACAGCTACAGCCTCGTCTTTACCGTTAGCGTACCACAGAACAGCTACAGCCTCGTCTTTACCGTTAGCGTACCACAGAACAGCTACAGCCTCGTCTTTACCGTTAGCGTACCACAGAACAGCTACAGCCTCGTCTTTACCGTTAGCGTACCACAGAACAGCTACAGCCTCGTCTTTACCGTTAGCGTACCACAGAACAGCTACAGCCTCGTCTTTACCGTTAGCGTACCACAGAACAGTTCTGTGCAGCGCGCTACTCATCTCCGAGCCTAAAATGTGGGCGTCTTTAAAGAAGTTTTTCCGGTGAATGTGTTTTGAGACATCAGATTACGGCCAGACTACAAGTAATTCTGATCTCAAAGTGTGCTAGGCCACAGACTACAAGTAATTCTGATCTCAAAGTGTGCTTGGCCACAGACTACAAGTAATTCTGCTCTCAAAGTGTGCTAGGCCACAGACTACAAGTAATTCTGATCTCAAAGTGTGCTAGGCCACCTCGCAAAGTGGTTTGGCAGATCCAATCTGTTGACCTGTCACTCAATGCAGCCCAGTGATATCGGATGCCAGAAGTCACATGGAAGTGAGTCGTGTAACCGTAGCCTTTGGTCATCCTCTAATCATTAATTAATTATGCATGGACAAGGAAGAAAAGGGGGATCCCCGGTCCCCCACCGGCCTCTTCCAAACACATGACTGGGATTCAAGCAACATTTCTTTTCAACTTACAATTCAATTCAATTATTGTTTTTTCTTAACAAACAGTTTGGCAAGTAAAGCAATAACTAGAACTAACTCACCAAACTGAGTTTGTGAAGACAAAGTGCAACATGTGCATTTACTCGTCCAAGTCCAAGTTAAGGACAAATGTTGAGTGAATACAAGCCATAAAGTGTTGGCCTCGTAAGCATAAATGAGCCTTTACTCTTGTGTGATTTGTCCTGTTTCTCAGTCGTTGGTCTTTGCTTTGATCACAGTCTGGGATTTCTGGTTATGGTTTTTGCTGCCTAGTTTTACTGTGGGAGAGACAGTAAAACTTTTTTTTATTGTCTTTCATTAATTTCATTTTCATTTATTATTTAAATTCCATGTCTGTCTAGTAAATTGTGTTTGTTAATGTACAGTAGTTGCATCTGTGTCATTAAATGTCCACGAACCTACCAAACCTGGTGTAGGCAAAAGATATCCAGTTTCTGTGCGAGACTAAACTAGCAATTCCACTTATCCCAGGACTTGCGCCTTGCATTGTCACCAAAATAGAGCCCCTTATCTTAATATTGTAACTTAATAAAGCCTCTCTATATGTTAATCTGTTTGAGTTTTATGTTTTGACAAACTTTGACCCATCAGATTAATCTGCCTATCAACATATTTGCTATTTATTTGACAATTGATATTTTGGAAAATAATGAGTAAATTCAGTCCAATAAAATACATGAAAAGTGAGGAGTTTTTGCATTTGATGCTGCTCATGTTCTGGATTCAGAACATTAAATGAGGGCACTAAGCTGTTATATCTTCATTCAGAGATAATAATAAATGAGGGCACTAAGCTGTTATATCTTCATTCAGAGATAATAATAATCTTTTTTTTTAAACCAAATTTTCACTTGCTCAACAATTTTATTGCACTTTACTCTCATTAGAAATAGAAAGTGTGAATATATGCTGCCACAATCTACTTTATTAATGACATAATACTCACATGGCCTTCTTGTAGTTCCTGATTACTGGTATCAGTCTCTGCTGACCTGCTGCTGATGTTTTGTAGGTGCTCAAGTCAAACTCATCCAGGATCTCCTCTGACGTCAGTAACACAAAGGCCAGAGCTGAACATTGGGCTGGTTCCAGCTTTTTATCAGAAAGTGTTCCTGATCTCAGGGAATTCTGGATTTCCTCCACTAGAGAGCTGTCATTCAGTTCATTCAGACAGTGGAACAGATTGATGGTCCTCTCTGCTGAAGATTCCTCTCTGATCTTCTCCTTAATGTACCGGATTGTTTCGTCAATGCTCTCTAATGTAACAATGGGGTTTGCTATGCCTGAGTGTGTCAGTAGACCTCCTAAGAGAGACTGAATGGAGTCCAGAGAGAGGCCGAGAAGGAATCGGAGGAAAAGGTCCAGGTGTCCATTCTTACTCTGTAAGGCCCGATACACTGCACTCCTGTGTACCTTAGACAGCTGCACTCTGCCACTGTGAGGATTGAGTACATTTCGTTTCTCATTTACCCATGAATGAAACACAAACAAGGCAGCCAGATACTCCTGAATGCTCAGATGCACAAAGCAGTAAACCTTCTCCTGGTCCAGCCCACACTCCTCTTTAAAGATCTCTGTGCACACCCCAGAGTACACTGAAGCTTCACTGACATCAATGCCACTCTCTCTCAGGTCCTCTTCATAGAATATCAGATTGCCCTTTTTCAGCTGTAGAAAAGCCAGCTGTCCCAGTTTCAGGATGATTTCTGTATCTGACTCTGATATTTTCTTTGGGTTTGTCTCATTGGTGCCGTGATACTTCTGATTCTTTACATCAATCTGAACAAGCAGGAAGTGTGTGTACATTTCAGTCAGAGTTTTGGGCAGATCTCCACTCTTTACTTTACCCAACATTGTCTCCAGAACAGTAGCAGAAATCCAGCAGAAGACTGGTATGTGACACATGATGTAGAGACTCCTGGATGACTTTATGTGTGAGATAATTCTGCTGGCCTGTTTCTGATCTCTGATTCTCTTCTTAAAGTACTCCTCCTTCTGTGGGTCATTGAACCCTCGTACCTCTGTCACCTGGTCGACGCACTCAGGAGGGATCTGATTGGCTGCTGCTGGTCGGGAGGTGATCCAGAGGAGAGCAGAGGGAAGCAGATTCCCCAGAATGAGGTTGGTCAGCAGCACATCCACTGATGATGACTCCGTTATATCACAACAGATCTTATTGCTCTGGAAATGTAGAGGAAGTCGAGACTCATCCAGACCATCAAAGATGAACACAACTTTGACTTCATCACCTTCAACACTTTTGATCTCTTTCAGTTGTGGAAAGTAGTGCTGCAGAAGTTGCATCAGGCTGAATTCTCTCTCTTTCTTCAGATTCAGATCTCGGAAAGGAAGAGTGAAGATGAAATCAACGTCCTGATTGGCTTTTCCTTCTGCCCAGTCCAGAATGAACTTCTGCACAGAGACGGTTTTCCCAATGCCAGCGATACCCTTTGTAAGCACAGTTCTGGGTTTCTCTTGTCCAGGTAAAGGCTTAAATATGTCATTGCAGAGGATTGCAGTCTCCTGTGTGGTTTGTGTCTTGGATGCTCTCTCAATCTGTCTGACCTCATGTTCATTATTGACCCCCCCACTCCCCCCCTCTGTGATGTAGAGCTCTGTATAGATCTCATTCAGGAGGGTTGGGTGGCCCTGCTTGGCTAAACTATCAAATATAAATTCAAACTTCCTCTTCAGATCAGTTTTCAGTGTCTGCTGGGCTCTTTTTATGGATTCATCTGTAGAGAGGAAATATGAGCAATAATCATGTTTAAAAAAGAACACTTCCCATTCAATAACAGATTTCAAGAAGAAACAGTTAATACAAATATTTATGCAGTCAGTTTCCACCGTATTTCACACACCTCTCACACAGAGCGTTACATACCTCACACACAATGTTACACACCTCTCACACAGTGTTACACACCTCTCACACAGTGTTACACACCTCTCACACAGTGTTACACACCTCTCACACAGTGTTACACACCTCTCACACAGAGTTACACACCTCTCACACAGAGTTACACACCTCTCACACAGTGTTACACACCTCTCACACAGTGTTACACACCTCTCACACAGAGTTACACACCTCTCACACAGTGTTACACACCTCTCACAGTGTTACACACACCTCTCACACAGTGTTACACACCTCTCACAGTGTTACACACCTCTCACCCAGTGTTACACACACCTCTCACACAGTGTTACACACACCTCTCACACAGTGCTACACACCTCACAGTGTTACACACCTCTCACACAGTGTTACACACCTCTCACACAGTGTTACACACATCTCACACAGCGTTACACACCTCTCACACAGTGTTACACACCTCTCTCACAGTGTTACACACCTCTCTCACAGTGTTACACAAATCTCACACAAAGTTACACACCTCTCACACAGCGTTACACACCTCTCACACAGTGTTACACACATCTCACACAGCGTTACACACCTCTCACAGTGTTACACACCTCTCACACAGCGTTACACACCTCTCACACAGCGTTACACACCTCTCACACAGTGTTACACACATCTCACACAGCGTTACACACCTCTCTCACAGTGTTACACACCTCTCACACAAAGTTACACACCTCTCACAATAAGTTACACACCTCTCACACAGTGTTACACACCTCTCACACAGTGTTACACACCTCTCACACAGTGTTACACATACCTCTCACACAGTGTTACACACACCTCTCACACAGAGTTACACACACCTCTCACACAGTTACACACCTCTCACACAGTGTGTTACACACCTCTCACACAGTGTTACACACACCTCTCACACAGAGTTACACACCTCTCACACAGTGTTACACGCCTCTCACAGCGTTACACACCTCTCACACAGTGTTACACACACCTCTCACACAGAGTTACACACCTCTCACACAGTGTTACACACCTCTCACAGTGTTACACACCTCTCACAGTGTTACACACACCTCTCACACAGTGTTACACACACCTCTCACACAGTTACACACCTCTCACACAGTGTTACACACCTCTCACACAGTGTTACACACACCTCTCACACAGTGTTACATACCTCTCACACAGTGTTACATACCTCTCACACAGTGTTACACACACCTCTCACACAGTGTTACACACACCTCTCACACAGAGTTACACACCTCTCACACAGTGTTACACACCTCTCACAGCGTTACACACCTCTCACACAGTGTTACACACATCTCACACAGCGTTACACACCTCTCTCACAGTGTTACACACCTCTCTCACAGTGTTACACAAATCTCACACAAAGTTACACACCTCTCACAATAAGTTACACACCTCTCACACAGTGTTACACACCTCTCACACAGTGTTACACACACCTCTCACACAGTGTTACATACCTCTCACACAGTGTTACACACACCTCTCACACAGTGTTACACACACCTCTCACACAGTTACACACCTCTCACACAGTGTTACACACCTCTCACAGCGTTACACACCTCTCACACAGTGTTACACACCTCTCACACAATGTTACACACCTCTCACACAATGTTACACACCTCTCACACAATGTTACACACCTCTCACACAGTGTTACACACCTCTCACACAAAGTTACACACCTCTCACAATAAGTTACACACCTCTCACACAGTGTTACACACCTCTCACACAGTGGTACACACACACCTCTCACACAGAGTTACACACCTCTCACACAGTGTCACACACCTTTCACACAGTTACACACCTCTCACAGTGTCACACACCTCTCACAGTTACACACCTCTCACAGTGTGTTACACACCTCTCACACAGTGTTACACACCTCACAGAGTTACACACCTCTCACAGTGTGTTACACACCTCTCACACAGTGTTACACACCTCTCACACAGAGTTACACACCTCTCACACAGCGTTACACACCTCTCACACAGTGTTACACACATCTCACACAGCGTTACACACCTCTCTCACAGCATTAAACACCTCTCACACAGTTACACACCTCTCACACAGCGTGTTACACACCTCTCACACAGCATTAAACACCTCCCACACAAAGTGTTACATACCTCTCACACAAAGTGTCACATACCTCTCACACAGTGTGTTACACACCTCACACAGTGTGTTACACACCTCTCACACAGTGTTACACACCTCTCACACAGTGTTACATACCTCTCACACAGCGTGTTACACACCTCTCATACAGTGTGTTACACACTTCTCAGTGTTACACACCTCGCACACAGTATTACACACCTCTCACACAGCATTAAACACCTCTCACACAGAGTTACACACCTCTCACACAGTGTCACACACCTTTCACACAGTTACACACCTCTCACAGTGTCACACACCTCTCACAGTTACACACCTCTCACACAGTGTGTTACACACCTCTCACACAGTGTTACACACCTCACAGAGTTACACACCTCTCACAGTGTGTTACACACCTCTCACACAGTGTTACACACCTCTCACACAGAGTTACACACCTCTCACACAGCGTTACACACCTCTCACACAGTGTTACACACATCTCACACAGCGTTACACACCTCTCTCACAGTGTTACACACCTCTCACACAGCGTTACACACCTCTCACACAGTGTTACACACATCTCACACAGCGTTACACACCTCTCTCACAGTGTTACACACCTCTCTCACAGTGTTACACACCTCTCACACAAAGTTACACACCTCTCACACAGCGTTACACACCTCTCACACAGTGTTACACACATCTCACACAGCGTTACACACCTCTCACAGTGTTACACACCTCTCACAGTGTTACACAAATCTCACACAAAGTTACACACCTCTCACAATAAGTTACACACCTCTCTGGAATGTAAGTGGGCTGTGTGAGTAGTGGGCTTGGGAGGAAGGTGGAGTTAAGTTTGGATGGGATGAGTGAGTGATGGATGAATGGATGACTGACAGAGGTGAGAATGAATGTGATATGTGGTGATGTTGGTTAGGTAAAGGACATATTTATTCTTCGCTTTGTTTAGTTAATTAGTTAGTTTAAATTACCATGTTTATATTAGTTAGTTTCTCATTTCGGCTTGCTTCCTTCTTTTGTGTGTTTCTTTTGTAAAATAATGTGGGATGTTTAGTTTTCAATTCTTGATATAGGATTAGAGATAAATAGAAGGCTTTAGATATAGGTAACGTGCTCCCCTTTCCCCATATTTTCTTTCGTAAGATTGTCACAAAGTAGTAGACTATAGACTTGTTAAAGGGGAAGAATGTGTAAAGCAAGTGGACTTTAATTACATTGGGTAAACGTTGGGTAATTATTTTTATTTTTAAGATAAAGCAGTAGAATAAAGAGAAATTAAATGAATAGGAATGTGGAATTGATTAAGTAAGGGTCTTACCTTTAAGGTAACGGAATGGGGGTGGGGGGGGGTGTGAGCTAATGAAGAATAATGTGGATCTTCTTTTATTTTATCCGATTTTTTTTCTTCTTTTCTTTGTTGTTCTTTGTAAGACTTAAGCTATAGGCATAAAGATGCAAAGTAATTAAGTGTACATATAAATAGGGGAATAGAGAGACTATATTACGTTGATGGCAATGGGAAGTTTGATAAGTAAATACATTTTGGCGGCTGATACAGTTCGCCCTAAGGACCATTTTGGCCTCCCAATAATGGTCATTGATAAACACTACCTAATTGTAAGGTGGTACAAATTGGACCTGTCCATGTGTTTGTTTTTTGTGTTTTTTCATTTTAATTTAATTTTTTCCTTTTTTTTTTTAAGTTGTGCTTTTTCCTTTTTTAGTTTTTCCTGCTTTCCTAATGCTCCTAATTTTACCCTGCTTACCCTGTTAGTACTTATGAATCAAGATCATTTAAAAATGAGGACTATAATCCGTTAACAGATGATATGAAAAAGTTTAAAATAATTTCATTAAATACTAATGGACTGAATAATCAAATTAAGAGGAGGAAGATACTCCTACAGTTGAAGAAAGCTGGAGGAGATGTCCTATTCCTACAAGAAACCCATTTGAAGAAAAAGGACCACGATAAGTTGGGTAAGGGACTCATTTACTCCAGTTCATATGGTTCACAAAAGAGGGGTGTTGCTATAATTATACAACCACATATACCATTTAAAGAAGAACATTATATAATTGATAAAGAGGGTAGGTTCGTATTAGTAATTGGTAAAATAGACTCAATTACTATTTCATTTTTAAATGTATATTATCCACCAGAATTAGGCCCAGAATTCATGTCGGAAATAATTGAATTACTAATGACAAAATGTAAAGGAATTATTTTGATGGGAGGAGATATGAATCTTACAATAAATTCTAGACTGGATTCCTCAAATAATAAAGCACATAGAGCAGATAAAGCATCATCAATTTTAAGAGGTGCAATGTCAGAGTTTGGATTGGTAGACACGTGGCGGATGCTAAATCCAACCAAAAAAGCATATACATATTATTCAGGTCGATTCTCAACTTCTAATAGACTAGACTATTTTTTTATGTTTAAAAAAGATGTAGAGTTGATTGAAACATGCATTATTGGTTTAAGAGATTTATCAGACCATACTACAGTGACTATAACTATAAATCTTAATATAAAGGAAGGAGAAAAAATATGG
Organism: Ilyophis sp. 1 JC-2022; assembly: GCA_022702515.1. Lineage (NCBI taxonomy): Eukaryota > Metazoa > Chordata > Actinopteri > Anguilliformes > Synaphobranchidae > Ilyophis > Ilyophis sp. 1 JC-2022. The sequence continues at coordinate 109,492,176 of CM040396.1, forward strand.
AGATTAAACAACTCATTTCTACAAGATATGGTATTTGTAAGAAAAATAAATAAAGTATTAAAAGAATATGTAGAGATAAATGATAATGGGGATACTAATCCAATCATCATATGGGAAGCTGCTAAAGCTGTGTTACGAGGACATATAATAGCATACGGTGCATTTAAGAAAAGACAAACACAACAAAAACAAAAGACGCTTGAACAACAAATACAAATTTTGGAAGATAAATTAAAAAACACAAATGAATTAAAGTTTAAAATTGAATTAAAAAATAAATATAAGGAATTGGACAGGATCCGTACAGAGGAAGTGGAGAAGTTAATGACATACACCAAACAGAAATATTATGATGGAGGACCAAATTCTTTAAAACTTTTAGCATATAGACTTAAGAAACAGAGTAAAAGAGCATATATCACTAAATTGAAGACAGGAGACAGTTCCGAAGTATTAACAGAAAAGGATAAAATAGCTGAAGAATTTGCAAAATATTATGAAAACCTATATAAAAACAGCACAGGAGATATGGATTTGAAACAAATGAAAGGATTTATAGACAAGTTGAATTTAAAACAGGTAGCGGGAAGGAAAAATGAGGAGCTAATTAAAGTTATCACAGCAGATGAAATATTGCAACAAATAAATAAACTAAAAATGAGCAAAACACCAGGTGATGATGGATATACTAATGAATTTTATAAAACATTTAAAAAACAGTTGATACCATTACTCCTACAAGCCTATAATTTTGCATTACAAACAGGAACATGGGCAACCACTTGGAATTCATCTATAATAACGGTGATACACAAAGAAGGTAAAGATGCCACGGAATGCTCTTCATATAGGCCAATATCACTATTGAATACAGATCATAAAATAATAACATCAATTATAGCCAACAGATTAAAGGACATTGTGCCGGATATAATAGACGGTGATCAATGTGGTTTTATACCAGGTAGGCTGCTGTCAGATAATATCAGAAGGACTTTAAATATAATAGATTATGCACAGAATAAAGATATAGACCTTTTACTCTTAACATTGGACGCGGAAAAAGCCTTTGATCGAGTGTTATGGCCATTTATGTTTGAAATCATAAGGAGTTTTGGCTTTCATGAGAAGTTTAATGAATGGCTCCAAGGAATGTATAAAAATCCAATGTCGAGAGTGAAAGTGAATGGTACAATATCTAGAAGATTCCCAATTTATAAAGGTACAAGACAAGGAGATCCGCTCTCAGCAGTAATATTTGCAATATGCATGGAAGGACTAGCAGAAAGTATAAGGAAAAATAATAACATTAAAGGTATAACTATAAAGGAGGAACAACACAAATTGGCATTATATGCAGATGATGTCATTATATACTTAACATCACCTGACCAATCCTTATTAAATCTAATGGAAGCAATTACAGAATATAGTAAACATTCTGGTTATAAATTAAATGAAAGTAAGTGTGAAGCATTAACACTTGGCAAACAGATAGCATTAGAAATTAAGGAAAGATATAAGCTAAAATGGGATTCAAAGAAAATTAAATATTTGGGAATTTATCTTACGGGAGATATAACAACGTTGTATACAGATAACTACCAAGTCCTCGAAAATAAAGTGAGACAAGATCTTAATAGATGGAAAACAATACCAGAATCAATAATGAGTAGAGTAGAAAGTGTCAAAATGATGATACTTCCACAATTTTTGTTTTTATTTCAGACCTTACCAGTGCCCATTTCACATAGCAGTTTTAAAAGATGGAATACAATGCTCTCAAATTTTATTTGGAACTACAAAAGTAAACGGAAAAAACTCAGTACATTAACTCAAACTAGAGAAAAAGGGGGGCTTAATTTCCCAGATCTAATGTCTTACTTTCATGCTACACAAATAGATACCATAATGAAATGGATGAATAATTCAGTTAAAACGAAATGGAAAATAATAGAAAAACAATTAACGTTAATATCAATTGGAACATTACCTTATTTGAGTTTAAAAGAAATTCAAAAATATAATGGAAATAACAGATGTGTAGAAAATACGTTAATAAACTGGAAATGTATTCGTAAAATGTATAAATGTGATGAAAAATGTATATATTTGAGAGAGATAGCCATAGATCCAGATTTTCTGCCAAATAAAATGGATAAGATACCAGAAGAATGGGCTAGAAAGGGATTACAGGTGTATTCACAGATGATTACAAATAATATTATAGACTCATTTGAAACCTTAGTTAATAAATTTAATATAAATCATAATCATTTCTTTAAGTATCTACAAATTAGAAGCTACCTCATGAAACAGCAGAGAGAACAGGGACAGAGAACGCATGGGCTACTGGAATTTTTGAGCAAAAATAGAAATAGTGAAAAGAGTAAAATCTCAAAAATTTATAAAATTCTGCAAGAAATTAAGGTAAAAGAGGATAATACCAAAGAGAAATGGGAAAAGGAATTAGCAATAACAATTTTAGAAGATGATTGGAAAGAAGCATGCAAAATAATTTTTAAGACAACACAATCTAAGTATTGGAAAGAATTTGCTTGGAAAATCAATATGAAGATCTTTATAACACCCAAAATGTTATCAAAATACAGGCCAGTAGGCAGTGCTGAATGTTGGAGGAAATGTGCAGAGCTGGAAGCCAATCATACACATATTTTCTATTCATGTCCAATATTGAAAAGGTTTTGGGAGACAGTGCAGGTAAATATAACAAATACATTCTGCTTAAGGAATCCCATACACCCAATCAATATCTTATTAGGCATTATCCCATTAGAAATACACAGGGAGGGAGATAAATATTTGTATACAATATTGCGTATTGCTGCTTTAAAACAAATCACACGGAAATGGTTGGATGTAAAGCCACCATCTATTAATAATTGGAAAATAACAGTTGAAGAGATTAAAGAGATGGAAAGAATTACTTACAAAATGAGAAACTGTGAAGACGAATTTAAAAGAAACTGGAGTAAATGGGTCTCAGAAATACATGAAGTGTAAAAGTAGATTTAGGAAATATACAGGAAAGCTATCTCTACCCCCCCTTTCTTCCCCCCCCCCTCCCCCCCCTTTTCTATTATATATATATTTGTATTATTTTTATTACAAAATTTGTTTTTTTGATTTTTTTTAAATTAATTTTCGTTTGTATAGGTATTTAAAAAATCTATAAAAATGATGCAGGATGAATTAAACAAGTGAAGAAAACTTGTAAGATAAGACGGATGAAATGAACTACATGTATGATATGAACCTGCAATAAAGTAATAAAAAAAAAAAGTTACACACCTCTCACACAGTGTTACACACCTCTCACACAGTGTTACACACACCTCTCACACAGTGTTACATACCTCTCACACAGAGTTACACACCTCTCACACAGTGTGTTACACACCTCTCACACAGTTACACACCTCTCACACAGTGTTACACGCCTCTCACAGCGTTACACACCTCTCACACAGTGTTACACACACCTCTCACACAGAGTTACACACCTCTCACACAGTGTTACACACCTCTCACACAGTGTTACACACCTCTCACAGTGTTACACACACCTCTCACACAGTGTTACACACACCTCTGACACAGTGTTACACACACCTCTCACACATTGTTACACACCTCTCACAGTGTGTTACACACCTCTCACACAGTGTTACACACCTCTCACACAGAGTTACACACCTCTCACACAGCGTTACACACCTCTCACACAGTGTTACACACATCTCACACAGCGTTACACACCTCTCACACAAAGTTACACACCTCTCACACAGCGTTACACACCTCTCACACAGTGTTACACACATCTCACACAGCGTTACACACCTCTCTCACAGTGTTACACACCTCTCTCACAGTGTTACACACCTCTCTCAGTGTTACACACCTCTCTCACAGTGTTACACACCTCTCACACAAAGTTACACACCTCTCACACAGCGTTACACACCTCTCACAGTGTTACACACCTCTCTCACAGTGTTACACAAATCTCACACAAAGTTACACACCTCTCACAATAAGTTACACACCTCTCACACAGTGTTACACACCTCTCACACAGTGTTACACACACCTCTCACACAGAGTTACACACCTCTCACACAGTGTTACACACCTCTCACAGTGTTACACACCTCTCACAGTGTTACACACACCTCTCACAGAGTTACACACCTCTCACACAGTGTTACACACCTCTCACACAGTGTTACACACCTCACACAGTGTTACACACACCTCTCACACAGTGTTACACACACCTCTCACACAGTGTTACACACACCTCTCAGACAGTGTTACACACCTCACACACATCTCACAGTGTTACACACCTCTCACACAGCACTACACACCTCTCACACAGAGTTACACACCTCTCACACAGTGTTACACACCTCTCACACAGTGTTACACACACCTATCACACAGTGTTACACACACCTCTCACACAGTGCTACACACCTCTCACAGTGTTACACACCTCTCACAGTGTTACACACCTCTCACATAGTGTTACACACACCTCTCACAGTGTTACACACCTCTCACACAGTGTTACACACCTCTCACACAGTGTTACACACCTCTCACAGTGTTACACACCTCTCTCAGTGTTACACAAATCTCACACAAAGTTACACACCTCTCACACAGCGTTACACACCTCTCACACAGCGTTACACACTTCTCTCACAGTGTTACACACCTCTCTCACAGTGTTACACAAATCTCACACAAAGTTACACACCTCTCACAATAAGTTACACACCTCTCACACAGTGTTACACACCTCTCACACAGTGTTACACACCTCTCACACAGTGTTACACACCTCTCACACAGTGTTACACACACCTCTCAGTGTTACATACCTCTCACACAGTGTTACACACACCTCTCACACAGTGTTACACACACCTCTCACACAGTTACACACCTCTCACACAGTGTTACACACCTCTCACAGCGTTACACACCTCTCACACAGTGTTACACACCTCTCACACAATGTTACACACCTCTCACACAATGTTACACACCTCTCACACAATGTTACACACCTCTCACACAGTGTTACACACCTCTCACACAATGTTACACACCTCTCACAGTGTTACACACACCTCTCAGACATAGTTACACACCTCTCACACAGTGTACCTCTCACACAGAGTTACACACCTCTCACACAGTGTTACACACCTCACACAGTGTTACAAACCTCTCACACAGCGTTACACACCTCTCACACAGTGTTACACACCTCTCACACAGTGTTACACACCTCTCACACAGTGTTACACACATCTCACACAGCGTTACACACCTCTCTCACAGTGTTACACACCTCTCTCACAGTGTTACACAAATCTCACACGAAGTTACACACCTCTCACAATAAGTTACACACCTCTCACACAGTGTTACACACCTCTCACACAGTGTTACACACCTCTCACACAGTGTTACACACACCTCTCACACAGTGTTACATACCTCTCACACAGTGTTACACACACCTCTCACACAGTGTTACACACACCTCTCACACAGTTACACACCTCTCACACAGTGTTACACACCTCTCACACAGTGTTACACACACCTCTCACACAGTGTTACATACCTCTCACACAGTGTTACATACCTCTCACACAGTGTTACACACACCTCTCACACAGTGTTACACACACCTCTCACACAGAGTTACACACCTCTCACACAGTGTTACACACCTCTCACAGCGTTACACACCTCTCACACAGTGTTACACACATCTCACACAGCGTTACACACCTCTCTCACAGTGTTACACACCTCTCTCACAGTGTTACACAAATCTCACACAAAGTTACACACCTCTCACAATAAGTTACACACCTCTCACACAGTGTTACACACCTCTCACACAGTGTTACACACACCTCTCACACAGTGTTACATACCTCTCACACAGTGTTACACACACCTCTCACACAGTGTTACACACACCTCTCACACAGTTACACACCTCTCACACAGTGTTACACACCTCTCACAGCGTTACACACCTCTCACACAGTGTTACACACCTCTCACACAATGTTACACACCTCTCACACAATGTTACACACCTCTCACACAATGTTACACACCTCTCACACAGTGTTACACACCTCTCACACAATGTTACACACCTCTCACACAGTGTTACACACACCTCTCAGACATAGTTACACACCTCTCACACAGTGTACCTCTCACACAGAGTTACACACCTCTCACACAGTGTTACACACCTCTCACACAGTGTTACAAACCTCTCACACAGCGTTACACACCTCTCACACAGTGTTACACACCTCTCACACACAGTGTTACACACCTCTCACACAGTGTTACACACATCTCACACAGCGTTACACACCTCTCTCACAGTGTTACACACCTCTCTCACAGTGTTACACAAATCTCACACGAAGTTACACACCTCTCACAATAAGTTACACACCTCTCACACAGTGTTACACACCTCTCACACAGTGTTACACACCTCTCACACAGTGTTACACACCTCTCACACAGTGTTACACACCTCTCACACAGTGTTACACACCTCACACAGTGTTACACACCTCTCACACAGTGTTACACACACCTCTCACACAGTGTTACATACCTCTCACACAGTGTTACACACACCTCTCACACAGTGTTACACACACCTCTCACACAATGTTACACACCTCTCACACAGTGTTACACACACCTCTCACACAGTGTTACACACCTCTCACACAGTGTTACACACCTCTCACACAGTGTTACACACACCTCTCACACAGTGTTACACACCTCTCACACAGTGTTACACACACCTCTCACACAGTGTTACATACCTCTCACACAGTGTTACACACACCTCTCACACAGTGTTACACACACCTCTCACACAATGTTACACACCTCTCACACAGTGTTACACACACCTCTCAGACATAGTTACACACCTCTCACACAGTGTACCTCTCACACAGAGTTACACACCTCTCACACAGTGTTACACACCTCTCACACAGTGTTACAAACCTCTCACAAACCTTCTGCTTCCTGCTTCCTAAGAAACAAAACGTCTCTCCAGCTTGCTCTGCTTGCTTTCGCCTTTGCTTTCATTTAAACTATTTTATTCTTCTTTTTTAATCTAGCTATTAAGTTCTTAGGTTTTAGGTTTCTTAGGTTTTCTTTTCCAGTTAACTCAGTCAAGTCAGTGGATCAGTAATAAATTTAACTCAGTTAACTCAGTCAAGTTCAGTGGATCAGTAATAAATTTAACTCAGTTAACTCAGTCAAGTTCAGTGGATCAGTAATAAATTTAACTCAGTTAACTCAGTCAAGTTCAGTGGATCAGTAATAAATTTAACTCAGTTAACTCAGTCAAGTTCAGTGGATCAGTAATAAATTTAACTCAGTTAACTCAGTCAAGTTCAGTGGATCAGTAATAAATTTAACTCAGTTAACTCAGTCAAGTCAGTGGATCAGTAATAAATTTAACTCAGTTAACTCAGTCAAGTCAGTGGATCAGTAATAAATTTAATAAATAAGTTGAATCTACAGCCATGGTTAGCTTGGTAGCAAACAAGCCAGCAACTTCGACCGACCCTTCCTTCTGTGAAAAATGTTATTTTTTACAAGAGAAAATACTTAAGCTCGAGTCCAGCCTTCTCTCAAAGTTTCCATCTCAACAATCTGGAATCAGCGGACTCGCATCGAATGGACAAACTGGACTTTTTGGTAAGAATCACCATGACACTAATGCCAAGCTAAACTTAAGCCGCAGCCTTCCCAACCTTAAGCAAGATAACAAGCTAGCCAAGGCCTGCTACTGTCTAGACAGTTACCATGATTTTCCGTGTTTAAACAAAGACAATTACAAACGGATATCCAGAGCCGCGTTGGAAGCTGGTCCAGAAGAATGGCACAGAGCTAACAAAAAACCGATAGGTATGACTAAAGTGAAATCAGTAGCCACTGCTGATGTCCTAGCTACCCAGTTAGCCACCAATGCTAATGCCAAGCAAATCGATAACACAGCTTCATCTGCGCAATTGCCAAATATCAACTTACCTCTCATGGTTCACTCCCACCAATCCATTCCATTAGGTAATAACTTTTCGCCGCTGTACGACTGCAATGAGAACGATGTGAATACTTGTGGAAATGCATCCAGGCAGCACAACACCACCAGGCCCTGGAAAACAAAAACTACAACTCCCAAGCTGCTTCGGGAATCCCTTTCAACCAATCAGAAGCCTACACGACGGACCCACAGGGATTTACACACCCTCCTTCTCGGTGACGCATCCATTGCACGTGTCAAGGTCTTCAAAACATCAATACGCTGTCTACCGGAGGCAACAGTCTCTGATATAAATGAACATCTACCGACTCTCCTCTCCAATCACAAAGGAATTGATCGTATTGTGATACATGCTGGCATGAATGACTTTTCCAAACACCAATCTGTGAAACTAAGGAAGGACTGTAAGGCACTTTTTAAAACCCTGTGCACTCTGAAAACTCAATCTATCATCAGCGGACCATTCCCAAGTGAGAAGTGTGAACTCTTCTCCCGCACACTGTCTTTCAATACATGGTTGCAAAGAAAATGTATCAAAAAGAACATTCCATTTATTGACAATTTTGACTTGTTTTGGAAACAAACAAACTTATTTAATCACAGTGGTTTGATTTTAAATGGACACGGGGCTAAAACCTTTGCCGATCACATCCTATACCATCTACGTCAGATACCAGTCATGCCTCACTCACATGATCATCGGAAATGCAGAAAAAATACACTGAAGACACCTGATAACGCCATCACCACCCACCTGGAAGACCACTCTGCGCCGAAGGATACCGCCTCTTCTCTCCTCCCTCCCTCTCCCCCTCCCCCTTCATCAGTCCCCCTCTCTTTCTTTCCTAGCTCCCCACTTATTTCTACTCATCTCCCTCCCCCCCCTGCCCCTTCATTGACGCCCCCCTTTCCCTCTCATAGTCCCCCACTCACTTCCCCCCCTCCCCCCTCACTAGTCCCCCTCTCACTTCCTCTCCAAGTCTCCCTCTCATTTCCCCCCTCCTCCCTCCCTCCACCTCTCCCCTCCTTCCCTCTCCCATACTCTCCCCTTCTTCCCCTGACGCTCTCTCTACATCCCTCTCCTCTTTCCCCTCCCCCCCTCTGGACCATATCCCATTTTCCAACAGGCTTGAGGAGCGTGTGCTCGGTGGACTATTTTGTGCAGCTAGTCCACTGTCTCAGTCCAAACATCAAGCCATCCTATCTGAGATGAAGCGGATTGCTCCTCTATCCCCCACAACGACCCCCCGCCCCCCTCCCTCCCCAAATTTCTCTCCAGAGCTCACCCCTTCCACACCCCGCCCACCCCTCTCATTCCCGAGACACCTCCCTGAAGCCCTAGCCCCCACCCCACCTCCCAGACGCCCTAATCCCCACTCCACCCCCCCTTCCCAGCTCAAAAATCCCCTACCCAAAAAGTCTGGGTCACCGAACCAACCTGTCCAGCACAAAAAAACTTTGCACAAAAAGACACACGCACGACAGGCACCTGTCCACTCCTCCAGCCCACTGCCCCCTCACTCCCCCCGCTCATCACTCCCTCAAAAGAAAACTCTAAAACGGCCAAAGACATTCCCCCCCCTAAGGACCACAACAGCAAGGACAAGGTCACACAGCAGCCCAGTCATAAAGCCATCCTAGCCATCCCCACCCTGATTACTCTTAGACCAAACAAAAATATCCTCTCAGCACGTTCTGTTCCTAGATTAAGCCTAGTATCTGTCCCCCAGAGACAGCTGAAAGAGCATTTGCCAAAACACCTTAGCACTAAAATTATTAAGGCTGCACTGCTCAATATTAGATCACTTGTAAACAAATCGCTTCTGATCAATGATCTGATTACTAGTCATGAATTGGATATCATGTTCCTCACGGAAACCTGGCTTGATCTAAATAACAGAGAGTATGTTCTTAATGAGTCAGCCCCACCTAACTTTAACTACATCGATGCCCCCAGAGTCGGTAAGAAGGGGGGAGGAGTAGCTATTATTTTCTCTGATGTATTTCAATGCAAACAGGTATCGTTTGGAGATTTTTCATCATTTGAATATCTTGCTGCTGTTCTGAAGTGCTCTCCCTCTGTCTTACTCTTGATTATATACAGACCACCAAATTACGCTAGTAGTTTCTTTGACGAATTTTCTGAACTCCTCTCTATAATCTCCATAGAACATGACTGTATATCTATTGCAGGAGATTTTAATATTCATATAGACAATCCCAATGATAATAATACCAAAGAATTGAATAACCTCCTTGATACCTTTGATCTGTCACAACATGTCTCTGGGCCCACTCACAATCGAGGCCATACCCTAGATTTATTTATCACCAAGGGCTTTGAGTCATCGTTTCTTTCAGCTAGTGATGTCGCTCTGTCTGACCATTTCTGCATTTTTCTTGAATTGAAGATCACCCCTGTCGCTCTTATTCGATCACAAACCATCAAAAAGCGACACATCAATGAGAGTACCAGTACACTGTTCATGGAGGCTTTCTCTCTGGCCCCCACCCTCTCCTCAGCCTCTGCCAATGATCTCCTAGATAATTTCAATTCTAAAACCCTGAAGGCTATCGATGCTGTAGCACCTACTAGGACTAAATTAATCTCCGGTAAGAAAAAAGCTCCATGGAGAAACGCTCCCTCTGTAAAAAACAAAAAAAAAGATTGTAGAAAAGCCGAGCGCAAATGGCGGAAAACTAAACTTCACATTGATTATGAAATTTATAAAGATAGTCTGCACTCCTATAACCAGGAACTGAAAAATTCCAGACAATCCTTCTTCTCCGACATTATCAGCAAAAACACCAATGACGCTCGCACTCTTTTTGCCACTGTTGATAGGCTGACTAACCCCCCCCCACAAATTGCCCCTGATCATCTATCCACTGTCAAATGCAATGAATTTGCGACCTTCTTTAGGGATAAAATTAAAAACATCAGGCTATCTATCAGTGGCTCCGCATCAAAAAGAAATGTGGCTCCACTGCACCCACAGAAAACGAGCTCAATAAACATGACTCAGCTTAATGTCATTGACCACAAAAAATTAGAAGAAACGGTACAAGGCCTTAAATCCTCATCGTGTTGCCTTGACACCCTGCCAACAAGCAATTCTAGGTCCTGTCTTATTTAACCTTTATATGCTCCCACTTGGCCTAATTATGCAAAAAAACAAAATAGCCTACCACAGCTATGCAGATGACACTCTGCTCTACATAGCCCTCTCATCGGATGCTTATGCTCCCATAGACGCACTGTGTCAGTGCCTCGAGCAAATAAATGATTGGATGTGCCAGAATTTCCTCCAACTAAATAAAGACAAAACAGAGATAATTGTCTTTGGTGCTAAAGAAGAAAGGCTCAAAGTTACTGTTCATCTCGAATCCTTATCTCTGAAACCAAAGGACCAGGTAAAAAGTCTTGGCATTATTATTGACTCTGATCTGAACTTTAACTCCCACATCAAGTTTATAAGAAAATCTGCCTTTTATCATCTAAAAAATATAGCAAGGATTAGAGGCTATATGTCCAAACAAGATCTAGAAAAACTAATTCATGCTTTCATTTCCAGCAGGTTAGACTACTGCAACAGTCTTTTCAAAGGCCTTCCCAAAAAAGCTATTAAACAACTACAGCTCATTCAGAATGCGGCTGCTAGAGTTTTAACAAGAACCAAGAAAGCTGAACACATTACACCAGTTCTCAAATCTCTGCATTGGCTACCAGTATGTCATAGAATAGACTTTAAAATTCTGCTAATAGTATATAAATCTCTCAACGGGTCAGGCCCACAATACATCTCTGAATTGCTTCTACACTATGAACCATCTAGATCTCTTAGGTCATCAGGGACTGGTCTGCTAATTGTTCCTAGGACCAAAACAAAACATGGTGAAGCCGCGTTCTGCCACTATGCCTCCCATAGCTGGAATAAACTCCCGGAAGACATTAGATCTGCCCCTACTCTGCCTATTTTTAAATCCAGGCTAAAGACCTTTATGTTTACTTTTGCTTTTAACTGTTATTAAACTACTGTATTAATGAACTGTGTGAAACCAGCGCCTCTCTCACTGAGACTGGTATTGATGGTCATTTACTGTACCCACAGCGCTGCTCACCCTATTAGACCGCACTTCCCTATGCGTTGTGGGATACTTATGCGTTGTTGCGTGGGAGGTGAAGGACTTTACATGCCTAGTCTTGGTGAGAGAAAGCGCTGGAGGTTCTTATTGTTCAATTTTAATTATTGTGTTTTTAATTCAGAACGTTAGGTTCTGATATGCTGCTGATTTTATTTATTTATTTATTTATTTTATTTTATTGCATTCTTTTGTGTGCTTTGCATTGCTTTGCTGCTTGTCTTTCAATGATTTATTTTTTATTTTTTATTTTTGTAAAGCACCTTGAATTGCCTTTGTGTATGAAAAGTGCTATATAAATAAATTTGACTTGACTTGACTTGACTCTCACACAGTGTGTTACACACCTCTAACACAGTGTTACACACACCTCTCACACAGTTACACACCTCTCACACAGTGTTACACACCTCTCACACAATGTTACACCTCTCACACAATGTTACACACCTCTCACACAGTGTTACACACCTCTCACACAGTGTTACACACACCTCTCACACAGTGTTACACACCTCTCACACAGTGTTACACACCTCTCACACAATGTTACACACCTCTCACACAGTGTTACACACACCTCTCACACAGAGTTACACACCTCTCACACAGCGTTACACACCTCTCACACAATGTTACACACCTCTCACACAGTGTTACACACACCTCTCACACAGAGTTACACACCTCTCACACAGCGTTACACACCTCTCACACAGTGTTACACACCTCTCACACAGCGTTACACACCTCTCACACAGCGTTACACACCTCTCACACAGTGTTACACACCTCTCACACAGAGTGTTACATACCTCTCTCACAGTGTTACACACCTCTCACACAGCATGTTACACACCTCTCACACAGAGTTACACACCTCTCACACAGTGTGTTACACACCTCGCACACAGTGTTACACACCTCTCACACAGCATTAAACACCTCTCACACAGTGTTACACACCTCTCACACAGTGTTACAAACCTCTCACACAGCGTTACACACCTCTCACACAGCGTTACACACCTCTCACACAGAGTGTTACATACCTCTCACAGTGTTACACACCTCTCACACAGCATTAAACACCTCTCACACAGAGTTACACACCTCTCACACAGTGTTATACACCTCTCACACAGTTACACACCTCTCACACAGTGTTACACACCTCTCACACAGTTACACACCTCTCACACAGTGTGTTACACACCTCTCACACAGAGTTACAAACAACTCACACAGTGTTACACACCTCTCACACAGCATTAAACACCTCTCACACAGTTACACACCTCTCACACAGTGTTACACACCTCTCACACAGTGTGTTACACACCTCACACAGTGTGTTACACACCTCTCACACAGTGTTACACACCTCTCACACAGTGTTACATACCTCTCACACAGCGTGTTACACACCTCTCATACAGTGTGTTACACACTTCTCAGTGTTACACACCTCGCACACAGTATTACACACCTCTCACACAGCATTAAACACCTCTCACACAGAGTTACACACCTCTCACACAGTGTCACACACCTTTCACACAGTTACACACCTCTCACAGTGTCACACACCTCTCACAGTTACACACCTCTCACACAGTGTGTTACACACCTCTCACACAGTGTTACACACCTCTCACACAGAGTTACACACCTCTCACACAGTCTTACACACCTCTCACACAGTGTTACACACCTCTCACACAGTGTTACACACCTCTCACACAGAGTTACACACCTCTCACACAGTGTCACACACCTCTCACACAGTGTTACACACCTCTCACACAGCGTGTTACACACCTCTCACACAGAGTTACACACATCTCACACAGCGTTAAACACCTCACACAGCATTCAACACCTCTCACACAGTGTTACACACCTATCACACAGCGTGTTACATACCTCTCACACAGTGCTACACACCTCTCACACAAAGTTACACACCTCTCACACAGCGTGTTACACACCTCTCACACAGTGCTACACACATCTCACACAGCGTGTTACACACCTCTCACACAGTGCTACACACCTCTCACACAAAGTTACACACCTCTCACACAGCGTGTTACACACCTCTCACACAGTGCTACACACATCTCACGCAGTGTTACACACCTCTCACACAGTATTACACACCTCTCACAGCGTTACACACCTCTCACACAGTGTTACACACCTCTCACAGTGTTACACACCTCTCACACAGTGTTACACACCTCTCACGCAGCATTAAACACCTCTCACACAGTGTTACATACCTCTCTCACAGCGTTACACACCACTCACACAAAGTGTCACACACCTCTCACACAGTGTTACACACCTCTCTCACAGCGTTACACACCTCTCACACAGTGTTACATACCTCTCACACAGCATGTTACACACCTCTCATACAGTGTGTTACACACTTCTCACAGTGTTACACACCTCTCACACAGTGTGTTACACACCTCTCATACAGCATGTTACACACCTCTCATACAGTGTGTTACACACTTCTCACAGTGTTACACACCTCTCACAGTGTGTTACACACCTCTCATACAGTGTGTTGCACACCTTTCACAGTGTTACACACCTCTCAATTAGGCCTATATTGCATCATGAATAGAACAAATGATCAGAAAAGTACACTATTGCATTTCAAGGATGAAGGGAAAAACACATTAAAACAGTGAAAATGGGTTTAATTGTCCTTTTACATTTACTTTCTCAGGTTTATGTTGTGGACAGATCCTTCTGGTAAATACTGAAATACTGTCTTCAAAGGTCACATGGTCATTTTAAATCTAGTATTTAATCATGATTGCTCTTTAACCCTGGATACAAACTCAGAACAGTATGTCTGATGGGACAGTGGTTTAGTTACTGGATTTTGAGCACAAGATTCCAGCTTTGAATCTCTCTCAGGGACATTTAATCTCACGTGCATTTGCTGGCTCCCATAATCAATGCTTGATGCTATATTTAATTTAAATGCCTTTGTGTACATGTTGTGTTGAGCGCCATGTTGACAGTGTTATGTTCTGAGTGTTTTTGTTATTCGGTCATGTATAGTTTTGTCAGTTTCGGTAGCATACACTTTTCCATGTGTTCCGCAGCCTTGCGTTCTGTGCTGAATCTCTCGCTCCCTCTCACGGAGTTTTACTTTCGTTTCTGTACACTTCGTTTGTATTACCCTGCACTACTAACATTTATATAGGACTTATTAATTACTAACTGGCTAAACACGGGGTGGTTAACTAATCTACTAATGTCAGGGTTTAATAGAATTATTACTAACACAAACTAACAATTTAGTTCTCATCACGTTTCCACAGCTGTTTAGTGTTTCCTTACGTATCCAGTCATTGTCTTGTTAACTAATTTACTAACGACAGGGCTAGGATAGGATGATTACTAACGAATTACTAATTGCCTTGTTAAATGTCTTAGCTCTCTCGCTGTTTTCCATTTCCTGCCATTCTCGAGCTTATTGTTTGCACCTGTCTACACATGCATTTATACCTGCTGTCTTTGTTTCTCGTCGCGAGTTCGTCATTCTATTTTCACGTGAGTTGTTCCTCGTTAGTATATCTGTTTCCGAGTCCGTGCCGAGTTAGTATCTGTTTCCGAGTGTTTTGTTTGTTTAGTGTTTTTTCCGAGTTTGTAGCTTTTGCAGTCTGTTCTTTTGTTATTTGTTTTTGACGGATTTTCTGGCTTCGACCCCTGAACGTGTTCTCGCGACCATTCTTTTGGATTGCTATTCTGTACCACTGCCGTGTCTTCCCGTGTACGACCCCTGCCTGTCTTGACCTCCCCCTGGACTGTGATTTTGTTAATTAAACATCGTTTTTGTCACTCCTGCCTGCTATTGGGTTCCTGTTATCACCGATCATAACAGTACGAACTCGCCAGTTGGGACCCAGCAGGCCTTCCACTCTATGGAGATCGACCCATTCGGCTCGGATTCCTATGAGGAATACCTCATGGGAATCTGGGGGCAAAATCCGGAGTTTGCCCGCCGTCATGCCGACCACTACCCATCACTCCGGACTCCTCCTCCCAGCTCCCACTCCATTAGGCTCGGAGTGGTCTCTCTCCATCCGGATAGCTCCGAGCCTAGTCACAACCCCACACCTTCTAATTTTGAAGGTACCCGTCTTGCCCTTTGCCCGAGGGGCTATGGTCCCGGGAGGAAGCGATGGGGTCCTGGCTCCCGGATCCGTCGACGGGCTCGGCCACCCGTTGACGGAGGATCCATCACCCTTCCGTCCCTGCCCAAGCCTCCTGTCCCGTCCCGTCCAAGCCCTCCTGTCCCGTCCCGTCCAAGCCCTCCTGTCCCGTTCCGTCCAAGCCCTCCTGTCCCGTTCCGTCCCAGCTCTCCTGTCCCTGTCCGCCCCAGTTCTCCTGTCCCGTTCCGCCCCAGCTCTCCTGTCCCTGTCCGCCCCAGCTCTCCTGTCCCTTTCCGCCCCAGCTCTCCTGTCCCTTTCCGCCCCAGCTCTCCTGTCCCTTTCCGCCCCAGCTCTCCTGTCCCTTTCCGCCCCAGCTCTCCTGTCCCTTTCCGCCCCAGCTCTCCTGTCCCTTTCCGCCCCAGTTCTCCTGTCCCTTTCCGCCCCAGCTCTCCTGTCCCTTTCCGCCCCAGCTCTCCTGTCCCTTTCCGCCCCAGCTCTCCTGTCCCTTTCCGCCCCAGCTCTCCTGTCCCTTTCCGCCCCAGCTCTCCTGTCCCTTTCCGCCCCAGCTCTCCTGTCCCTTTCCGTCCCAGCTCTCCTGTCCCTTTCCGTCCCAGCTCTCCTGTCCCTTTCCGTCCCAGCTCTCCTGTCCCTTTCCGTCCCAGCTCTCCTGTCCCTTTCCGTCCCAGCTCTCCTGTCCCTTTCCGTCCCAGCTCTCCGGTCCCTTTCGGTCCCAGCTCTCCTGTCCCTTTCCGTCCCAGCTCTCCTGTCCCTTTCCGTCCCAGCTCCCCTGTCCCTTTCCGTCCCAGCTCTCCTGTCCCTTTCCGTCCCAGCTCTCCTGTCCCTTTCCGTCCCAGCTCTCCTGTCCCTTTCCGTCCCAGCTCCCCTGTCCCTTTCCGTCCCAGCTCCCCTGTCCCTTTCCGTC
Organism: Ilyophis sp. 1 JC-2022; assembly: GCA_022702515.1. Classification (NCBI taxonomy): domain Eukaryota; kingdom Metazoa; phylum Chordata; class Actinopteri; order Anguilliformes; family Synaphobranchidae; genus Ilyophis; species Ilyophis sp. 1 JC-2022. The sequence goes on from CM040396.1 coordinate 109,509,583, forward strand.
CCAGCTCCCCTGTCCCTTTCCGTCCCAGCTCCCCTGTCCCTTTCCGTCCCAGCTCTCCTGTCCCGTTCCGTCCCAGCTCTCCTGTCCCGTTCCGTCCCAGCTCTCCTGTCCCGTTCCGTCCCAGCTCTCCTGTCCCGTCCCGTCCCAGCTCTCCTGTCCCGTCCCGTCCCAGCTCTCCTGTCCCGTCCCGTCCCAGCTCTCCTGTCCCGTCCCGTCCCAGCTCTCCTGTCCCGTCCCGTCCCAGCTCTCCTGTCCCGTCCCGTCCCAGCTCTCCTGTCCCGTCCCGTCCCAGCTCTCCTGTCCCGTCCCGTCCCAGCTCTCCTGTCCCGTCCCGTCCCAGCTTTCCTGTCCCGTCCCGTCCCAGCTCTCCTGTCCCGTCCCGTCCCAGCTCTCCTGTCCCGCCCCGGTCCATGCCTCCTGTCCCGCCCCGGTCCAGGCCTCCTGTCCCGCCCCGGTCCATGCCTCCTGTCCCGCCCCGGTCCATGCCTCCTGTCCCGCCCCGGTCCATGCCTCCTGTCCCGCCCCGGTCCATGCCTCCTGTCCCGCCCCGGTCCATGCCTCCTGTCCCGCCCCGGTCCATGCCTCCTGTCCTGCCCCGGTCCACGCCACCAGTCCCGTCCCGTTCCCTGCCTCCTCTCAAATTGCGGGACCAGTTAACCTCCTGTCCTGAGCGGCCGAGCCCGCTAGCCTCCTGTCCTGAGCGGCCGAGCCCGCTAGCCTCCTGTCCTGAGCGGCCGAGCCCGCTAGCCTCCTGTCCTGAGCGGCCGAGCCCGCTAGCCTCCTGTCCTGAGCGGCCGAGCCCGCTAGCCTCCTGTCCTGAGCGGCCGAGCCCGCTAGCCTCCTGTCCTGAGCGGCCGAGCCCGCTAGCCTCCTGTCCTGAGCGGCCGAGCCCGCTAGCCTCCTGTCCTGAGCGGCAGAGCCCGCTAGCCTCCTGTCCTGAGCGGCCGAGCCCGCTAGCCTCCTGTCCTGAGCGGCCGAGCCCGCTAGCCTCCTGTCCTGAGCGGCCGAGCCCGCTAGCCTCCTGTCCTGAGCGGCAGAGCCCGCTAGCCTCCTGTCCTGAGCGGCCGAGCCCGCTAGCCTCCTGTCCTGAGCGGCCGAGCCCGCTAACCTCCTGTCCTGAGCGGCCGAGCCCGCTAGCCTCCTGTCCTGAGCGGCCGAGCCCGCTAGCCTCCTGTCCTGAGCGATGCAGCCGTCGCCGCCGGCCCCCTGAGCGATGCAGCCGTCGCCGCCGGCCCCCTGAGCGATGCAGCCGTCGCCGCCGGCCCCCTGAGCGATGCAGCCGTCGCCGCCGGCCCCCTGAGCGATGCAGCCGTCGCCGCCGGCCCCCTGAGCGATGCAGCCGTCGCCGCCGGCCCCCTGAGCGATGCAGCCGTCGCCGCCGGCCCCCTGAGCGATGCGGTCGTCCTCCTGAGCGGCACTGTCTGCGCCGCCGTCCGCCTGAGCGGCACTGTCTCCGCCGCCGTCCGCCTGAGCGGCACTGTCTCCGCCGCCGTCCGCCTGAGCGGCACTGTCTCCGCCGCCGTCCGCCTGAGCGGCACTGTCTCCGCCGCCGTCCGCCTGAGCGGCACTGTCTCCGCCGCCGTCCGCCTGAGCGGCACTGTCTCCGCCGCCGTCCGCCTGAGCGGCACTGTCTCCGCCGCCGTCCGCCTGAGCGGCCCTGCCTGCGCCGCCGTCCGCCTGAGCGGCACTGTCTCCGCCGCCGTCCGCCTGAGCGGCCCTGCCTGCGCCGCCGTCCGCCTGAGCGGCACTGTCTCCGCCGCCGTCCGCCTGAGCGGCACTGTCTCCGCCGCCGTCCGCCTGAGCGGCACTGTCTCCGCCGCCGTCCGCCTGAGCGGCACTGTCTCCGCCGCCGTCCGCCTGAGCGGCCCTGCCTGCGCCGCCGTCCGCCTGAGCGGCACTGTCTCCGCCGCCGTCCGCCTGAGCGGCACTGTCTCCGCCGCCGTCCGCCTGAGCGGCACTGTCTCCGCCGCCGTCCGCCTGAGCGGCACTGTCTCCGCCGCCGTCCGCCTGAGCGGCACTGTTTCCGCCGCCGTCCGCCTGAGCGGCACTGTCTCCGCCTCCGTCCGCCTGAGCGGCACTGTCTGCGCCGCCGTCCGCCTGAGCGGCACTGTCTGCGCCGCCGTCCGCCTGAGGGGCACTGTCTGCGCCTCCGTCCGCCTGAGCGGCACTGTCTGCGCCGCCGTCCGCCTGAGCGGCACTGTCTCCGCCGCCGTCCGCCTGAGCGGCACTGTCTGCGCCGCCGTCCGCCTGAGCGGCACTGTCTGCGCCGCCGTCCGCCTGAGGGGCACTGTCTGCGCCTCCGTCCGCCTGAGCGGCACTGTCTGCGCCTCCGTCCGCCTGAGCGGCACTGTCTACGCCTCCGGCCGCCTGAGCGGTCACTCCTGCGCATCCGGCCGCCTGAGCGGTCACTCCTGCGCCTCCGGCCGCCTGAGCGGTCACTCCTGCGCCGCTGTCCTGTCATTTTTTCCCTCCTCCGGACCCCCTCCACCCACCCTGTTCAGCATCCCGGACATTTCACCCCGAGTCCTGTTCACCCTCCCGAACTATTACCTGCCTTTCGAGTTTCCCTCCTCCGGACCCCCTCCACCCACCCTGCTCAGCATTCTGGACATTACCCCTCCTCCTGTCCCCCACCTCCCACCCTGCTTTGTGTGATGAACTGTTGGGGACGTCTGGAAGCCGTCCCTTGGGGGGGGGGTACTGTTATGTTCTGAGTGTTTTTGTTATTCGGTCATGTATAGTTTTGTCAGTTTCGGTAGCATACACTTTTCCATGTGTTCCGCAGCCTTGCGTTCTGTGCTGAATCTCTCGCTCCCTCTCACGGAGTTTTACTTTCGTTTCTGTACACTTCGTTTGTATTACCCTGCACTACTAACATTTATATAGGACTTATTAATTACTAACTGGCTAAACACGGGGTGGTTAACTAATCTACTAATGTCAGGGTTTAATAGAATTATTACTAACACAAACTAACAATTTAGTTCTCATCACGTTTCCACAGCTGTTTAGTGTTTCCTTACGTATCCAGTCATTGTCTTGTTAACTAATTTACTAACGACAGGGCTAGGATAGGATGATTACTAACGAATTACTAATTGCCTTGTTAAATGTCTTAGCTCTCTCGCTGTTTTCCATTTCCTGCCATTCTCGAGCTTATTGTTTGCACCTGTCTACACATGCATTTATACCTGCTGTCTTTGTTTCTCGTCGCGAGTTCGTCATTCTATTTTCACGTGAGTTGTTCCTCGTTAGTATATCTGTTTCCGAGTCCGTGCCGAGTTAGTATCTGTTTCCGAGTGTTTTGTTTGTTTAGTGTTTTTTCCGAGTTTGTAGCTTTTGCAGTCTGTTCTTTTGTTATTTGTTTTTGACGGATTTTCTGGCTTCGACCCCTGAACGTGTTCTCGCGACCATTCTTTTGGATTGCTATTCTGTACCACTGCCGTGTCTTCCCGTGTACGACCCCTGCCTGTCTTGACCTCCCCCTGGACTGTGATTTTGTTAATTAAACATCGTTTTTGTCACTCCTGCCTGCTATTGGGTTCCTGTTATCACCGATCATAACAGACAGGGTCGTAAATTTGGAGCCCGGCACGCCCCTAACCCTAAATTGCAGCCGGTAGTGGGTCCCGGGATCAGCACTTCCGCCCCCACATGAAGATCCAGCTTCTCAAAACCTTCCTGAACAGTTTTGAGGTGGCCGCGGAGGCGTGTCGGGGGCCCAGCGAGGAGTGGGTAGTGCGCCTCCTGCCCCTTTTAACAGGGGAAGCCCAGCAGGCGGCACATGGATTGCCGGCAGCAACTACTACGACACCGTCACGAGGGCAATCCTGGATCGCCTGGGCTTCAGCCCCGAAGACCAAAGGCACCGATTCCGAGAAGCCGCCCTGGCACCGGGGGACCGGCCCTTTGCGTTCGCCCAGCGGCTCACCGACATGGCCTGACGCTGGTTGCAGCCAGAAATCCAGTCCGCCGCAGGGGTAGTGGAGCAGGTCACGCTGGAGAAATTTGTGGGCAGGCTGCCAGAGGCGACAGCCACCTGGGTTCACTGTCACCGATCCACTCGCCTGGAGCTGGCCGTTATCCTGGCCGAAGACCGTCTGGCCATCGTACCCAGCAGCCCGCCGCAAAAGCCGCTGGAACCGGCTCCTCGGAGGAGGCCCCCTCCTCACACTGTCCCTTCTTCCCTTTCCCCTGACCCCGCTACAACCTATCCCCAAATTAATCCCCCCTCTTTTCTCTCTCCCTCTCCAGGCCCAGGCTCTGACCCCGCTACAACCTATCCCCAAATTAATCCCCCCTCTTTTATCTCTCCCTCTCCAGGCCCAGGCTCAGACCCCGCTACAACCTATCCCCAAATTAACCCCCCTCTTTTCTCTCTCCCTCTCCAGGCCCAGGCTCTGACCCCGCTACAACCTATCCCCAAATTAACCCCCCCTCTTTTCTCTCTCCCTCTCCAGGCCCAGGCTCTGACCCCGCTACAACCTATCCCCAAATGAACCCCCCCCTCTTTTCTCTCTCCCTCTCCAGGCCCAGGCTTAGTGGTGGAGATTCACTGAAAATCTTGGGGTGGCACACCAAAACCAAAAGCCATAACTGAATTTCAGGAATTTTATTATGTTGTTGTAGTATATTGGCGAGTGGAAAACTATGTTAATATGAGAGTTAAGGAATCGCATACTGATACACTGTAGTGACCTACATACAGGGACATTCACCTAAGACTGTGGCTCCTTTAAGAGCACGGGGTTATAGTGCAAGCGAGAGTATGACGTGTGTGTTTTCAGCCTCACGCGAGGGTTGGGGGATATAAGGAAGCGTAGCGTTGTTATGTTTTTGGTCAGTTTGTTTCGGTTCGTGATTGCTGTCTGCTAAACGGTTTTATGTGAAGTAAAGGAGTCTCAACTCGCCTTCGTTTCTCCGACTCGTCGTTTCTCCGCACTTCTACACTGGTGACCTCGCACGTTGATAAACGAACATGGACGGCAACGCAGTTCCAGCAGGCGCGGCTAATATTATCTGTGCGCCGACTATTAAACTGCCCGAGTTTTGGCAGCACAACCCTCGTCCATGGTTCCAGCATATAGAAGCCCAGTTTCAGCTGCGTGGAATTACACAGGACGTTACGAAATATTTTCACGTTGTGGCTGCACTCGATGCTCAGACTACAGCCCGGGCAATGGGGCTACTGGAAGCTCCACCTGTGGATGGCAAGTACATAGCCCTTAAAGCTTTTCTTTTGAAACTTTTTGAACTGTCTGAAATGGAAAAGGCGGACCGCCTCTTGTCACTCACTGGCCTGGGTGATTGTAGACCATCTGAATTAATGGAGAAAATGTTGGCTGTTTTGGGCTCAGCGGATCCCTCTTTTCTATTCACGCATATATTTCTGCGCCAGCTCCCGACGCCTGTGCGCACCGCTCTAGCCAGCTCCCCTGTCTCCTTCACCAAGGACTACCGCGCAATAGCTGATGAAGCGGACAGGATTTTCCTCGCTAACCGCCAGCAGTTTGTTAATGCTCTGCTCCCCGCTCAGAGCTCGCCCCTGTCCCGGGAGGACACACTAGATACCGTGGCCGCCGTGGCTGCCCGCCGCCAGCCGGACAACGGACTGTGTTATTACCATAACAGGTTCGGGGCCAGGGCCAAACAGTGTCGCCAGCTATGCAGCTTCAGTGTCCAGGGAAACGCCAAGGCCGGCGCGCGTTGACAGCTGTGAGCGCCGGCGGTGACAACAAGCTGTTATTTGTCAAGGACTCTCTATCTGGCCGGCGGCTGCTGGTGGACTCTGGGGCTCAGCGTAGCATCCTGCCCGCATCACCGGCAGACAAGGTGGCTGACGGACATGGCCCCCCGATGGACGCCGCCAATGGCACGCCAATACGTACCTACGGCACAAGGTATGTGGAGGTGTGTTTCAGTGGCCGATGTTTCGGCTGGGACTTTGTTTTAGCTAACGTGTCAGTTTCCATCCTGGGTGCGGACTTCCTGTGCGCCTTCAGGCTACTGGTGGATATTACAGACTGCCGTTTGATCGACGCCATCTCCTTCGCTCGCGGCTGGGGATGCATATCAACGGCTGCTCACAGAGTTCCCCGACCTCACCACACCCACGTTCTCATCTGCGGTGGCCAAGCATGGTGTCGAGCATTATATCCCCACCGAGGGTCCACCAGTCTACGCCCGTGCGCGGCGCCTCGACGCTGCTAAGTTAGCCATTGCTCGGGAGGAGTTTTCCACCATGGAACGCCTCGGCATCGTCCGTCGCTCGGACAGCCCCTGGGCCTCGCCCCTGCACATGGTTTCTAAGGCTGACGGCGGCTGGCGGCCCTGTGGCGATTTTCGCCGCCTGAACAACGCCACGACCCCTGACCGGTATCCTGTCCCGCACATTCAGGATTTCTCTGCTCACTTGGCGGGGGCTACCATCTTTTCCAAGGTGGACCTGGTCCGGGGCTACCATCAAGTGCCGGTCAACCCCCAGGACGTGACCAAGACCGCAGTCATCACGCCGTTCGGGCTCTTCGAGTTCCTGCGTATGCCCTTTGGCCTGAAGGGGGCAGCGCAGACGTTCCAGCGGCTTATGGACTCTGTGCTACGGGACATGCCGTTCTTGTTTGTTTACCTGGACGACATCCTCGTGGCCAGCACGTCGGCAGAGGAGCACCTGGCACACCTCCGGCAGCTGTTCGAGCGGCTCAGCGCTCACAGGCTCATAGTTAACCCCGCCAAGTGCCGGTTCGGCCGGGTGTCCATCGACTTCCTCGGCCACCGTGTCTCTCCACAAGGGGCCGTTCCACTGCCCGCCAGGGTGGACGCCGTTGCCAGTTTTCCACGCCCCCGCACTGTGAGGTCCCTGCAGGAGTTCCTGGGCATGGTGAACTTTTACAACAGGTTCATTCCCCACGCGGCTCAACTAATGCTTCCTTTGTATGAAGCTCTGCGGGGCAAGGACCCCAAGGACGAGCTGGACTGGTCGCCAGGGATGGACGAAGCATTCGACGGCGCCAAGGCTGCGCTGGCTAACGCCGCTTTGCTGGTGCACCCGTCCCCCGCTGCCCCTGTCGCCCTCACTACTGATGCCTCTGACTATGCAGTGGGGGCGGTATGCGAACAGTGGGTGGGCCGCGCCTGGCAGCCCCTGGCCTTCTTCAGTAGGAAGCTCCGGGACAACGAGAGGAAGTACAGCACCTTCGACCGGGAGCTCCTGGGTCTCTTCCTCGCTACCCGACACTTTAGGTTCCTGTTGGAAGGCCGCCGTTTCACTGCTTTCATTGACCACAAGCCGCTGATGTTCGCCATGGCCAAGACCTCCGAACCGTGGTCCGGCCGCCAACAGCGTCAGCTCTCCGCGATCTCGGAGTTCACTACAGACATCCGGCATGTGTCAGGTAAGGACAACGTGGTCGCGGATTGCCTCTCCCGGGCGGTGGCAGGATCTGTTCATTTGGGACTTAACTACGCCGCCATGGCCGCGGATCAGGCCGCCGACGCCGACATCCAGGCCTATCGGACGGCAGCCACGGGGCTGCAAATGGAGGATGTGGTTTTCGATAACGCCAAGACCACGCTCCTCTGTGACGTCTCCATGGGCCAGCCCCGCCCCATGGTGCCCACCGGCTGGCGGCGCCGGGTTTTTGACGTGGTCCACGGCCTTTCTCATCCAGGCGGGAAGGCTTCCACCAAGCTGGTGGGGGCGAGGTTTGTTTGGCCCGGCCTCAGGAAGGACGTCAAGGCCTGGGCTGGTTCCTGCGTGGCGTGCCAATGGGCCAAAATACATCGGCATACAAAAGCGCCTTTGGGGCCTTTCGTGGTCCCGGAGAGGCGTTTCGACCACGTAAATGTGGACCTTGTGGGCCCCCTGCCCTCTTCTCACGGATTCTCCTACCTGGTTACCATGGTGGACCGGACCACAAGGTGGCCAGAGGCTGTTCCCCTGTCATCGACCTCTTCGGAGGAGGTGGCTCGGGCGTTCGTCGGGACCTGGGTGGCCCGTTTTGGCACACCTGCGGATCTCACCTCCGACAGGGGCTCGCAGTTCACGTCAGAGCTGTGGTCCGCTGTCGCAGAGGGACTGGGGGTGAAGCTCCACCGCACCACGGCTTACAACCCACAGGCCAACGGACTGTGCGAGCGGTTTCATCGGTCTATGAAGGCCGCTCTGCGGGCCAGTCTTACGGACGCCAGCTGGGTCGACCGTCTCCCGTGGGTCATGCTCGGCCTTCGCTCCGCCCCTAAGGAAGACCTCCAGTCCTCATCGGCCGAGTTACTCTACGGCCAGCCGCTGCGGGTGCCGGGGGAGTTTCTCCCCGACGCCGCGGCCCCCTGGTCTGCTGCTGCCCATCGAGCTGGGGCCCGGGATGGTCCCAGCGCTTTTGCCCTGGTCCCCACATCTCACCACCGCCTCCCCCAGTCCTACGTACCCAAGGACCTATTGTCGTCCAAGTACGTTTTCATCCGCCACGACAGCCACCGCACCTCGCTGCAGCCTAAGAACTTTGTGGTGGACAGGGGGGGCAAGCCCGAGCGGATCACGGTGGACCGACTCAAACCTGCTCATTTGGACCTGAGTGAGCCAGTTGAACTGGCCCTGCCCCCGCGGCGTGGCCGCCCTCCCTCTCGGGTTGCCGGGCCACCTTTGGCCCCTGCTGCTGCCCGGGCTCCGGCTCTGTCCTCCGCTCCGGCTCCTGTTGAGGTCCCCATGCCGGATCGCCGTAGCCGTTATGGCCGCCTGATACGGCCCCCAAGACGCTGACTGTGGGTGGTGGGGCGGTTGTGTTACGTTCCGGTTAGGTTTTTTTTTGTTAGGTGAACTCTGTGGGGGCCTGTGTAGTGACCTACATACAGGGACATTCACCTAAGACTGTGACTCCTTTAAGAGCACGGGATTATAGTGCAAGCGAGAGTATGACGTGTGTGTTTTCAGCCTCACGCGAGGGTTGGGGGATATAAGGAAGCGTAGCGTTGTTATGTTTTTGGTCAGTTTGTTTCGGTTCGTGATTGCTGTCTGCTAAACGGTTTTATGTGAAGTAAAGGAGTCTCAACTCGCCTTCGTTTCTCCGACTCGTCGTTTCTCCGCACTTCTACTACACTTTGGTTTCTTATTTTACAGTTAATATTACTAATTATCTGATGTGCACAGACTAATACCGGTACCGTTAACATTTTGAGTTCCACAACAATCCTGTTTTAATTTGTTATGTATATGTACATACATAGGCGATTCATTGTTCTTCAAATAGGCTAGTAGTTGTCCTTTTCCTTAAAAAGATAAATATACAGCTTTAATGTGAAGGAGAAGCTACATTGATTGTAAGGAACAAAACATTTACTAGGAACAAGCAAACTAGAGTTTAAAAACACCACACAGAGGCCTGCAATGCTTTTCAATACAGCTGTATTTGGCTGTTGCTGTGTGGTTTTGTAAACGAAAATATTATATTATATATGACCAAAAATTAAAAACAAAACAAAAAAGCATAATCATGGACAATATACATTTTATTATAGCCTACTCACAACCTACTCATATCCCTGCTTTATTAGGCTACATTGTTCTCAGCCCATTTTGTCCACAGTTATCATAAGCTAGGCTATGTGTAGCCTATGGTTTTTATATAGTTTTTTTTAAAGGGTTTCCGCGTTGTTATGGTTTTGAAAGCTCCGCGTTATTATGGCTATGATGCAGCTTTGGCAAAAACTGGTATGTAGTAACAGCATAGCTGTCGTCCGTTTTCACTGCAAAAAGAGGTTTTATGAAGACATCACCTCTATTTCGCTAGCTTAGCCTACTTGAACAGTTACAACCTGCATGAGAAGAGTAGCCTACCCATTGAAAGCTGATTGCTTTTTCTTTGTCTCACCGTTTGTTTGGAATCTACACGCATACAACGATGAAATATTATCGTTCTTTGGATGCCCACAACTTTTTTGTTAGTGGCTGATAATATTTTGCACTTCCAAATATAATACTGTAACGTTATAGCACTCAGATGTATCCACATTCCACTACAAACCATTTGTATATGGTCAAAATGTTTTAGCGTTTCTTACAGCAATATTAGTTAGTCATAAATTGACAATTGGATAACTTATTTGACTTAGGCTACCTGTGAAACAATGCCTGCTGCACACATAAGCATGTGGAGTTTCAGGGTCCCATATTTTCCCCTTTCTTCCCGCCGACGCCTCACGTCTTATTGCTCGGATCCACTTTTCTCACCTTATGGGCTTTGTTATTTTGCCTTGTTTGTAGTGCATCCCACCAAACAACAACTTTTAGGCATTTTTAGGCTGTTAGTGTCACGAACCAAACACGGGCTGAACCCAAATGCAACGACCAAGAGACAGGTGAACAGAAATGAGGATTTATTAGGAGCTTTGGGGTAGTCCCAAGCTGAACACAAGTTAACACAATAGTAAAGAGAATTGAGGAAGTCCTCCGGCAAAGCGAACTGCTCCAAGCCGGAGCTGGACCTGTACTGGACCGGGAGGTCCACACTGGAACTGGATCACGGGAACGAAGGGTTGTTCCGAACCGGAACTGGACTTGATACGGGAGGTGAGTTCCGAACCGGAACTGGACTGGTTCTGAACCGGGAGGTCCAACAGGAACTGGATCACGGGAACGAAGGGTTGTTCCGAACCGGAACTGGACTTGATGCGGGAGGGGAGTTCCGAACCGGAACTGGACTGGCTCAGGACCGGGAGGTCCAACAGGAACTGGATCACGGGAACGAAGGGTTGTTCCGAACCGGAACTGGACTTGATACGGGAGGTGAGTTCCGAACCGGAACTGGACTGGATCTGGACCGGGAGGTCCAACAGGAACTGGATCACGGGAACGAAGGGTTGTTCCGAACCGGAACTGGACTTGATACGGGAGGTGAGTTCCGAACCGGAACTGGACTGGATCTGGACCGGGAGGTCCAACAGGAACTGGACTGGAGGCAGAGGTAGGTGAGTGGCAGGACACGGCAGGGCGGAGCAGTGTAGCGGAGCTCAGGTTGGCCCGGTAGAGGCAGCTGGGCCACAGAGGAGTCTGGAACCGTAACCGCAGCAATGGAGGTAGCCACGGCCGGACAGGAACCACTGTAGGGTGGAGAGGCAGAGCACCCAACTGCGCAGGCAACGTTAACTAGGAGCAGGGGTACCGCAACACACACAGGGAGACTTAACAGCTACAGACTGGATAACTACAAAACAGCTGGTTCTGGAACAGAGGAGCTAACAGGGAAAAACCCACAGCAGAGTCTTTAGTGAACAGGACTAGAAAACAGGAGACCAGGATACACACGAAGTACGTTAACGAACTGGCGCCGAACAGCAGCCAGCGGGAGGTTTAAGTAAGGGAGTGAAATTGAAAACAATAACGAAAGCGTGAGGAATGTAACCGAGGGTGATTGACTAATTGACTGGTGGGGAATGCATGCAACAAGGGGGGAAGGAGATAGGTTGAAACTGAAGTGGGGGAACAGAGTGAAACAGACAGAAGGGGCACGCCCAGCCTGTAGCAACGGGGAAAACACGGACAAAGGGAATCCGACATGACACGGGAGGAAAGGGAAAAACATGGAAAACGGACAGGAAGGGAGCGGAACGTTACAGTTAGCTAACGGATCGAAATGGCAAGAAGGCACCAGCACGTCAAGTCAATAGAGGGCGAGAGAGGGATGTGTTTTCCCCCCCGGGATGAGCGGGGCCTATTTGCGCTCAGTCTCCTGGCAGTGCGCTGCGCTTAAGCAGCTGGCTGGCTATACATTTGTTATTTTCTTTCACATGCATGAACTATTACGAAAAATATAATAACTGATTTAAATGAATAGTACCTAATGTAAAATATCAGATAGCAGCATATTATGCATATGCGGCTCGCGAGGGGGGGCCAGTGGGGGGGCCAGCGATTGTATCAGGGTGGCCGTGGCCCCCCCCTGGCCCCCCCTTGGCGGCACCACTGCTCCTCAGGCGTTCGGACCGGGCTGTTGGTGGTGCGGTCAGCTCGGTCACCTGCGCCCTGACTGTCCACTTATGGAAGTGGGGCAGGTGGTCGGGGTTGTCGGTGTGAACACCGGGCGTTGTTGGATTCAGGGGCTATGCAGTCCATGATTCTGCAAAGCCTGGTTCGGCCAGAGGCATTGGCGGAGGCACCCTGGGTTTCGATGAGGTGCGTGCATGGTGATGTGCACAAATATCCGGTAGTGCCTGTAATAATGTATTATCAAGGGGAAATTAATATGGTTAAAGCTGCGGTTAGCTCCCGGCTTTCGCACCCCCTGATTTTGGGCATTGATTGGGCGGGGTTTCGTAACATGTGAGGGAAGCTGGAGGAGGTGCGATCCCGACCGGTTGGGACAGGTGAGGTGTTTGCTGTTGACGGGGATGACGCATGGTCAGCCGACACGGTCGAGGGCAAGGCGGACCCTGGGGAGCCTCGGGGGGAGACTCCCCTGGTTCCACGGACGATTTCCCACTCGAACAGTCTCGGGATGACACCTTACGCTTTGCCTATGACCAAGTGATGCGTATTGATGATCAACAGGTGCGACCTGAGGCAGCTCTCTCTCACCCGTATTTCTCGATTATTAGAGATATAAGAGATATATCGAGTGTGTCGGGACGCTCAAACAGGGGTAATAGAGGAGTTGGGCGTAATAGAGGAGGCACACAGTGCCTGGAGAAGCCTCATTGACCTGGTAGGTAAACCAGATGGGTCTATCCGGTTCTGTGTGGATTACAGAAAAGAGAATGAAGTTTCACGGTTTGATGCCTATCCTATGCCTTGGGTCGGCAAACTCTTGGATCGGCTGGGCACGGCTCGTTTTTTCTCGACACTGGATTTGACCAAGGGCTACTGGCTGATTCCCTTGTCGCCAGAGTCCAAGGAAAAATCTATTTCGGACTCTTCCATTCTGGCTATTCGGGGCTCCAGCCACGTTCCAGCGCCTTATGGATCGGGTGCTGCGTCCGCTTGTTGCATATGCTGCAGCCTATATTGATGTTATCATCCACAGTAAGGACTGGGCGCAGCATGTGCGACAGGTGGGGGCGTTGCTCGAGTCCTTGAGGCGGGAGGGGCTCACGGCTAACCCGAGGAAGTGTGCGATTGGCAGAGCAGAGGTACGGTATTTGGGGTACCACTTGGGAAGTGGACAGGTGCGACCTCTAGTGGACAAAATCGCGGCGATCGCGACCTGCCCGCGGCCCAAGACGAAGAAAAAAAAGTGAGGAGGTTCTTGGGGTTGGCCGGTTACTATAGGAGGTTTATTCCTGCGTTTTCGGAGCTGACCAGCCCCTTGACTGATTTAACTCTGAAAGGTGCCTCAGAGCCGGTCCAGTGGACGGAGCCGTGCCGGAGGGCGTTTGAGCGAGTAAAAGAAGCACTCTGTGGGGAGCCGCTCTTGTTCACACCTAATTTTTCTCTCCCTTTCACCCTGCAGACAGACGCGTCGGACAGAGGGCTGGGTCTCTCCCGTTCACCCTGCAGACAGACGCGTCGGACAGAGGGCTGGGTCTCTCCCGTTCACCCTGCAGACAGACGCGTCGGACAGAGGGCTGGGTCTCTCCTGTTCACCCTGCAGACAGACGCGTCAGACAGAGGGCTGGGGGCCGTGTTGACCCAGGAGGTGGAGGGAGTCGATCGCCCGGTGCTGTACATAAGCCGCAAACTGTCACAGCGGGAGGCGAAGTACAGCACCAAAGAGAAGGAATGCCTCGCCATGCGGTGGGCGGTCGGATCCCTCCTGAATTAACTGCTGGGCCGCTCATTCACCTGGTCGGACCACGCCCCCCTCCAGTGGCTCCACCGCATGAAAGATGCCAACGCGTGGATCACCCGTTGATATCTGGCTTTACAGTCGTTTAACTTTAAGGTGATCCATAGGCCGGGAGCGGAGATGGTGGTGGCGGACTTCCACTCTCGTCTCGAGGGGGGGAAAGGTTGGTCATCGGCCAGATGGCTCCAGGGCCTAAGTCGGGCGGTGGGGGTATGTGGCAGGGTGGGCGTGGTTAGCCTCTGCTTGCAGAGAGAGAGTGAGCTGAGCGGCTCTCGGACTCTGCGCTACAGCTGTCATAAGTTAATCAGCGGCTCACGGTCATTCGTAATTGTATAATGGATTGATTGTTTCCCTGATTACTATGACAGTGAACCTGGCCTTTAAAAGGCGAACCGGCCAATAAACAGGGGCTGGCTAGAAACGAGAGAAGTGTACATGTTGAATGAAAAAGTCAGGAAACCCGTAGCCAGCTGAACAGAACCCGTTGGGTGGAAAAATAAAAAGCAGAACGTTTTCCCAAGCTCTTCTGTGTCGTGTGAAGTTCTTACCCGAGCAGTGGCACTCGAACTTGCCACAGCCATATTTCTCATGTTCTGCTTTTACTGGTATTGTCTAATGTGTCTTCGCTTCAACCAGGGGTTGCGTTAACCGTACATTTTCCGTCATTTACAGATTTATAGAAACTTTTAGGAAAAATACAAATGAACAAATATTTCTGCAAACGTTTTAAACACTGACTGCAATAGCCTAAAAAGTAGGCTCTGTGAACAGTCTGTTGTACTTCTAGCCACGCCTTGCTGTGGGGCCGTCATTGTGACTGGCGCTCCTTCTCTCTTCACATTAATTCTAGCGGAGATTCTTCTAGTTATCAGAGCTGCATCTCTCTCTCGCGTGTCATACATTGAGTCCATTTTGTTTATTTAAATAAACACTTTATTTTAAAGGCAATTGATCGCCCCAATTTTATTTTCAACACTGAACCAGGACAGTGAATGAAAAGTTTAGTTTTTTTAATAAACATGTTCCGCACTTTGTGGTGTAATTATTGCGGCTGTAAAGCTAACTCATGTCCTGGGCTCTTCACATGTTCTGCACTTTGTGGTGTAATTATTGTGGCTGTAAAGCTAACTCATGTCCTGGGCTCTTCACATGTTCTGCACTTTGTGGTGTAATTATTGCGGCTGTAAAGCTAACTCATGTCCTGGGCTCTTCACATGTTCTGCACTTTGTGGTGTAATTATTGTGGCTGTAAAGCTAACTCATGTCCTGGGCTCTTCACATGTTCTGCACTTTGTGGTGTAATTATTGCGGCTGTAAAGCTAACTCATGTCCTGGGCTCTTCACATGTTCTGCACTTTGTGGTGTAATTATTGCGGCTGTAAAGCTAACTCATGTCCTGGGCTCTTCACATGTTCTGTACTTTGTGGTGTAATTATTGCGGCTGTAAAGCTAACTCATGTCCTGGGCTCTTCACATGTTCTGCACTTTGTGGTGTAATTATTGCGGCTGTAAAGATAACTCATGTCCTGGGCTCTTCACATGTTCTGCACTTTGTGGTGTAATTATAGCGGCTGTAAAGCTAACTCATGTCCTGGGCTCTTCACATGTTCTGCACTTTGTGGGGTAATTATTGTGGCTGTAAAGCTAACTCATGTCCTGGGCTCTTCACATGTTCTGCACTTTGTGGTGTAATTATTGCGGCTGTAAAGCTAACTCATGTCCTGGGCTCTTCACATGTTCTGCACTTTGAGGTGTAATTATTGCGGCTGTAAAGCTAACTCATGTCCTGGGCTCTTCACATGTTCTTGTTTCTTCACTTGCACGTCTAATCAGAAAATAATCCGCGCTTATTGTGTCAAGGCTGAAAAACAATTCCTCTTGGACTTTATAACGGAAAAATATGGTTTAACAAAAATCGGTATAACGGTTATAACAAAGAATATGACAGAATGTAACAGGCTAATATTGTTACAGGAAATAACAGAATATTTACCATCATGTCAATTCGCACAGGGTTGCTATAACCTGGGGTTATTTATACAGGGCATTTAAGAGTTGGTAAAATACGCCGGAATCTTTACTGGCGCGGGTGCGCAGTCCGCAAAAGTTACTGACATGGCAGATTTGGACGGGACTAAAATAACGGCGATACTCCGGTAATAATTACATTACCCAACATCCCCGTAAAACTTATCCTGTCGCAATAAGGCTTGAGCGTTAATGTGCCTTATTTTGTTCAGAAATAAATGATGGTAAGTTAGCCACTGGTACATTAAATAAATAGAAAACACTTTTATATTTCGCATTCATTTTTCCCCCCTGCTGTACAGAAAATGTACCGAACCGTTAAATCATAAACATTGAAGTGTTCATTAATTTTTCACTTTCACCTTCTAGTTCATTTTTATGAATACATTTTTTTGTAGACTATTTTCTAATTTTTATCATCTACCACCACCACCTCCCCATTCAGGTGCAAAAATGTTATCTTGCCTAGAACGCCATAATGGTTTAGACTGGCGCAATTTTGAAAGTGTAACTGTTATAAATCAGAACATTGTTCTCTGTTAGATTCGTTTGCTAAACTCATTTCTGTACTCTAATGGACACACAGAAGCAATGAGAGAAAACTCTTACTGTGCTGCTCATCTCTCTCCAGTGAGGCGCTGAGATCCTTCTGCTTCATGTTCCTCAGGATGTGGAGTGTGATCTTCAGAGACCTCTCACTGCCACAGGTCTCCAGCATCTTCTCCACTATGTACAGAGCCTCAGGATCCTGCTGCTCACTCTCACTGCATTCTGGGTAATACTGACTCAGATGGCTCTGAAACTGTTTCAACTTTTTATCCTTCTTCAGCTTCATCAGAGTGCGCAGGAGAGACTGAAATAAACACATGAAGAGGTGTGCTGTTTCAGAGTGTGAAATAAACACATGAAGAGGTGTGCTGTATCAGTGTGTAATAAACACATGAAGAGGTGTGCTGTATCAGTGTGTAATAAACACATGAAGAGGTGTGCTGTATCAGAGTGTGTAATAAACACATGAAGAGGTGTGCTGTATCAGAGTGCGTAATGAACACATGAAGAGGTGTGCTGTTTCAGTGTGTAATAAACACATGAAGAGGTGTGCTGTATCAGAGTGTGTAATGAACACATGAAGAGGTGTGCTGTATCAGAGTGTGTAATGAACACATGAAGAGTTGTGCTGTATCAGAGTGTGTAATAAACACATGAAGAGGTGTGCTGTATCAGAGTGTGTAATAAACACATGAAGAGGTGTGCTGTATCAGAGTGTGTAATAAACACATGAAGAGGTGTGCTGTATCAGTGTGTAATAAACACATGAAGAGGTGTGCTGTATCAGAGTGTGAAATAAACACATGAAGAGGTGTGCTGTATCAGAGTGTGTAATAAACACATGGAGAGGTGTGCTGTATCACAGTAACTGAAATAAACACATGAAGAGGTGTGCTGTATCACAGTAACTGAAATAAACGCATGAAGAGGTGTGCTGTATCAAAGTAACTGAAATAAACACATGAAGAGGTGTGCTGTATCACAGTAACTGAAATAAATGCATGAAGAGGTGTGCTGTATCACAGTAACTGAAATAAACACTCTATTGCACGGCCAGGAGCTTCACTTGCTGTTCCTACTCAGGATTATCTTTTTCCCAAATATTTCCTATTTTTAAATCCAGGGAAATTTTCATACCTCTTTATATAAAGCATGTTTCATAAAAAGCTGGTTTATCATGGGAGTATGACGTTACACTGTGGATAGTTATGAGTAATATTTGGCAAACATACAATATGTTATGAATGTTAAGTGCAATATTTGGCATTTATAAACATTATAAATGCATTATATATTATATATCAGTAATATATTATATTGGTGACGTCACGTGGCGCTGTAATGGTGACATGTAGTCCAGCTGTCTCTCGTGTTCATGTTTTTTAATTTTAAAGTATTTTGTTGTGTCGGGCTTTTGTTTTTAGTTTTTTCATGCGCTGTGTGTCTGTGGTGGGACGGGAAAGCGGGCTGGAGATTGTTCAGGGCACTCCTGCTGCTCGCTTTTATAATTTTGACGAATTGTCTAGTCGAGATCATTTTGTTTATGGTCGTCACCATGGAGACGCATTCGCAAAATATGCTCGGGAATGTCCGTTGGATCTGAAGCACAGAATCTGCAGCAAAAAAAGTTTACCATCGCTCTTCACCGGAGTAAAAAATGTCGGGACTGATCCGGGAGTGCAGGCAATCTCCAAAAGGCAACCAGGGAATGGAAGGAGAAGATAATGCGGCGGAGGAGTGAGACGACGACTGGAAAGAGACCGCAACACTGTGCGTGTGCAGGAAAGTCATGGAGGCGGAGTTTGTGTGTTGGACTGCTTAATGACACTGGACATCTCGGGACAGCGGGGGCTATTTTTAATCATGGCAATTCAATTTTAATTCACTTAATTCACTTAAATAACGCAATGATTATTTTGAAAGTCTTTGTTTGATATGTTTGTTTGTGTGTTGTGGGTCTGCCCCACTGTCTTTTTTTGTTGTTGCTGGGGCTACAACTGAAGTTCCCAAACGGGAAAATAAAAGTTATTCTATTCTATTCTATATATTCCAATTAAATTGAGCAAAGGAGGAAAATGGACAATATCCTCGTAAAAGCAATCAGAACAAGCAGAGCTCACCTGTTTAGGGAATTTATCTGAACTCTTCTTTTCTAAACAGCTGGACTCAGGTAACTGTAGGATCCTGTGAACAAATCATGAGACACAGAATTCAGTTACAGATCCTCTGTCTGACAGTGATCCTCTATGCGGCTCCTCGGTCCTTCTCCCAGCACCACAAAATTAGTTTTCTATAACTTCATATTTATCTCATTTAAACTTTCTTCCTCTCTGTTTTTTTAAAAAAGATTCATAAACGCTACCTGTCCTAGTGCTAAATCTGCGCCTTGTAAAAATGTCTACAAGTGCCTGGCTCAGACCCTCACCCTCCTGATGTGGTTTTATTTCTGCGAGTCCTGTATATATATTAAAAAAAACATTATTTGCTCTTTTTCATATAATATAAATGTCATTTTAAATGTTTTCAGTGTATACACCTGCCACATCAGCGACATATGTTTAGAACCCTAATAAAAAGAGACTTCTTTTTATTAGGAAGATATAATTTAAATTATACTTAATTAAATGAATTTTACAACCAACGAACCAGTCCTTCAAAATCTGTCTGCTGCTCCAAGGGTTTTGAAATGTGGTTCAGGGGACTCATTGAAAAAGCTTGTCTTCCGTCCAGCCATAACGGTAACCTCTCTATTGTTATGAGTTGTTTGCTATTCTTGAATAGACACATTTAATCTCTATTAAGGGATGGTTTACCCTTTTAAAGCCAAATTATGTCAGAAATGGCTATGAATCTCATCAACAATAGAAATGCCCTGTATTCACATCCAATGACTTTTCAGGTCAACTTATGCTTTTATTTTTTGCAATATGCTATATGAAAAACATTTTCTTTAAAAATGTTACTTTTTAACATTTTTATTACATCAAATAGATGCAAATTTGAAATCAGTGAGGTTTCTAATTGTTAAAACTATGGACACTTATTTACTGACACTAAACCATTTTGGAATGAGCCCGAGTACCAAACGAATGGCCATCAGCCCAACCCACATTGTTTAAAAATGAAAACAAATTGATCAAAAGACTGGAACAAGCAACAATAAACATGCACAGACGCTTCTCAGGACCACCTGCATCTCATCCTCTTACTGCAGCTCTAACTCACAGCACATGGAGACAGAGCTTCCAGTTAACCTCATCCTCTTACTGCAGCTCTAACTCACAGCACATGGAGACAGAGCTTCCAGTTAACCTCATCCTCTTACAGCAGCTCTAACTCACAGCACCTGGAGACAGAGCTTCCAGTTAACCTCATCCTCTTACTGCCGCTCTAACTCACAGCACATGGAGACAGAGCTTCCAGTTAACCTCATCCTCTTACTGCAGCTCTAACTCACAGCACATGGAGACAGAGCTTCCAGTTAACCTCATCCTCTAACTGCAGCTGTAACTCACAGCACCTGGAGACAGAGCTTCCAGTTAACCTCATCCACTTACTGCAGCTCTAACTCACAGCACATGGAGACAGAGCTTCCAGTTAACCTCATCCTCTTACTGCAGCTCTAACTCACAGCACATGGAGACAGAGCTTACAGTTAACCTCATCCTCTTACTGCAGCTATAACTCACAGCACATGGAGACAGAGCTTCCAGTTAACCTCATCCTCTTACTGCAGCTCTAACGCACAGCACATGGAGACAGAGCTTCCAGGTAACCTCATCCTCTTACTGCAGCTCTAACTCACAGCACATGGAGACAGAGCTTCCAGTTAACCTCATCCTCTTACTGCAGCTCTAACTCACAGCACATGGAGACAGAGCTTCCAGTTAACCTCATCCTCTTACTGCAGCTCTAAGTCACAGCACATGGAGACAGAGCTTCCAGTTAACCTCATCCTCTAACTGCAGCTGTAACTCACAGCACATGGAGACAGAGCTTCCAGTTAACCTCATCCTCTAACTGCAGCTGTAACTCACAGCACATGGAGACAGAGCTTCCAGTTAACCTCATCCTCTAAATGCAGCTCTAACTCACAGCACATGGAGACAGAGCTTCCAGTTAACCTCATCCTCTTACTGCAGCTCTAACTCACAGCACATGGAGACAGAGCTTCCAGTTAACCTCATCCTCTTACTGCAGCTCTAACTCACAGCACATGGAGACAGAGCTTCCAGTTAACCTCATCCTCTAACTGCAGCTCTAACTCACAGCACATGGAGACAGAGCTTCCAGTTAACCTCATCCTCTTACTGCAGCTCTAAGTCACGAAACAACTGAATACGACAAAATACCTCTCACCGATACCTGAGTGTGATAATACACCCACCTACACCAGAAAGTTGACAGTGACAATAAACGGAGACCACGTGTCTTTATTTTTAATTTGCATCTGCAACGTGGAGTAGCCTTGTCGAGGTTTTATGTTTGCAGTTGGCTACTGCGATAGGTGGGAAAATAGAGTAGACAGATAACAGTTTGCAGTTAGCGAGGTACGTTGGTAACTTATTTGATTTATAGCTAAATTTAGGATATTTTGATAAAGCTATTAAAGTGCAACGTTTTTCTCTAATGATCGGGAGAAGCTTACAGGAGAGCGTAAATACAGAGATTTTAGTCTCTCTCGATGGGCTTTGGTAACTCTGAGGGAAATTCCCCCACAACATTATTCCCTGCTCATTAAGGGTGATCACAAGTTACAATTTAATCCATGTGTAGGCTCCATGAACATTTAGATTTAGGCTATGGAATCTGGATTTTCATTGCAATAAAACACAAATCGCTGGTTAAATTTAATCTACAGGCCAGGCCTAAATTAATTCCATTGCCAATGAGGCAATTTGCCAAAAGCTCTCAAACTAGAATGCTCAGATTGTCTTTGACATCACGATGTGTCAACCATCGCTGATGCCCATAAATCTTAGTCGATAGACGATGGTATCCGAGGCCCCAACACTATTGCTGTAGATGCTAACTTTTAAGCAATGTAAATAAATATGCTTTGCTACAGCAAAGCAAAGTTATTTATTGATTTTTAGGCCTATTGCTACTCTCATAACTCATGGGAACAACCAAAGTGGCTGTTTTTTTTATTTTATTTCTCCTGGGGGAGCCAGAAGGTGACAGTGACACTGAAGTATAACTAAACAGTTATGTAAATATGAACCTGTTTCATTACCTTAGCTCTCCTGTAATTGCCCTTTTGAAGTAAATTGGAAGATCCATTGATCGATCACTCTTCATAGACAGACAACTGGGCACAGGTGACCCTGCTCTTTCCTCCTGGACCCTGTGAACAAAACATGGAGACAGAGCTTCCAGTTAACCGCATCCTCTTACTGCAGCTCTAACTCACAGCACATGGAGACAGAGCTTCCAGTTAACCTCATCCTCTTACTGCAGCTCTAACTCACAGCACATGGAGACAGAGCTTCCAGTTAACCTCATCCTCTTACTGCAGCTCTAACTCACAGCACCTGGAGACAGAGCTTCCAGTTAACCTCATCCTCTTACTGCCGCTCTAACTCACAGCACATGGAGACAGAGCTTCCAGTTAACCTCATCCTCTTACTGCAGCTCTAACTCACAGCACATGGAGACAGAGCTTCCAGTTAACCTCATCCTCTAACTGCAGCTGTAACTCACAGCACCTGGAGACAGAGCTTCCAGTTAACCTCATCCACTTACTGCAGCTCTAACTCACAGCACATGGAGACAGAGCTTCCAGTTAACCTCATCCTCTTACTGCAGCTCTAACTCACAGCACATGGAGACAGAGCTTACAGTTAACCTCATCCTCTTACTGCAGCTATAACTCACAGCACATGGAGACAGAGCTTCCAGTTAACCTCATCCTCTTACTGCAGCTCTAACGCACAGCACATGGAGACAGAGCTTCCAGGTAACCTCATCCTCTTACTGCAGCTCTAACTCACAGCACATGGAGACAGAGCTTCCAGTTAACCTCATCCTCTTACTGCAGCTCTAACTCACAGCACATGGAGACAGAGCTTCCAGTTAACCTCATCCTCTAACTGCAGCTGTAACTCACAGCACATGGAGACAGAGCTTCCAGTTAACCTCATCCTCTAACTGCAGCTGTAACTCACAGCACATGGAGACAGAGCTTCCAGTTAACCTCATCCTCTAAATGCAGCTCTAACTCACAGCACATGGAGACAGAGCTTCCAGTTAACCTCATCCTCTTACTGCAGCTCTAACTCACAGCACATGGAGACAGAGCTTCCAGTTAACCTCATCCTCTTACTGCAGCTCTAACTCACAGCACATGGAGACAGAGCTTCCAGTTAACCTCATCCTCTAACTGCAGCTCTAACTCACAGCACATGGAGACAGAGCTTCCAGTTAACCTCATCCTCTTACTGCAGCTCTAAGTCACGAAACAACTGAATACGACAAAATACCTCTCACCGATACCTGAGTGTGATAATACACCCACCTACACCAGAAAGTTGACAGTGACAATAAACGGAGACCACGTGTCTTTATTTTTAATTTGCATCTGCAACGTGGAGTAGCCTTGTCGAGGTTTTATGTTTGCAGTTGGCTACTGCGATAGGTGGGATAATAGAGTAGACAGATAACAGTTTGCAGTTAGCGAGGTACGTTGGTAACTTATTTGATTTATAGCAAAATTTAGGATATTTTGATAAAGCTATTAAAGTGCAACGTTTTTCTCTAATGATCGGGAGAAGCTTACAGGAGAGCGTAAATACAGAGATTTTAGTCTCTCTCGATGGGCTTTGGTAACTCTGAGGGAAATTCCCCCACAACATTATTCCCTGCTCATTAAGGGTGATCACAAGTTACAATTTAATCCATGTGTAGGCTCCATGAACATTTAGATTTAGGCTATGGAATCTGGATTTTCATTGCAATAAAACACAAATCGCTGGTTAAATTTAATCTACAGGCCAGGCCTAAATTAATTCCATTGCCAATGAGGCAATTTGCCAAAAGCTCTCAAACTAGAATGCTCAGATTGTCTTTGACATCACGATGTGTCAACCATCGCTGATGCCCATAAATCTTAGTCGATAGACGATGGTATCCGAGGCCCCAACACTATTGCTGTAGATGCTAACTTTTAAGCAATGTAAATAAATATGCTTTGCTACAGAAAAGCAAAGTTATTTATTGATTTTTAGGCCTATTGCTACTCTCATAACTCATGGGAACAACCAAAGTGGCTGTTTTTTTTTTTTATTTCTCCTGGGGGAGCCAGAAGGTGACAGTGACACTGAAGTATAACTAAACAGTTATGTAAATATGAACCTGTTTCATTACCTTGGCTCTCCTGTGAATGCCCTTCTGAAGGCAAGTGGAGGAGGATCCATTGATCGATCACTCTTCATAGACAGACAACTGGGCACAGGTGACCCTGCTCTTTCCTCCTGGACCCTGTGAACAAAACATGGAGACAGAGCTTCCAGTTAACCTCATCCTCTTACTGCAGCTCGATCTAACAGCACATGGAGACAGAGCTTCCAGTTAACATCATCTTCTTACTGCAGCTCTAACTCACAGCACATGGAGACAGAGCTTCCAGTTAACCTCATCCTCTTACTGCAGCTCTAACTCACAGCACATGGAGACAGAGCTTCCAGTTAACCTCATCCTCTTACTGCAGCTCTAACTCACAGCACATAGAGACAGAGCTTCCAGTTAACCTCATCCTCTTACTGCAGCTCGATCTAACAGCACATGGAGACAGAGCTTCCAGTTAACCTCATCCACTTACTGCAGCTATAACTCACAGCACATAGAGACAGAGCTTCCAGTTAACCTCATCCTCTTACTGCAGCTCTAACTCACAGCACATGGAGACAGAGCTTCCAGTTAACCTCATCCTCTTACTGTAGCTCTAATTCACAACACAAAGAGACAGAGCTTCCACTTAACCTCATCCTCTTACTGCAGCTCTAACTCACAGCACATGGAGACAGAGCTTCCAGTTAACCTCATCCTCTTACTGCAGCTCGATCTAACAGCACATGGAGACAGAGCTTCCAGTTAACCTCATCCTCTAACTGCAGCTCTAACTCACAGCACATGGAGACAGAGCTTCCAGTTAACCACATCCTCTTACTGCAGCTCTAACTCACAGCACATGGAGACAGAGCTTCCGGTTAACCTCATCCTCTTACTGCAGCTCTAACTCACAGCACAAAGAGACAGAGTTTCCAGTTAACCTCATCCTCTTACTGCAGCTCTAACTCACAGCACATGGAGACAGAGCCTCCAGTTAACCTCATCCTCTTACTGCAGCTCTAACTCACAGCACATGGAGACCTTCCAGTTAACCTCATCCTCTTACTGCAGCTCTAACTCACAGCACATGGACAGAGCTTCCAGTTAACCTCATCCTCTAACTGCAGCTGTAACTCACAGCACCTGGAGACAGAGCTTCCAGTTAACCTCATCCTCTAACTGCAGCTCTAACGCACAGCACATGGAGACAGAGCTTCCAGGTAACCTCATCCTCTTACTGCAGCTCTAACTCACAGCACATGGAGACAGAGCTTCCAGTTAACCTCATCCTCTTACTGCAGCTCTAACTCACAGCACATGGAGACAGAGCTTCCAGTTAACCTCATCCTCTAACTGCAGCTCTAACTCACAGCACATGGAGACAGAGCTTCCAGTTAACCTCATCCTCTTACTGCAGCTCTAAGTCACGAAACAACTGAATACGACAAAATACCTCTCACCGATACCTGAGTGTGATAATACACCCACCTACACCAGAAAGTTGACAGTGACAATAAACGGAGACCACGTGTCTTTATTTTTAATTTGCATCTGCAACGTGGAGTAGCCTTGTCGAGGTTTTATGTTTGCAGTTGGCTACTGCGATAGGTGGGATAATAGAGTAGACAGATAACAGTTTGCAGTTAGCGAGGTATATTGGTAACTTATTTGATTTATAGCAAAAGTTAGGATATTTTGATGAAGCTATTAAAGTGCAAGGTTTTTCTCTAATGATCGGAAGAAGCTTACAGGAGAGCGTAAATACAGAGATTTTAGTCTCTCTCGATAGGCTTTGGTAACTCTGAGGGAAATTCCCCCACAACATTATTCCCTGCTCATTAAGGGTGATCACAAGTTACAATTTAATCCATGTGTAGGCTCCATGAACATTTAGATTTAGGCTATGGAATCTGGATTTTCATTGCAATAAAACACAAATCGCTGGTTAAATTTAATCTACAGGCCAGGCCTAAATTAATTCCATTGCCAATGAGGCAATTTGCCAAAAGCTCTCAAACTAGAATGCTCAGATTGTCTTTGACATCACGATGTGTCAACCATCGCTGATGCCCATAAATCTTAGTCGATAGACGATGGTATCCGAGGCCCCAACACTATTGCTGTAGATGCTAACTTTTAAGCAATGTAAATAAATATGCTTTGCTACAGCAAAGCAAAGTTATTTATTGATTTTTAGGCCTATTGCTACTCTCATAACTCATGGGAACAACCAAAGTGGCTGTTTTTTTTTTTTTATTTCTCCTGGGGGAGCCAGAAGGTGACAGTGACACTGAAGTATAACTAAACAGTTATGTAAATATGAACCTGTTTCATTACCTTAGCTCTCCTGTAATTGCCCTTTTGAAGTAAATTGGAAGATCCATTGATCGATCACTCTTCATAGACAGACAACTGGGCACAGGTGACCCTGCTCTTTCCTCCTGGACCCTGTGAACAAAACATGGAGACAGAGCTTCCAGTTAACCGCATCCTCTTACTGCAGCTCTAACTCACAGCACATGGAGACAGAGCTTCCAGTTAACCTCATCCTCTTACTGCAGCTCTAACTCACAGCACATGGAGACAGAGCTTCCAGTTAACCTCATCCTCTTACTGCAGCTCTAACTCACAGCACCTGGAGACAGAGCTTCCAGTTAACCTCATCCTCTTACTGCCGCTCTAACTCACAGCACATGGAGACAGAGCTTCCAGTTAACCTCATCCTCTTACTGCAGCTCTAACTCACAGCACATGGAGACAGAGCTTCCAGTTAACCTCATCCTCTAACTGCAGCTGTAACTCACAGCACCTGGAGACAGAGCTTCCAGTTAACCTCATCCACTTACTGCAGCTCTAACTCACAGCACATGGAGACAGAGCTTCCAGTTAACCTCATCCTCTTACTGCAGCTCTAACTCACAGCACATGGAGACAGAGCTTACAGTTAACCTCATCCTCTTACTGCAGCTATAACTCACAGCACATGGAGACAGAGCTTCCAGTTAACCTCATCCTCTTACTGCAGCTCTAACGCACAGCACATGGAGACAGAGCTTCCAGGTAACCTCATCCTCTTACTGCAGCTCTAACTCACAGCACATGGAGACAGAGCTTCCAGTTAACCTCATCCTCTTACTGCAGCTCTAACTCACAGCACATGGAGACAGAGCTTCCAGTTAACCTCATCCTCTAACTGCAGCTGTAACTCACAGCACATGGAGACAGAGCTTCCAGTTAACCTCATCCTCTAACTGCAGCTGTAACTCACAGCACATGGAGACAGAGCTTCCAGTTAACCTCATCCTCTAAATGCAGCTCTAACTCACAGCACATGGAGACAGAGCTTCCAGTTAACCTCATCCTCTTACTGCAGCTCTAACTCACAGCACATGGAGACAGAGCTTCCAGTTAACCTCATCCTCTTACTGCAGCTCTAACTCACAGCACATGGAGACAGAGCTTCCAGTTAACCTCATCCTCTAACTGCAGCTCTAACTCACAGCACATGGAGACAGAGCTTCCAGTTAACCTCATCCTCTTACTGCAGCTCTAAGTCACGAAACAACTGAATACGACAAAATACCTCTCACCGATACCTGAGTGTGATAATACACCCACCTACACCAGAAAGTTGACAGTGACAATAAACGGAGACCACTTGTCTTTTTTTTAAATTTGCATCTGCAATGTGGAGTAGCCTAGTCTAAGTTTTATGTTTGCAGTTGGCTACTGCGATAGGTGGGATAATACAGTAGACAGATAACAGTTTGCAGTTAGCTAGGTATATTGGTAACTTATTTGATTTATAGCAAAAGTTAGGACATTTTGATGAAGCTATTAAAGTGCAAGGTTTTTCTCTAATGATCAGGAGAAGCTTACAGGAGAGCGTAAATACAGAGATTTTAGTCTCTCTCGATGGGCTTTGGTAACTCTGAGGGAAATTCCCCCACAACATTATTCCCTGCTCATTAAGGGTGATCACAAGTTACAATTTAATCCATGTGTAGGCTCCATGAACATTTAGATTTAGGCTATGGAATCTGGATTTTCATTGCAATAAAACACAAATCGCTGGTTAAATTTAATCTACAGGCCAGGCCTAAATTAATTCCATTGCCAATGAGGCAATTTGCCAAAAGCTCTCAAACTAGAATGCTCAGATTGTCTTTGACATCACGATGTGTCAACCATCGCTGATGCCCATAAATCTTAGTCGATAGACGATGGTATCCGAGGCCCCAACACTATTGCTGTAGATGCTAACTTTTAAGCAATGTAAATAAATATGCTTTGCTACAGAAAAGCAAAGTTATTTATTGATTTTTAGGCCTATTGCTACTCTCATAACTCATGGGAACAACCAAAGTGGCTGTTTTTTTTTTTTATTTCTCCTGGGGGAGCCAGAAGGTGACAGTGACACTGAAGTATAACTAAACAGTTATGTAAATATGAACCTGTTTCATTACCTTGGCTCTCCTGTGAATGCCCTTCTGAAGGCAAGTGGAGGAGGATCCATTGATCGATCACTCTTCATAGACAGACAACTGGGCACAGGTGACCCTGCTCTTTCCTCCTGGACCCTGTGAACAAAACATGGAGACAGAGCTTCCAGTTAACCTCATCCTCTTACTGCAGCTCGATCTAACAGCACATGGAGACAGAGCTTCCAGTTAACATCATCTTCTTACTGCAGCTCTAACTCACAGCACATGGAGACAGAGCTTCCAGTTAACCTCATCCTCTTACTGCAGCTCTAACTCACAGCACATGGAGACAGAGCTTCCAGTTAACCTCATCCTCTTACTGCAGCTCTAACTCACAGCACATAGAGACAGAGCTTCCAGTTAACCTCATCCTCTTACTGCAGCTCGATCTAACAGCACATGGAGACAGAGCTTCCAGTTAACCTCATCCACTTACTGCAGCTATAACTCACAGCACATAGAGACAGAGCTTCCAGTTAACCTCATCCTCTTACTGCAGCTCTAACTCACAGCACATGGAGACAGAGCTTCCAGTTAACCTCATCCTCTTACTGTAGCTCTAATTCACAACACAAAGAGACAGAGCTTCCACTTAACCTCATCCTCTTACTGCAGCTCTAACTCACAGCACATGGAGACAGAGCTTCCAGTTAACCTCATCCTCTTACTGCAGCTCGATCTAACAGCACATGGAGACAGAGCTTCCAGTTAACCTCATCCTCTAACTGCAGCTCTAACTCACAGCACATGGAGACAGAGCTTCCAGTTAACCACATCCTCTTACTGCAGCTCTAACTCACAGCACATGGAGACAGAGCTTCCGGTTAACCTCATCCTCTTACTGCAGCTCTAACTCACAGCACAAAGAGACAGAGTTTCCAGTTAACCTCATCCTCTTACTGCAGCTCTAACTCACAGCACATGGAGACAGAGCCTCCAGTTAACCTCATCCTCTTACTGCAGCTCTAACTCACAGCACATGGAGACCTTCCAGTTAACCTCATCCTCTTACTGCAGCTCTAACTCACAGCACATGGACAGAGCTTCCAGTTAACCTCATCCTCTAACTGCAGCTGTAACTCACAGCACCTGGAGACAGAGCTTCCAGTTAACCTCATCCTCTAACTGCAGCTCTAACTCACAGCACATGGAGACAGAGCTTCCAGTTAACCTCATCCTCTTACTGCAGCTCTAACGCACAGCACATGGAGACAGAGCTTCCAGGTAACCTCATCCTCTTACTGCAGCTCTAACTCACAGCACATGGAGACAGAGCTTCCAGTTAACCTCATCCTCTTACTGCAGCTCTAACTCACAGCACATGGAGACAGAGCTTCCAGTTAACCTCATCCTCTAACTGCAGCTCTAACTCACAGCACATGGAGACAGAGCTTCCAGTTAACCTCATCCTCTTACTGCAGCTCTAAGTCACGAAACAACTGAATACGACAAAATACCTCTCACCGATACCTGAGTGTGATAATACACCCACCTACACCAGAAAGTTGACAGTGACAATAAACGGAGACCACGTGTCTTTATTTTTAATTTGCATCTGCAACGTGGAGTAGCCTTGTCGAGGTTTTATGTTTGCAGTTGGCTACTGCGATAGGTGGGATAATACAGTAGACAGATAACAGTTTGCAGTTAGCTAGGTATATTGGTAACTTATTTGATTTATAGCAAAAGTTAGGACATTTTGATGAAGCTATTAAAGTGCAAGGTTTTTCTCTAATGATCGGGAGAAGCTTACAGGAGAGCGTAAATACAGAGATTTTAGTCTCTCTCGATGGGCTTTGGTAACTCTGAGGGAAATTCCACCACAACATTATTCCCTGCTCATTAAGGGTGATCACAAGTTACAATTTAATCCATGTGTAGGCTCCATGAACATTTAGATTTAGGCTATGGAATCTGGATTTTCATTGCAATAAAACACAAATCGCTGGTTAAATTTAATCTACAGGCCAGGCCTAAATTAATTCCATTGCCAATGAGGCAATTTGCCAAAAGCTCTCAAACTAGAATGCTCAGATTGTCTTTGACATCACGATGCGTCAACCATCGCTGATGCCCATAAATCTTAGTCGATAGACGATGGTATCCGAGGCCCCAACACTATTGCTGTAGATGCTAACTTTTAAGCAATGTAAATAAATATGCTTTGCTACAGAAAAGCAAAGTTATTTATTGATTTTTAGGCCTATTGCTACTCTCATAACTCATGGGAACAACCAAAGTGGCTGTTTTTTTATTTTATTTCTCCTGGGGGAGCCAGAAGGTGACAGTGACACTGAAGTATAACTAAACAGTTATGTAAATATGAACCTGTTTCATTACCTTGGCTCTCCTGTGAATGCACTTCTGAAGGCAAGTGGAGGAGGATCCATTGATCGATCACTCTTCATAGACAGACAACTGGGCACAGGTGACCCTGCTCTTTCCTCCTGGACCCTGTGAACAAAACATGGAGACAGAGCTTCCAGTTAACCTCATCGTCTTACTGCAGCTCTAACTCAAAGCATATGGAGACAGAGCTTCGAGTTAACCTCCTCCTCTAACTGCAGCTCTAACTCACAGCACATAGAGAAAGAGCTTCCAGTTAACCTCATCCTCTTACTGCAGCTCTAACTCACAGCACATGGAGACAGAGCTTCCAGTTAACCTCATCCTCTTACTGCAGCTCTAACTCACAGCACATGGAGACAGAGCTTCCAGTTAACCTCATCCTCTTACTGCAGATCTAAGTCACAGCACATGGAGACAGAGCTTCCAGTTAACCTCATCCTCTTACTGCAGCTCTAACTCACAGCATCCAGTTAACCTCATCCTCTTACTGCAGCTCTAACTCAAGAAACATCTGAATATGACAAAATACCCCTCACCTATACCTGAATGTGATAATACACCCACCTACACCAGAAAGTTGCCAGTGACAATAAACGGAGACCACTTGTCTTTTTCTTTTTCTTTTTAATTTGCATCTACAACGTGGAGTAGCCTTGTTGAGGTTTTATGTTTGCAGTTGGCTACTGCGATAGGCTGGATAATAGAGTAGACAGATAACAGTTTGCAGTTAGCTAGGTACGTTGGTAACTTATTTGATTTATAGCTAAAGTTAGGATATTTTGATAAAGCTATTAAAGTGCAGGGTGTTTCTCTAATGATCGGGAGAAGCTTACAGGAGAGCGTAAATACAGAGATTTTAGTCTCTCTCGATGGGCTTTGGTAACTCTGAGGGAAATTCCCCCACAACATTATTCCCTGCTCATTAAGGGTGATCACAAGTTAAAATTGAATCCATGTGTAGGCTACATGAACATTTAGATTTAGGCTATGGAATCTGGATTTTCGTTGCAATAAAACACAAATCGCAGGTTAAATTTAATCTACAGGCCAGGCCTAAATTAATTCCATTGCCAATGAGGCAATTTGCCAAAAGCTCTCAAACTAGAATGCTCAGATCGTCTTTGACATCACGATGTGTCAATCATCGCTGATGCCCATAAATCTTAGTCGATAGACGATGGTATCCGAGGCCCCAACACTATTGCTGTAGATGCAAACTTTTAAGCAATTTAAATAAATATGCTTTGCTACAGCAAAGCAAAGTTATTTATAGATTTTTAGGCCTATTGCTACTCTCATAACTCATGGGAACAACCATAGTGGCTGTTTTTAGTTTTTAGTTTCTCCTGGGGGAGCCAGAAGGTGACAGTGACACTGAAGTATAACTAAACAGTTATGTAAATATGAACCTGTTTCATTACCTTGGCTCTCCTGTAAATGCCCTTCTGAAGGCAAGTGGAGGAGGATCCATTGATCGATCACTCTTCATAGACAGACAACTGGGCACAGGTGACCCTGCTCTTTCCTCCTGGACCCTGTGAACAAAACATGGAGACAGAGCTTCCAGTTAACCTCATCCTCTTACTGCAGCTCGATCTAACAGCACATGGAGACAGAGCTTCCAGTTAACATCATCTTCTTACTGCAGCTCTAACTCAAAGCACATGGAGACAGAGCTTCCAGTTAACCTCATCCTCTTACTGCAGCTCTAACTCACAGCACATGGAGACAGAGCTTCCAGTTAACCTCATCCTCTTACTGCAGCTCTAACTCACAGCACATGGAGACAGAGCTTCCAGTTAACCTCATCCTCTTACTGCAGCTCTAACTCACAGCACATGGACAGAGCTTCCAGTTAACCTCATCCTCTTACTGCAGCTCTAACTCACAGCACATGGAGACAGAGCTTCCAGTTAACCCCATCCTCTTACTGAAGCTCTAACTCACAGCACATGGACAGAGCTTCCAGTTAACCTCATCCTCTTACTGCAGCTCTAACTCACAGCACATGGAGACAGAGCTTCCAGTTAACCTCATCCTCTTACTGTAGCTCTAATTCACAACACAAAGAGACAGAGCTTCCAGTTAACCTCATCCTCTTACTGCAGCTCGATCTAACAGCACATGGAGACAGAGCTTCCAGTTAACCTCATCTTCTTACTGCAGCTCTAACTCACAGCACATGGAGACAGAGCTTCCAGTTAACCTCATCCTCTTACTGCAGCTCTAACTCACAGCACATGGAGACAGAGCTTCCAGTTAACCACATCCTCTTACTGCAGCTCTAACTCACAGCACATGGAGACAGAGCTTCCAGTTAACCTCATCCTCTTACTGCAGCTCTAACTCACAGCACAAAGAGACAGAGTTTCCAGTTAACCTCATCCTCTTACTGCAGCTCTAACTCACAGCACATGGAGACAGAGCCTCCAGTTAACCTCATCCTCTTACTGCAGCTCTAACTCACAGCACATGGAGACCTTCCAGTTAACCTCATCCTCTTACTGCAGCTCTAACTCACAGCACATGGACAGAGCTTCCAGATAACCTCATCCTCTTACTGCAGCTATAACTCACAGCACATGGAGACAGAGCTTACAGTTAACCTCATCCTCTTACTGCAGGTCTGCATTTGAATAGTCAAAAAAACAGCTTTTTAATTTCCTTGCAACTGTTCCTTGACCTCGACAGAAAACGTCATAGGGGTCTAAGAAAAGTAGGAAGGAGAGATTTACAAGAAATCTAGCGTAACTGTAGAATTCAAACTTCCTTCTCTACCTTGCGTCGTGTTGCGACGTCCAGTCGTATTTGACGTGACTGTTTAGTGAACTCCAATTTCATGAAAAATTACGACAAAAGGTGCATCGTTGCCGTCTGCATTTCGCTTGAACTGCTCCATTTTATCTAGGCGATATTTAGCCTGTTAACAAATTTGGTGTATTGTCTGATTGTGTCATTGTTTGTTTACTTTCTATTATAAGCAAATACTAACCAACAATATTTGCTATTCACATTTAGATTTCTGGCATTTCTCAGATGTTCACCTTGTTGTTTGAATTTGGTAATTCGGTACGTTCCGGAAAACTCAGATGCTTATGAAAACATTGGCGGCATTGCATTGTGGGGCGTGAATACTACCTTCCATCTGAAAAGAATAGTCCAGAGCATCCTTTGTGAAAAGACGGATAAAAAGAATCGTGAAGCTCCTTTCCTTTTTTTTTTTTTTTTTACATTACAGGCATTTAGCAGACGCTCTTATCCAGAGCAACTTACAAAACGTTTTTTTTACATATTATTCATTCATACAGCTGGATATATACTGAAGCGATTCAGGTTAAGTACCTTGCTCAAGGGTACAACGGCAGTGTCCTACCAGGGAATCAAACCTGCAACCATTGGGTTACAAGGCCAGTTCCTTAACCATTAGACTACACTGCCACTACCTTCTCCATATAAGAAATAGAGTGCTCCAGTCATGACGTATTTTTGTAGGCCAATTGGGAGGTTTCTTCCGAGCATGGGTTCCCTCACCGATTTCCAATGGGGTTTTAACATGGGGTTTTTGTAGGGTTGAATTTTGGAAACCCTACAAAATGGTCGATACCCTAAATAATGCACTATATAGTGAAGAGTAAATAGTGCACTATATAGTGAAGAGTAAATAGTGCACTATATAGTGAATAGTAAACAGTGCACTATATAGTGAAGAGTAAATAGTGCACTATATAGTGAATAGTAAACAGTGCACTATATAGTGAATAGTAAACAGTGCACTATATAGTGAATAGTAAATAGTGCACTATATAGTGAATAGGGAGCCATTTCAGACACAGGACATTTGATCATTAAATTTCTTATTCTTGTATTTTTACCTCTTTCTCTCAAGGCTGTTGGCTCCATCTTTGGTCTCTGGCTTCGCTGAGAAACTCATTTTAGTAACAGCGCCCCCTATCTCAGGAGACTAGAATGTCAGAGCAGATAAGACCACAAGTGACTTCTGCCACAAATTAGCCAACCTGTAAACACACAAAATGAGAACATGCTCAACACACACAGACACGCTCACACACAGAGACACACGCACACACAGAGAGACACACAGATACACACCGTCACAGTAAAATGTGCAGTGTTAATTCAACTCTGTCAGAGTTCATATGGGCTTAATCTTGTCAGAGTCGGCTCATATGTACACTGCTAGAGTTGAATTAACACTGGAAATTTTACTGTGAATTTACTGTGTCGTGAGGTTTGGTCAGTTTTATTCAGATTGAATAAAGCTCAACACTCAATTAGAATTCTATACGTCAGTCGAGCCCAACTTAGTGAAATGACGTTGACGCGACAATGGTTTGGAAAAATGACATGTTTTATTGGCTAAAATTATAAATATATGAATAATAGAAACAATTTATATAATATGATGAATCGTAGGCTATTCTATGACTTAATCTTCAGATAGGACGGCGTCTTACAATTGCTGACATGGAGCAATATCTCGCCAACTGCTTTGCACGCAATTTTAGCATTCCAGCCAGTTGCAGACCCCTCACCACTAGTCGATGAATGTTGCCAAGGCTACCAAATATAAAACCTAGTAACCTACATTTATAGCCGAGTTGTTCCAGAGCTGAAACCAGAGACTGATACTTCATTACCTTCGTGAGGAAGGCTTCTAGACTGGAGTCAAAAGCACAGCCTTCCTCCACAACAGACAATCTCCTCATCAATTACAATATTATTAAATATAGGATGTGATACAGAATGATCAGCAGAGGGAAGACAGGCTAGTTTTCCCTGTAAATGTAGACCAGTCCAGTGTTGCTGTTGTTTGAGTTGTTTTAAGTCCATAAAGAGCCTCCGGCCGTTAGATGATGGAAACTGGTGCTGCGAGGCCCAGTATCTAACAGTTGCTCTTACGCTAGTGAGCTGATCAGTTATAATGTTCTCTGAAACTGTAACAGTCTCTGGTGGTGTGGGTATTTAAGCCAAACCATTTCCTGACTAGCCATACTGTTTTATTAGTCAGCTCAAATAGCATGTTGTGTAAAATATGAACATTTGTGAAAAGATGTTGAATTTCAGACAGAGCCATCTGTCTACTTGCCTCTAACTTCATAGACAGCGATAGTGTGGAAATATCAATCATACGCAGGCTGGCAGTAAACTCAGAGATGATGTCATTAACCTGCTCCCTCCATTCACCAGCTATATTCAACTTATGTCCAAGGTAATATATGTCTCATGAAGACAATATACACTAATCTGGTTTGATGCTGTAGTGAACACAGGCTTTTATCAGATTTCCAGTGATACCAACGGTTGCCCCCACTCCTCCTCTCATATAAAACAGCACACTTAGAGCCCTTCTCAAAACAGCACACTTAGAGCCCTTCTCAAAACAGCACACTTAGAGCCCTTCTCAAAACAGCACACTTAGAGCCCTTCTCAAAACAGCACACTTAGAGCCCTTCTCAAAACAGCACACTTAGAGCCCTTCTCAAATCAGCACACTTAGAGCCCTTCTCAAAACAGCACACTTAAAGCCCTTCTCAAATCAGCACACTTAGAGCCCTTCTCAAAACAGCACACTTAGAGCCCTTCTCAAATCAGCACACTTAGAGCCCTTCTCAAATCAGCACACTTAGAGCCCTTCTCAAATCAGCACATTTAGAGCCCCTCTCAAAACAGCACACTTAGAGCCCTTCTCAAATCAGCACACTTAGAGCCCTTCTCAAAACAGCACACTTAAAGCCCTTCTCAAATCAGCACACTTAGAGCCCTTCTCAAAACAGCACACTTAGAGCCCTTCTCAAATCAGCACACTTAGAGCCCTTCTCAAATCAGCACACTTAGAGCCCTTCTCAAATCAGCACATTTAGAGCCCCTCTCAAAACAGCACACTTAGAGCCCTTCTCAAATCAGCACACTTAGAGCCCTTCTCAAATCAGCACATTTAGAGCCCCTCTCAAAACAGCACACTTAGAGCCCTTCTCAAATCAGCACATTTAGAGCCCTTCTCAAGAGCAAGCTCTTTATTACTCTCTCATCAGGAGAGGCTAACTGGACATCACCTGCAGACCCGTGTAAGGGGGGAAATCACATTGGGAGGGGCACATAGACACAGCCACTTTAAGCACTGATTGATGGCCATCACAAAACTGACTGCACTCCATGGACAGCCTGTGTTAATGCCAACCTGGAGAGGTATGGGGTCTGTGAGCTGTTTTCCACAGAGAGCCACTATACACATCTTTAACAATGACAATAAACACTTGAGTTAAATGCATTTCCTCTAGTGAGCCGATCATAACATTGTGAGCCAAAGTACCAAAAGCATCTCGGAAATCCAGAAAGACTGAATACAGCCGACAGGATTCATGCTTGAAATCATCAATCCCTGTTTTAAGACAAAGCACAAGCTCATTCATTCCCTGCCTGTTGATATAGGCCTTCTGTTTTTGGGAGAAGATATTAGCCTCTACCAGCCATGGAAGGACCCGGGCTAGAATACACTTCATCAACACTTTATAGATGGGAGGGAGGAGAGATATATCTCTCCATGTTGATGGATCATTAGGCATATTGTTTTTTGGGGGATTCTGTGCACTATGGCGTACACACAGATACACACTCATACACACTCGTACACACTCGTACACACAGATACATACTGATACACACACACATTTTAGCGCTAACCAGAAGTAATCTGGAATTAAAAATTGACTGTAAACATGTACTATACTCACCTCAAAAATCTATGGCACCCTTGGTAAAGGTGAACAACTGTATTGTATAAATAATGTCAGTTTAAACAATATATTGATTGAAAGTTCTTCAGTGTGATACCAGATGGACCATAGAGTTCAGTGAGATGGACCCTAATCCCTCATATTAGAGAAGTGAGTCAGTAGTGCCTCTATGTCTGGCTATTATTCAAATAGCTGTCATGTCCATAAATGCGCTTTTCTATCTTGACATGACAAGAGAAATTTTACCGGCGCTTTATGTGCATAATGTAGCCTAGACTCGCATTTAGCATGGTGCTGCTTTTCAGTGGATTTGAGATTACAGGCTTTTTACATGTCGGCTACAGCTAAATACTGCCACCTTGTGGTACAAAAATATACACACAATTAATTCAATTCTTGTGACGAAAGTAGTTGTTGAATTTTATGTTAGTGAAACTAATACGAATTCAATACAATAGGATTCAAACGGGCACACCATTTCACAAACGCACTTCACTAACCGCCGACTTTACTCGTAGACATACACTTTTATTCGGCTGTGCTTTCCCCGCGGTACTTTAATTTATTTACCTTTATATTTACTTAGCTATAAATATTTTCATCAAAATGTATCTTAGGCTACTATTTTAATCATACGACACGATAGTCTATGTGTGACGTCCGTCATCTCCAACGAGGTAAAAATCGTCATAAAATAGGCAGCTCATGAAAAAGAATACCGCACAAAAGTTTTAAAAATGTAAATATAAATGAACCAACTTTTTTGTTTTTGAAAAAATACTTTTGAAAATATTTCGAAAATATCCTGGGCCTATTACACCTACATTGCGCCATTTTGTCGGTTTTGTGTTTTAAGCGTGAATTAAGCGTGTTAGTGCGATTATACTCGCAGATTCCCATTCCTCCCCACACCCCTTCACCTTTAGCTTCTCTTCTCTCCATCCCACTCCACACCAGGTTACTTACTGCGTTATTTTATTCCATTTTATTCCTTCTTTTACTCTCGTGTTTCTCATCCGTCTGTGAAATGGCGTCTGTTTCAAAGTACTCTCAGCTTATCTTTTGGACTTTGGACTATTGGACGTTTACCTTTTTCTACTGGCGTAAGTAAACTTTATTTTATTTTATACTTTTTATTGGCTGCAGTTTATTGTATTTAATTAATTACTAGGAAGAGACAAACATTCGATACATGTAGATATTTGCCTAATTTGAACATATAGGGCCTACATATAACATAGCCTACTAGACCTATTAAACAACTCGAAAATTATAGGCTAATGTTGGGACTACAAGTACTCCAGTATAATGGTATCATCTGTAGGCTAAACGGACAAATAAGCCTGTTTGAGTATAACAAATGTTTGTCAAAATGTGAGAAACCTTCCTATATTTCAAGATACATGTACAGCAAAAAAAATCAAAATAAACCATCTGACACTTTCTCAGTCTCCCTGACTAGTGTTGCCAACCGTCCCTTGAAATAAAAGACCCGTCCTTTAACGAACTGATACGGGACGCAGTTTGTCCCTTATTTTGGGGACTCAATGAATGACAGAGCGATTTATATGAGAAATTACGGTAATCTTGTCTATGTGCGAGAATGCACTCAGCTCATTGGTCATGACTCGAATTGCTGTCAGTGTTGCTAGGATAGATAGGCCCTTGTGCCTCATTTTACTTTAAATTGAAGTTCGACATAGTGTTGAAGAACTGTTATTTTGCACTGACAAAATAAATTATTGAATGATAATGTTTCCCACGTATTCCTCAAAAAAAATACAAAACTGATCAAATTCAGGTTTGTGTGTGTTAGTACATGGGCTTATTACAGATGCATGTCTGGTATATGGATAGGACTTGTTACAATCAAGTAGGCCTATATTATATGTTAAAGTGTAGTAATAATGCAGTAATGCAGGTGTAAAAAAATAAAATTGACCTGTGCCGCGAGGGCCGCTAAGGTGTCCCTTTTTTCAATTTCTGATAGTTGGCAACCCTATCCCTGACACAATCACTGACCCATTCACTTCCTCATGACCAGTTATAGCCCAAATTCTTATTTGTCATTTATGTTTCTCCTCATATCCATTTTGGGATTTTTGACTTGTTATTATTGTGATATTTTTTTAAGGAGCTGACTTTGGCGCCATCTGTTTCCAGAGTCACTTCCCAGCTATCCAAAAGCACTTTCCCTGATGTTATCGTTAAACCGTGGTTTTCACTTCCCAGCTATCCAAAAGTAGTTTCCCTGATGTTATCGTTAAACCCTGGTTTTCGGCCAGCTATCCAAAAGTAGTTTCCCTGATGTTATCGTTAAACCCTGGTTTTCGGTTGGAAGAGCTCACAATGCACTCGAAGGGGCAGTTATCTATGGAGAACTTTACATTATCAGTGACTACGTTGGTGTATTGTTCAAGATGCACAGAGGAATGCTTAATCACACCCCAGCACTGGCCGTGGCTCGCTGTGTCCCGTGTCCTCGGTGTCATGATGAGTGAGATGATTACTAAATGAATATGGTTTATTAACATGGTGAAAAGTAGAGGCCTAGAGGTGGTAGGCTGTGCAGTAGATCTTGGTTCACAGCTCTAGAGATGGTAGGCTGTGCAGTAGATCTTGGTTCACAGCCCTAGAGGTGGTAGGCTGTGCAGTAGATCTTAGTTCACAGCCCTAGAGGTGGTAGGCTGTGCAGTAGATCTTGGTTCACAGCTCTAGAGATGGTAGGCTGTGCAGTAGATCTTGGTTCACAGCTCTAGAGATGGTAGGCTGTGCAGTAGATATTGGTTCACAGCCCTAGAGGTGGTAGGCTGTGCAGTAGATCTTGGTTCACAGCCCAAGGGGTGGTAAGCTGTGCAGTCGATCTTAGGGGTGCACTTAGATAGCTGAATCACCGGCTGGGCTGTGGACTGGTCTCTCCTGTTGATTGAGGGACTCCTCCATCGCTGGTGTGGGGTCTCTGGAGAAGGTGACTCTGGGACAGCCTGAAGATGTCTCCTGTTCTGACGAGTGACTGTACCAACGTCTGTTCTGATCACGTACCATCTTAGCTCAGGTGATTGACCTATGACCTTAGCTGGTGTTTTCCAGCCTCTCTCTCCATGCAGTTTCACTCTCACACTTTGACCAGGGTGTTGACCAGGCAGAGCATGTGCTGAGTGTCGGCATTTATAGAAGAACTGCTCGGCTTCCTTTGCTTTCCTGTCCTTCTTTAGCACTTGTCCATAGCTGATGTGCTTAGGCTTTGCTTTTCTGTCCTTCTCCAGCACTTGTCCATGGCTCATGTGCTTATTAGGGGTGGGACGATTCAATCCCATAACGATTCGATTAGATTACGATTCTTTAGGCAAAGGTTCGATGCATCATAATATCTTACGTTTGACCACGATTCGATTCGATAAAATTCGGTTCGATTAATTTAGATACTTTAAAAAAAATGTAATAGGTATGCTAATGTGATTTGATACCGATACATTCAGCAGTAATTAAATATTCAATTAGAACCTTACACCAAGTTCACAGCATTATGTTTATTGTTAAGGCATGCCATACATTTTGCAGCTGTCTGCAGCAAATAATGCAGCAATAAACATGACTAACAGTGTATTTTCTAAAGTTGCCCTATTTAGCTTATTGTTTTTCAAACAGTGTCAGACATGGTACCCTAATACATTTCCTTTATTTACAAAATGAAAATGGCAAAATGTATAACAATTACTAAACTGGGCCAAGAAAAATTAAATAGCCTATAGGTTAGTGTCATGCATCGTACTTTCCTAAATCTTCGTACGATCTAGAACTTCGGTGGAGCAAGATGCCCATCCATCCGTAGTTAAAGCTACTCTCGTAGCGTTTTGTAAGGACAGTCGAACAGTTTTCTTCACCTCTTCATACAGAGCAGGTATACATTTTTCACTCAAATATTTTATGCATGGTATGGTGTATCTAGGTTCCACGACATTCATTTTGTGAATCGGACAGTTAACGTAGTAATAATTAATTGAACATAAGACATTGGAAATAGTCTTACTATTTTTGTTTTTTGTCTCTAACATCTACTTGATTTTGAATAGAAAATGGTTTAAATTTAAATATCAGAAAGCACTTTACAATTAACTGTCTGGACACGGTATTTGTATAAAAACTAATAAAAACAATTATACAAAAAAAAGAACTGTTTGGCCATTTCTCCAGGAAACTCAGGGGAAGTGTCAATGACTCCCGAGTTTAGCTTGCTAACCAGCTTGCTAACGCGCTTGCTGTCCTTCACGTCAATTGTGTATCGTCGGCTCAAATGGTTTATCATGTTTGTGGTGTTGCCTGTGTATCTGATTTCTACTTGGCAGATCTTGTATCTTGCAGCGGTTTTGTCAAGTACACCCTCCTTCTTTCTAAACCCAAAATGCTTCCATACCACTGATTTTCTGTTTGGAACATCGCAAATTCTGTAAGTTTCTGTCTCTTTTGTCGCACTCAGCGAGCACGCAGCTAGCCATTTCGCTCAGATCTGTCCGTCTAATTGTCGCTTGATTCCCGCCTGTCCCTACTTTCAACTCACGCTTACGTGGGGGTTGGAGCAGAAACATGGATTGAAGCTGGTCAAAGCAGTTTTAAAAGTAATCGTGTCTCAGAAATATATATTTTAAATAATTTTTGAATAAATGAATACATGTGCACATTCATTTAAAATGCGATATTAATCGATGCTTATCGATTTGAATATTACAGATCGATGCAGTTGTATTTACACATTCGGATCGATGCATCGCGATGCATCGGTGCATTGTCCCACCCCTAGTGCTTATGTTTTGCTTTCCTGTCTTTCTCGAGCACTTGTCTATGGATGATGTGCTTAGGCTGCAGCTTCTCGTCCAGCATAGGGAGTGTCGTTAGGATCTGGCCTCCAGTCACGAGCTGCGCTGGACTTGCTCCGGTTGCACTGACAGGAGTTGCACGGTAACACATCAGAGCAAGATGAGTATCCGGTTGGTTGAGAATCCGCTCGGCTGTTTGGACAGCTCTCGCTGCATCTCCCTTAGCCTGAGGGTAATAGAGACTGGAGGTGATATGGGTAAAACCATACTGCTGTCTCAAGTCCTGGAACTCAGCTGATGTAAACTGCATTGCATTGTGGGGAATGGCCCATCTCATGTACATAGTCTCTAGTGTGATAACTTGTGGTAGCAGATAGGTGGGCTATTTCAATGTCTCTGGAATAGTAGTCCATTACAATGAGGTATTTGCTGCCCTCAAGCTCACACAGGTTGGCTGCGACCTTTAGCCCTGGACCCTTAGGTAAGGGGGTAGGTTTGAGTAGCTCTCTTTCTCTTTTCTGTGTTAGTCTGTGCTCCACACAGACTTTACATGTCATTACTGTCTTTGCAATGTCCGTAGTTATGGCCGGCCACCAGACTGACATCCTGGCTCTTTCTCTGCACTTTGTGAGCCCCTGGGGACGCTCGTGAATCTGTAGCAGTATTTCTGCTCTTTGTGTGGCTGGGATAACAATCCTGTCTTGGTGCAGTACGAGGCCATCCGACTCGGATAGCTGTGCTCTCACCGTGTAGAATCCCTGCAGTGACGGTAGCTGTGCTGTTCTCCGTGGCCAGCCGTTCCTGATGAAACTGATGACCATCTGGAGGTCTGCGTCGTTGTGAACAGCCTCTCTGACCTCATCCAGTCTGTGTGCTGATATGGGTCTATAGGGAGAGTACCTCATTAACGTTCCGTCCAATCGAGCAGCACATCCTCTGCACAGAGCGATAGTGTGTGCTCCTCCCCCTTTATCACCACACCCCTTATTCTGTCCAATAGAGCAGCACATCCTCTGCACAGAGCGATAGTGTGTGCTCCTCCCCCTTTATCACCACACCCCTTATTCTGTCCAATAGAGCAGCACATCCTCTGCACAGAGCGATAGCGTGTGCTCCTCCCCCTTTATCACCACACCCCTTATTCTGTCCAATAGAACAGCACATCCTCTGCACAGAGCGATAGCGTGTGCTCCTCCCCCTTTATCACCACACCCCTTATTCTGTCCAATAGAGCAGCACATCCTCTGCACAGAGCGAT
The DNA here is from genome assembly GCA_022702515.1 of Ilyophis sp. 1 JC-2022. Classification (NCBI taxonomy): domain Eukaryota; kingdom Metazoa; phylum Chordata; class Actinopteri; order Anguilliformes; family Synaphobranchidae; genus Ilyophis; species Ilyophis sp. 1 JC-2022. Next base: position 109,552,921 of record CM040396.1, read on the forward strand.
AGCGTGTGCTCCTCCCCCTTTATCACCACACCCCTTATTCTGTCCAATAGAGCAGCACATCCTCTGCACAGAGTGATAGTGTGTGCTCCTCCCCCTTTATCACCACACCCCTTATTCTGTCCAATAGAGCAGCACATCCTCTGCGCAGAGCGATAGCGTGTGCTCCTCCCCCTTTATCACCACACCCCTTATTCTGTCCAATAGAGCAGCACATCCTCTGCACAGAGCGATAGTGTGTGCTCCTCCCCCTTTATCACCACACCCCTTATTCTGTCCAATAGAGCAGCACATCCTCTGCACAGAGTGATAGTGTGTGCTCCTCCCCCTTTATCACCACACCCCTTATTCTGTCCAATAGAGCAGCACATCCTCTGCACAGAGCGATAGCGTGTGCTCCTCCCCCTTTATCACCACACCCCTTATTCTGTCCAATAGAGCAGCACATCCTCTGCACAGAGCGATAGCGTGTGCCCTGTATGTTGCCATCGTCTCTAATGATCTGAGTGAGTGGTTTGATACTGGTGGCAAACAATAGAGGGGACAATGAACAACCCTGTCTGCACCCGCACTCTGATGTAAAGGCCTCTGACCTGTATCCATTTACTTTCACTGAGGTCTGTGGGCTCGAGTAAAGTGTTTGTACCCATTTTAGAAAGTCAGGGCCAAATCCCAATCACCTTAGTGGCCGGAATAAGAATTGCCAGGACAAACGGTCAAACGGTCAAACGCCTTGTGTGCATCAAGTGATAAAATCACTGCCTCCTTTAGCTTGTGAGTGAGTCATTATATTCAACAGCCTGCGGATATTGGGTTAGGGTTAATGCCCCCATAATACCTTCCAGTGATGAGTCCTGACCCTAACCCTAACCCTAACCCTCACCCTAACCCCATAATACCTTCCAGTGATGAATCCTGTTTGGTCAGGGTGTATAATATGGGTGATAAATCCTGTTTGGTCAGGGTGTATAATATGGGTGATAAATCCTGTTTGGTCAGGGTGTATAATATGGGTGATAAATCCTGTTTGGTCAGGGTGTATAATATGGGTGATAAATCCTGTTTGGTCAGGGTGTATAATATGGGTGATAAATCCTGTTTGGTCAGGGTGTATAATATGGGTGATGAATCCTGTTTGGTCAGGGTGTATAATATGGGTGATAAATCCTGTTTGGTCAGGGTGTATAATATGGGTGATAAATCCTGTTTGGTCAGGGTGTATAATATGGGTGATGAATCCTGTTTGGTCAGGGTGTATAATATGGGTGATAAATCCTGTTTGGTCAGGGTGTATAATATGGGTGATAAATCCTGTTTGGTCAGGGTGTGTAATATGGGTGATAAATCCTGTTTGGTCAGGGTGTATAATATGGGTGATAAATCCTGTTTGGTCAGGGTGTATAATATGGGTGATAAATCCTGTTTGGTCAGGGTGTATAATATGGGTGATAAATCCTGTTTGGTCAGGGTGTATAATATGGGTGATAAATCCTGTTTGGTCAGGGTGTATAATATGGGTGATAAATTGACTGTGTGATTTCCATTCAGTGATTAACTGGGTCTGTATGATCTGCATTCAGTGATTAACTGGGTCTGTATGATCTGCATTCAGTTATTAACTGGGTCTGTATGATCTGCATTCAGTGATTAACTGGGTCTGTATGATCTGCATTCAGTGATTAACTGGGTCTGTATGATCTGCATTCAGTGATTAACTGGGTCTGTATGATCTGCATTCAGTGATTAACTGGCTATAAATGAGATTATACGACCTGGGATATGAGCTTTAGCACAGTCTCACAGTATGACCTGGGATATGAGCTTTAGCACAGTCCCACAGTATTACCTGGGATATGAGCTTTAGCACAGTCTCACAGTATGACCTGGGATATGAGCTTTAGCACAGTCTCACAGTATGACATGGGATATGAGCTTTAGTACAGTCTCACAGTATGACCTGGGATATGAGCTTTAGCACAGTCTCACAGTATGACCTGGGATATGAGCTTTAGCACAGTGCCACAGTATGACCTGGGATATGAGCTTTAGTACAGTCTCACAGTATGACCTGGGATATGAGCTTTAGTACAGTCTCACAGTATGACCTGGGATATGAGCTTTATCACAGTCCCACAGTATGACCTGGGATATGAGCTTTAGTACAGTCTCACAGTATGACCTGGGATATGAGCTTTAGTACAGTGCCACAGTATGACCTGGGATATGAGCTTTAGTACAGTCTCACAGTATGACCTGGGATATGAGCTTTAGTACAGTCTCACAGTATGACCTGGGATATGAGCTTTAGCACAGTGCCACAGTATGACCTGGGATATGAGCTTTAGCACAGTGCCACAGTATGACCTGGGATATGAGCTTTAGTACAGTCTCACAGTATGACCTGGGATATGAGCTTTAGCACAGTCTCACAGTATGACCTATAATCTGAGCTTTAGCACAGTCCCACAGTATGACCTGGGATATGAGCTTTAGCACAGTCTCACAGTATGACCTGGGATATGAGCTTTAGCACAGTCCCACAGTATGACCTGGGATATGAGCTTTAGCACAGTGCCACAGTATGACCTGGGATATGAGCTTTAGCACAGTACCACAGTATGACCTGGGATATGAGCTTTAGTACAGTCCCACAGTATGACCTGGGATATGAGCTTTAGCACAGTCCCACAGTATGACCTGGGATATGAGCTTTAGTACAGTCTCACAGTATGACCTGGGATATGAGCTTTAGCACAGTGCCACAGTATGACCTGGGATATGAGCTTTAGCACAGTCCCATAGTATGACCTGGGATATGAGCTTTAGCACAGTCCCACAGTATGACCTGGGATATAAGCTTTAGCACAGTGCCACAGTATGACCTGGGATATATGCTTTAGCACAGTGCCACAGTATGACCTGGGATATGAGCTTTAGCACAGTGCCACAGTATGACCTGGGATATGAGCTTTAGCACAGTCCCACAGTATGACCTGGGATATGAGCTTTAGCACAGTCCCACAGTATGACCTGGGATATGAGCTTTAGCACAGTCCCACAGTATGACCTGGGATATGAGCTTTAGCACAGTCCCACAGTATGACCTGGGATATGAGCTTTAGCACAGTCTCACAGTATGACCTGGGATATGAGCTTTATCACAGTCCCACAGTATGACCTGGGATATGAGCTTTAGCACAGTCTCACAGTATGACCTGGGATATGAGCTTTAGTACAGTCTCACAGTATGACCTGGGATATGAGCTTTAGCACAGTCTCACAGTATGACCTTGGATATGAGCTTTAGCACAGTGCCATAGTATGACCTGGGATATGAGCTTTAGCACAGTCTCACAGTATGACCTGGGATATGAGCTTTAGCACAGTGCCATAGTATGACCTGGGATATGAGCTTTAGCACAGTCTCACAGTATAACCTGGGATATGAGCTTTAGTACAGTCTCACAGTATGACCTGGGATATGAGCTTTAGTACAGTCTCACAGTATGACCTGGGATATGAGCTTTAGTACAGTCTCACAGTATGACCTGGGATATGAGCTTTAGCACAGTCTCACAGTATGACCTGGGATATGAGCTTTAGCACAGTGCCATAGTATGACCTGGGATATGAGCTTTAGCACAGTCTCACAGTATGACCTGGGATATGAGCTTTAGCACAGTCTCACAGTATGACCTGGGATATGAGCTTTAGCACAGTGCCATAGTATGACCTGGGATATGAGCTTTAGCACAGTCTCACAGTATGACCTGGGATATGAGCTTTAGCACAGTCCCACAGTATGACCTGGGATATGAGCTTTAGCACAGTGCCACAGTATGACCTGGGATATGAGCTTTAGCACAGTCTCACAGTATGACCTGGGATATGAGCTTTAGTACAGTGCCACAGTATGACCTGGGATATGAGCTTTATCACAGTCTCACAGTATGACCTGGGATATGAGCTTTAGCACAGTGCTACAGTATGACCTGGGATATGAGCTTTAACACAGTCTCACAGTATGACCTGGGATATGAGCTTTAGTACAGTCTCACAGTATGACCTGGGATATGAGCTTTATCACAGTACCACAGTATGACCTGGGATATGAGCTTTAGCACAGTGCCACAGTATAAGAGGTGACCTTTCTGGCACAGCATTTGTGTTTAGTGTTTAGTACTCTAGCTCAGTTGTAACAAACTTTATGAATTCTTTATCATTGAGGTGTCAGGGGTAGTGTTAGGAATGAAGGACCAGGCGCAACAGTTGGGGTTCTTTAAGTGCTCAATAAGAACACCACAAAGCGCGGGGTGGAAAAACCCGCAAACGGAATCACTTACAGAACTAGAAAATAATAAACTCTCAACGAGAGACTCCGCTACCAAACTCAAAGCGACCCGTATAGGGCGAAAACTCTAAAACTAGAGATTAAGACAATACAACAAAGAAAGTCCTGTAGCTCACAACGAGGGAGCCGAAAAGCACAAACAAGAGGTAAAAGATGACGGCGAAGACAATCTGTCTGGAACAGAGAGACAGAGGGAAAGAAAAGAGACAGGATAGAAAGGATAACCTAAGCTAAGTTTCTAATAAACTCTTAGACACCTGCAACAAGTCCCGTGGAACGACAACACATTGAAGTGATACGGTCGTCACAAACTGTCAGTCCTATACCGTGTATTACCGGCTTCGTGTCAAATGAATGGCAATATGGAAGCGTCAAACAAAGACGACGCGAGGTTTAAATAATGACAGGAAATACGGAACAGGTGAACACACTGAGTAGAAGAAAACCCAAACACACCAAACGGACAAAGAAAACAAAGAGAAGAGGCGCTACACGAGCGCTCCCCAGGGAAGTGGCCAACAAGAGAAGAGCAGGCTGAGAAACCACGACATGAGGAGAGATGCGTTTAATGTTCATCGCTTAAACATTGGCCTATGCCCCATATCCCAGCACAGCACCACAGGGGAATGATCTGAGAGTGTCTTAAACATTGGCCTATGCCCCATATCCCAGCACCACAGGGGAATGATCTGAGAGTTTCTTAAACATTGGCCTATGCCCCATATCCCACCACAGCACCACAGGGGAATGATCTGAGAGTGTCTTAAACATTGGCCTATGCCCCATATCCCAGCACAGCACCACAGGGGAATGATCTGAGAGTGTTATTGGGACTATCTTTATTTCAACTATTCTATAAATCTCAGCTTTGGGAGTAAAAAAAAAGAATCAATTTGGGAATATGATGAGTGTCTGCTTGAGTAAAAAGTCTAATCTCTCCCGTTAGGGAATTTGTGTCTCCATGCATCCACAATCCCCTCTTCTATGGACTGGTTATTTAACATGTTTCTCATTCTTGAGGGGGAACCTTTGGGACAGGCTGTCTATCCATAGATTGTGACATAACCCAGTTGAAGTCTCCTCCCATTAATAGAAGTCCATGATTATATTGTAATATCACATTAAATACTGTTTTAATAAAGTCTGGCTCATCCTCATTTGGGACATACACATTCATAAAAGACACTTCTATCCCATCAATGGATCCATTTACTAAAATAAACCTTTCCTCAGCTGTCTGTTCCCACAATACGAATATTGCATCTCCTCATCCTCCCTTCCATGTCCTGCCATGTTTCTTTCAGATCTTTCATTTCTGTTTTAAGGCGAGCCGCAGTAGTTTCAGTGTGACAACCTCATCCGACCGTGTTGATAATCCCCGTTCCACGTCTTTAATATTAACTTTCACTGTATTATCACTATCAGCTTTTATTAGCTCTCCATTTCCAAGTAAATTGCTGCTGTATTATTAACCTTTCAGTTCTCACTGTTGGCAACTCACTTTTCAGATAGTTACAATCCTCAGCTTTAGCTCTGTCTTTATCACTGAAGATATATCCATTCATAGAGAGGAGAGAATATGTGATTTTACCCCTGAGATATCCATCTCTGTGCGCTCCGGTCGGGAGTTTGGCATTGCTTGCTCCTGGTTACTTACCACACTCTGCACCGAGGGTGCATTGGGCCTAGTGCTGGAGGATCTGTTGTGTTTATAGTGCTGGAGGATCCGTTGTGTTTATAGTGCTGGAGGATCCGTTGTGTTTATAGTGCTGGAGGATCCGTTGTGTTTATAGTGCTGGAAGATCCGTTGTGTTTATAGTGCTGGAGGATCCGTTGTGTTTATAGTGCTGGAGGATCCGTTGTGTTTATAGTGCTGGAGGATCCGTTGTGTTTATAGTGCTGGAGGATCCGTTGTGTTTATAGTGCTGGAGGATCCGTTGTGTTTATAGTGCTGGAGGATCCATTGTATTTATAGTGCTGGAAGATCCGTTGTGTTTATAGTGCTGGAGGATCCATTGTATTTATAGTGCTGGAGGATCCGTTGTGTTTATAGTGCTGGAGGATCCGTTGTGTTTATAGTGCTGGAGGATCCGTTGTATTTATAGTGCTGGAGGATCCATTGTGTTTATAGTGCAGGAGGATCCGTTGTGTTTATAGTGCTGGAGGATCCGTTGTGTTTATAGTGCTGGAGGATCCATTGGATGTATAGTGCTGGAGGATCCATTGTATTTATAGTGCTGGAAGATCCGTTGTGTTTATAGTGCTGGAGGATCCGTTGTATTTATAGTGCTGGAAGATCCGTTGTGTTTATAGTGCTGGAGGATCCGTTGTGTTTATAGTGCTGGAGGATCCGTTGTATTTATAGTGCTGGAGGATCCGTTGTGTTTATAGTGCTGGAGGATCCGTTGTGTTTATAGTGCTGGAGGATCCGTTGTGTTTATAGTGCTGGAGGATCCGTTGTATTTATAGTGCTGGAGGATCCGTTGTGTTTATAGTGCTGGAGGATCCGTTGTGTTTATAGTGCTGGAGGATCCGTTGTGTTTATAGTGCTGGAGGATCCTTTGTGTTTATAGTGCTGGAGGATCCGTTGTGTTTATAGTGCTGGAGGATCCGTTGTGTTTATAGTGCTGGAGGATCCGTTGTGTTTATAGTGCTGGAGGATCCATTGGATTTATAGTGCTGGAGGATCCATTGTATGTATAGTGCTGGAGGATCCATTGTGTTTATAGTGCTGGAGGATCCGTTGTATTTATAGTGCTGGAGGATCCATTGTGTTTATAGTGCTGGAGGATCCGTTGTGTTTATAGTGCTGGAGGATCCGTTGTGTTTATAGTGCTGGAGGATCCGTTGTGTTTATAGTGCTGGAGGATCCGTTGTGTTTATAGTGCTGGAGGATCCATTGGATTTATAGTGCTGGAGGATCCATTGTATGTATAGTGCTGGAGGATCCATTGTGTTTATAGTGCTGGAGGATCCGTTGTGTTTATAGTGCTGGAGGATCCGTTGTGTTTATAGTGCTGGAGGATCCCTTGTGTTTATAGTGCTGGAGGATCCGTTGTATTTATAGTGCTGGAGGATCCCTTGTGTTTATAGTGCTGGAGGATCCCTTGTGTTTATAGTGCTGGAGGATCCGTTGTATTTATAGTGCTAGAGGATCCGTTGATCCGTTAAAAATATTTATATTTTCGGAGATTCGCGGCTATCAAATTGAAATTTCTAACTTTAAAATTACATTGTATTTTTCAGTAAAGGATCTAAACGGCGCTTTCGCTGTAATATAAAAGCTATAGTTCCGTTTGATCGTTAATTTAATAACGATTCCACAGGAGCTCTGGAAAACACGTCTTACTCCATTACATTACAGTCATTTAGCAGACGCTTTTATCCAAAGCGACATACAGTAAGTGCATACAGAAACGTCATCGAATAACTACAGAACAGATAAGACAAAGCACATCCTTCCCATAACATAGCAGCTATCCCTAGTAATGAACATTGAATGCAGTTCACAGTAAACTGGGTAAATCATCTCTACTACAATTCTATTCTAAATACTATTATAAACTTAAACACACAGTTAAACAAGAATCAAGTACCATGAGAGGTCCTAGATAGATGTATCAGTCCAGGTGGAGCTTGAAGAGGTGCGTCTTCAGGCCACGACGGAACGCAGGCAGGGTTGGAGTAGAACGTAGGGGAATGGGGAGTTTGTTCCACCACTGGGGAGCTAGGGTGGAGAAGCTCCGCAGTCGGGACAAGCGAGCGCCATTGACACGCAGGGGGGGAAGTGCGAGTCGCCCTGCTGTAGAAGAGCGAAGTGGTCGAGCAGGAACATAGTGCTGGATCAAGTCCTGCAGGTAGGCGGGGCCTATCCTATTGGCTGCAGTGTAGGCCAGGGTCAGAACATTGAACATTATCCTGGCTGCAACTGGCAGCCAGTGGAGTGATCTCAGCAGGGGGGTGACATGTGAAAATTTCGGGAGGTTGAACACATGCCGGGCAGCTGCGTTCTGGATGAGTTGAAGAGGCAGGATGGCGCAGGCTGGTAGGCTTGCGAGCAGGGAGTTGCAGTAGTCCAGGCGTGAGGTGACCATAGTCTGGACAAGAAGCTGGGTGGAGTAGGTGGTCAGGTACGGTCGAATCCTCCTGATGTTGTACAAGAGGAACCTGCAGGAACGTGCTGTCACCCTGATGTGGTCTTTGAAGTCCAGCTGGTCGTCCAGGACCACCCCCAGGTTCCTTGCAGAGCGGGAGGCAGCCACCATGATCCCATCGATGATGGAGAGGTCATGTAGTGGGGAGGTCTTGTGTGGCATGAAGAAGAGCTCTGTCTTGTCAAGGTTGAGCTTCAGGTGATGGGTAGTCATCCACTCAGAGATGTTGACCAGACAAGCAGATTTCCTCTCCTTCACCTGTTGGGCAGAGGGAGGGAAAGAGAGGAAGAATTAAGTATCATCAGCATAACTATGGTATGAGAAGCCATGTGAATTAATTACTGAACCAAGAGACTTAGTATAAATGGAGAACAGCAGAGGACCCAGTACAGATCTCTGCAGGACTCCTGTAGACAGGGGATGGGGTGCAGAGACAGAACCCTTCCAAGAGACTTGGTAGGATCTATCAGTAAGAGAAGATACAAACCAAGAGAGGGCAGTCCCAGAAATGCCCATCTCACCGAGTGTGGAGATCAGGAGTTTGTGGTTGAACGTGTCAACCGCCGCAGACAGGTCAAGTAGAATCAGGACAGAGGAGAGGGATGAGGCTCTAGCAGTGGCGAGTGCCTCCGTCACGGCCAGAAGAGCAGTTTCAGTGGAATGTCCGGTTCTGAAGCCAGACTGATGCGGGTCAAGCAGGTTGTTCTGGTGGAGAAAAACAGACAATTGGTTATGGACAGCTCGTTCAAGAGTTGTTATGAATATGTATAAAATTTTGTAGAATATTCAAATTGGCAGCTGTTTGACATGTATGATATGTGCCACAACTTTTACAGCATTAACTGGTCTGATAAAGCTTTTGATTTTGTACACCATAAATCAGGTCTATTGCCTCCCAAAAAAGGATTATTGCAATTAAAACCTCAAGGTATAGACTAAAAAAACCTATTTTAATTGACAATGTTATTTTGTGTTGATTCTTTAGTCAGCTCCAGATAATGGTGCTTATCTGGGGCTGAAACCTGTGCAGCTAGTCTGGCTCTCAAATGCTGACCGCCACTCTCCTCTGCGTCCTGGTAATCCTCCATTTCTCCATCCTCTTCCTCCACCTCCAGGACATCTCCCACTGAGAGGCAAAGGTGGTTCAGGATGGTGCAGGCCACCACAACCGTTGGAGAGAAGTCTAGTCTGACCTCTAAGGCACCCAGGAAAATACTCCTCCGCAGGGTCTTCAGCATTCCAAAGGCTCACTCTATAATGGACCGTAGGCTCGCTCTATAATGGACCGTGCGCTCGCTGTATAATGGACCGTAGGCTCACTCTATAATGGACCGTGCGCTCGCTGTATAATGGACCATAGGCTCACTCTATAATGCACCGTAGGCTCGCTCTATAATGGACTGTGCGCTCGCTCTATAATGGACCGTGCGCTCGCTCTATAATGGACCGTGCGCTCGCTGTATAATAGACTGTAGGCTCGCACTATAATGGACCGTGCGCACGCTGTATAATGGACCGTGTGCACGCTGTATAATGGACCGTAGGCTCGCTCTATAATGGACATGTGCGCTCGCTCTATAATGGACTGTGCGCTTGCTGTATAATGGATCGTGCGCTCGCTGTATAATGGACCATGTGCTCGCAGAATGCCTGTTGAACCTTAACCCTCCCCTGCACTGGCTCCCTGAATGGAGTCATGAGGTAGATGGGTAACAGGAAGTAAACTGGTGGAGGGTACAGTGGCCTGGTGAACAGTGGGCCGTTCCTCAGTATCCTGGAGCTGTGGACCAATCCAAGGCACCCCACAAAAGCATGAAAACATTTCCCCACCGCATCGCAGACAGGCTGCATTTGGACTGATGGGAAGAGCTTGTGGTTGAGGTAGCACATCCGATTAGGCTGTCTATGGGGCTTGATCCTGATGTGGCGCCCGTCAATAGCACCCACTGACCGCTCAAAAATTCCATGTCCGGCCAGTTAGGCGAAGGATTTGCCGACATGGGAGAGTTCCTCCTTCCTAGGAGATGGGACTCAGTGGCCTCTGCCACTCTGTGGATGGTGGTGTGTGGCATCCCAAAAACCTCCCACATCACCCGGCATGAGGCGCCACATGACCCCATGACCCCAGCTCATAACCCCAGCCATGACCCTGTTGGGCAGTATTTACGGCCTGCAGCTCATGACCCCAGCCATGACCCTGTTGGGCAGTATTTACGGCCTGCAGCTCATAACCCCAGCCGTGACCCTGTTGGGCAGTATTTACGGGCTGCAGCTCATAACCCCAGCCGTGACCCTGTTGGGCAGTATTTACGGGCTGCAGCTCATGACCCTGTTGGGCAGTATTTACGGTCTGTGTGGCTCGTCTTGAAAGCCGGAAGTCTGGTCTCAGGTCTGCCTCCTCATCAAAGCATTTTTTCAGACTTGGCACAGTTGTGTTAACGTGGCAAACTGATGTGAGAGGCTGTAAATAATCAAATAAATTATTATAATGAGTTATTATGAGTTCATATGTCATTATTATAATTAGTTCATATGTCATTATTATAATTAGTTCATATGTCATTATTATAATTACTTCATATGTCATTATTATAATTACTTCATATGTCATTATTGAATATCATTGTCAGAAAGCTGCCTGTAATTAGCCTGAATGTTTTGTAAATGTAATTGTCTTGTGTTAAAATGTCTGTATAGAACATTGTTTTCTCTAACCTGTAATTACAGTTCAGTTCAGTTCAGTGAGGAAATAATAAATGTCGTGTTCACTGTATGAAATGCTCAAAATAGAGACCATAAGAATCATACTTAAAATGAAAGCATTCTTCCACACTATTGAGTAGCCTTGGTGAGTAGATAGGACGAGAAACGAGACAGGGCGCAGTAGATAGGGCTCTGATTCGGACAGAGCCCTAGTATTTACATACTATGAAGTACGTTGTAGTTAGTGTGAGTGTATACTATCTAGTATGCAAGTACGCAGAACGCAAGTATGCATCATGGAACACAGCCAAAGTGTCCCATTTTGTTACACTTCCTGCGTCTTTTGTTACAAGCAGGGCAGGTTCACTATCATCGTGCATTAGATTGCAACGAGAGCACTTTCCTTATTGAAACCTGACTGTTTCTCTGCTTGTTGAAGTAGCGCGGCTGTTCTCCACTGCTCCGCTTTGAGTATCCGTGGCACGGCGTGCGTCTCACTTCATCCACCTCTCATGTCCACGTTCTGCTCCTTGATTTGCTCAGACTGGCGTGTGTATTGCCAGCGTCAAATCCGTTTCAAGATGTAGCCTTTGAAAAACATCATTACACAGTATTCGCTAGCTAATAGAGATTCAACAGGTTCCCATGCCTTCTGAACTCATGTAAACATGTCTTTTTGGGTCGGGTGGAGATCCCAGGGTGACAGGTTACAGAGGTACCTGTCTGAGATGCCCCCCCCCCCCCCTCCCCACACACACACAGCTGCCCCCTCTAAAATGAAAGGTCTTATTGAATAAAAAAACACCAGAGGGCTCAGTGACCAGTAGACCTGTAGAGCTGCAATGCAAACTGTGGCTGTAATATAAAGATATAAAAATCTCTCTCCCCCTCTTTCTTGTGAAGGAGACAATTGCTTCAATTTCTTTCTCAAAGAAAGAATAAAAGCTAAAGTAATTTCTCAGTAAAGGTGAGGAACAGTTTATTCATCTGCTGATGCAGGATTATGGTAATTTAGTCACTTTTAATTGGGGGGTGAGACTAGATTCAGCTGTAAATTACGCTGGTACAGTATGGAACACATGACTGGCGAAATGGCTGTAAGTCATCAAGGGTCTGAGCTATCGAACGAGCCCCAAACCATCACTCTGTTGCCAGATATGGAGTAGATGTGGATGGATCACTGCAAGGATTATTTCTCCTGATTCATTTTCCTATAGAACTCTATGGGGGGAAAAAGTCAGGAGAAACAACCCTTAAAGGGATCCATACTCCATATCTGGCCGCAGAGTGATGGTTTGGGGCTCATTTGATACCTCAGACTCTTGATGACATACAGCCATTTCGCCAGTCATGTGTTCCATACTGTACCAGCGTAATTTACAGCTAAATCTAGTCTCACCCCCCAATTCTCATAGAGATCAGTTCAAATGCAGAGAGGTTATAGTACCACTTGTAACAGTACCTGAAAATAAGATATCGAGAGTTTTTTTATGTTGATTGGTCACAGACTTCAGGAAGTAACAGCATGCAAAGGATATGCGACCAAATATTAAATATGATACTTTAAAAATATGTTAAAGCAAAGGGTATGAATACTTATGTAAATGAGAAATTTCTGTTTTTTTGCAGCGATTCTGCGTTTACAGTACAAAAAAATCGCTTTCCTTCCTCGTAAACCCCTAGCATTAAGAGAAATAATATTCAGTGAGTTAAATTCAAAATACATATTATCGACCTTCTAAGAAAGTTAGATAAAACACATAAAGATAAGATAATGTACTGGTACAAATAAGAAGAAAAGCAGAAAGTAAAAAATAACCTGTTAAACTTTAGCGAACAATGTAAATAGACGGTATTCACCAACTTGACACAGGGGTTGAGCCCACACTGTTTAAGTATTGATTGAAAACAAAAAAAAGAAAAATTTGGCACAAACATTGTTAGCAATCTGTTTATCTGCAATAAGTAAAATAACACAGCAGAAAATGTGCTGCAGAATAATATTGTATAAATTGTAAATCCAATAATAAAGGAACGATACCAACGACATTAATGTTTAACATTACTTACAGAGAAGCATCAATCATGTAAACATGCGGGTTACCTCTTGGCATGGTGTCCACATTTTCAAGTTTGTGGAAAAACCTCAGTCCCATTAACAAACGCTCGACCTCCAATGAAATAGGCCAGCTTTCCTTCTTTGTGCGCTTCGTCTACCGTAGGCCAGAGTTGGTTTCTCTTCTCTCTGTCCAGTTTAGAAAGATCTTCAGTGAACCGCAAACCATTGTCATGCATATAAGAGGATTTCTTTGCAGCCTTCCATACCTTATCTCGGACGACTCGTGAATTAAACTGGAGGATGATGCTTCTGGGTTTCTTGTTGTCTGGTTGCTTGCGGCCGAGACGATGCACGGTGTCCACCCCCCCCCCTTTAAACTGCGACCCCATGCAGTTTAAAGTTCCATCGCCTGGAGTAACTTTCTATTTCTGAGATCCAACTTTCCAATGTCATTCTTCCTTTCTCTTTGAGTGCAACCCTGCCCTTCACATCTTTGATCTCTGCGCAAGCAAAGTCAATGGTCTTTTTCAGACCTTCAATTTGCATGGCGTTGTTTCCCACCATTTTTTAAGGCATCTGCTCTGCTATTGATTAGCTGCGAGAGCGTAGATACATTGCCATCAGTAGCGATGCCATCGGTCTTTTTGCCGGCGGGAGGCTTACTTGGGGTACTGGGTTGAGATGATAATTCTGCATCAACAATTGTGATTCTCATTGAGTCTGTCGAGCAAGCATATTCCTGACAGTTATCAACGAGATAATTCGTTTTCGCATCAGTTACTTGCCCGATGTTGGACGATGATGCTAGACCAGTCTCCTTTTTAGCTTCTACCCGATCTTTTTGTTTTCTGTCAGATTTCAGCATTTAGAAGGAAGCTGATTTAAAAAGTGACCCCTAATCGTTCTAGAGATATTGAAAAACAGATAAGCAGATAAACAAACATCTTCAATAAAATTTTAGCTCGGTTTTTTAAATTGTACAACAGCGCTCGTCACAGTGCGTGCATTTACGGCGCCATCTTGGCCTCCATCCACCAACAGTTCTGTGGTTCAAACATGTAGGGCTGGATGACGTCGATGACACTCTGGTTGAGGGCGTGGATTTAGACCACACCTCTACAATCCTGAGTCCTTTCAAGACTGACTTTATTAGCTGACTTTGAGATGTATATTAATATACCTATTCACATTTTCTTGGAAATATATTTGGTGTGTGTGTAGTGAGTGCATCCCTCTGTGATATGTTGTGGTTATTTGAAGTTTTTAGAATCCCTTGACCATCACTTACATTTTTTGGGTGCAATATGGTTTTTCGGCCAGCGGATGACAATATATATTGTACTAGTTGCCTTCAAGATGTCAGTACTAGGAGACGAGTAGAAGAAGCATAGAACCATAGACTGTATAGAAATGCATAGAGCAGCGGCTCAGAAATTCTGTGGCAGAGTGCAACCTAAATCTTTGGGGCGACTCGGTGCTACTTCAAGCGTCAGGCACTATAGCTTTATTTTTAATCGAAATTTCTATTAATTTGTTCAAATCTTCAAAATGTATAATGTTTAAATGGAAATAATACATAAATTGTTATGATGACAGCCTATGCGAGATACAGACAAATGTAAAATATCGCTTGAAGTTCAAAGAGCAGCTTGGCTCAACAATCTCAAACGTTCATCCCGACCCTTAACTCAATTTATTCTGCGTCAAACACTCCTTCACGTAGTCTGTAACGTAATCGAGTACCCAAATGCGTCGATTATAGCATCATTGAGCATTATGATGTTAAACACTCGCTATACGCTCACACAATGTAACGTGCTGTTGTTACTGCTCTTGGCCTGCTGCTCTTTCAAGTAGCGTCTCCTAAATAGCGAAGTGTAAAGTTCTACAAATCTGTTCTGCAGTTACTAACTTCTAAATAACAGAATATAATGTTTGACAAACACATGTATTTGTCACTAAGATCACACAGATTATACTTTTTCATTTGACAAATCATTGAGCCCACGTGATGAAGCCACATACTGTACAGATCAAATGAAGTGTACATAAGTGTTTCTAAACCATAACTGCAACAGTTAATCATTAATTATACTGGAAGATAATTATATTTACAACATTCTTTTTAAATTGACCACAAACCCAATTGCTTTCACAAATGGTTTATAGCAATGCTTATTGCGTAAATTAAATAAAAATGTTTATCAAATGTCAATTCTTAAGTGGTCAGCTGCAATAACTACCATAATGCATTTCCTGGAGTGACTGTGCTTCAGGCTAAATGTGGGAACTGAAACTAAGGGAAACCGGTATTTCAAACATGCAGACAATGACACATTTGAAATAGATAAAACGGAAGATGTCAGTGTTTAGGATTATCTTTGTTGAAAACACTCTAGTCTGTGTAAACACATTCATTAAAAAAGAGAATTTTAGCTTGGAATGAACACACACATTTCCGTTCTTATGCGTTTCAACAGCTTTGTAAATGCTGTTCAGTTTATCGGCAGTTCACTTTGTCACATGGCTTCTCCTCGCCTCACCCGCCTAACAGCTCCTGATTCCAACGCTGCCTCGTTGGTTTACTCTGTTAAAGAAAAAAACTCCACACTTTGATGAACAGCAGGGCATGTGATGGTTAAAACCATTCGATGGAATTGCAACTCAAATACTTGTTACTCCTGAATTTGTGTTTGACTCTGCAAATGATGTCTGGATTCACAGGAGATGTTAACGTGTATGTGTGCACACGCAGGTTTGTGCATGTGTGTGTTTATGTATGTTAGGGTGACCACATATTGGACTTCTTCAAAAGAGGACAGGGATGGGCGCTTTGAACACAATACTAGGCCATCTGTTTGTTTATATATAGTCTATGGAACGAGCAAAACCTAACTGGACATTTTTAGGAATTTAGAAATCTCCCCCTGAACGGATGCTTTCACTCCCAAATAAAGAAATGTCAGAAAAAGAGGACTTCTGGTCAGAATGCAGTCCGGTCAGCCTAACGCGGTCTGGTCAGCCTAATGCAGTCCGGTCAGCCTAACACGGTCCGGTCAGCCTAACACGGTCCGGTCAGCCTAATGCAGTCCGGTCAGCCTAACACGGTCCGGTCAGCCTAATGCAGTCCGGTCAGCCTAACGCAGTCCGGTCAGCCTAACACAGTATGGTCAGCCTAACGCGGTCCAGTCAGCCTAACGCGGTCCGGTCAGCCTAACGCACACTGCAGGTGTGTGTGTGTATGTGTGTGTGCAGGTGTGTGTTTGTATGTGTGTATGTGTGTGCAGGTACATGTGTGTATGTATGTGTGCAGGTACATGCGTGTACGTGTGCATGTGTGTGTGCAGGTGTGTGTTTGTACGTGTGTATGTGTGTGCAGGTACATGTGTGTATGTGTGTGTGCAGGTGTGTGTTTGTACGTGTGTATGTGTGTGCAGGTACATGTGTGTGTGCAGGTACATGCGTGTACGTGTGCAGGTGTGTGTTTGTACATGTGTATGTGTGTGCAGGTACATGTGTGTGTGCAGGTACATGCGTGTACGTGTATGTGTGCAGGTGTGTGTTTGTATGTGTGTGTGTGTGTGCAGGTGTGTTTTTGTACGTGCGTATGTGTGTGTGTGCAGGTACATGCGTGTACATGTGCAGGTGTGTGTTTGTACATGTGTGTGTGCAGGTACATGCGTGTACGTGTGCAGGTGTGTGTTTGTACATGTGTGTGTGCAGGTACATGTGTGTATGTGTGTGTGGAGGTACATGCGTGTACGTGTGCAGGTGTGTGTTTGTACGTGTGTATGCAGGTGTATGTGTGTGTGCAGGTACATGCGTGTACGTGTGCATGTGTGTGTTTGTATGTGTGCATGTGTGTGTGCAGGTACATGCGTGTACGTGTGCATGTGTGTGTTTGTACATGTGCAGGTACATGCGTGTACGTGTGTATGCAGGTGTATGTGTGTGTGCAGGTACATGCGTGTACGTGTGCATGTGTGTGTGTTTGTACGTGTGCATGTGTGTGTGCAGGTACATGCGTGTACGCGTGCATGTGTGTGTGCAGGTGTGTGTTTGTACGTGTGTATGCAGGTGCATGTGTGTGTGCAGGTACATGTGGGCTTCCCCTACAGGTGACTGAACATAACATTCAACTGGGGAGAACAATGTCATGTTATATTTCCATAGCTTTTAATTCATTTTAAGCTGCTCGCTGGAGTTGCATAACAGTTGCCTAATCCAGAAAACTAACTCCAAGGAAAAGAATACAAAACGTTTATAAGAGGTATGAAGATAATTTTACTTGTAGTGCTTATGACTGGAATTTTTGCACAAACACTGTCGAATGGTACTGAAGTACGAGAGTGAGCTGAACGTGCTGTTGGAATATTCAAGCGCTTGCTCAACTGACCCCATCAATGAACGAATCACAGAGTCAGTGACTCGAATCTTTGTACTTAACTGAAGGAAACTGTTAGAATCGGCAAAGCGATTCATAACTTCCAGCACTACTACAATGCTGCTTGTTCTTGTCTGTTTTCTCAGTTGACGACACGTCCGACTCCCACCAGCGAATCCTGAAAGGCCCAGATCCTTTACTTGCCTCCGCCAATTCAGTTCAGTGCGAAAGAGAAGTGTAATATAATGAGTAATGAAACTTGAAAAATGCTGGCATAGTACGCTTTTTAAATTGTAGTACCGCGGTACTTTTCCAGTACGGGTAAAACCGTGCAACCTTAGTGCATACGTGTGCATGTCTGTGTGCAGGTGTGTGTAGGTCCACGTCTGTATGCAGATGCATGTGTTCGTGTGTGTGCGCGTGTGTGTGTGTGTGTGTGTGCGTGTGTCTGTGTGTGTGCGTGTGCATGTGTGTGTCCTATGAGATTGGCCTCTGTAAGTGCAGAATTTGCTGGAGGAGCGTTAGGGCAGCTCTGGGGCATCTGGTGAGTGGGGGGGGGAGGGGCAGAAAATACCCACCCCCTCCCCCCACGCTCAGCTCTCTCAGCTTCTGCGCAGGTCCGTGAGGACGGTCATAGCAGCATTCCATCCAGGTGACCCCATCACACCCCCACCTGGAAAACAGGGACACATCCGAGCATTAGAAACATATTTACACACAGAAAACAGGGTCACATCCGAGCATTAGAGACATATTTACACACAGAAAACAGGGACACATCCGAGCATTAGAAACATGTTTACACACAGAAAACAGGGTCACATCCGAGCATTAGAGACATATTTACACACAGAAAACAGGGACACATCCGAGCATTAGAAACATTCACACACAGAAAACAGGGTCACATCCAAGCATTAGAAACATATTTACACACAGAAAACAGGGTCACATCCGAGCATTAGAAACATATTTACACACAGAAAACAGGGACACATCCGAGCATTAGAAACATTCACACACAGAAAACAGGGTCACATCCAAGCATTAGAAACATATTTACACACAGAAAACAGGGACACATCCGAGCATTAGAAACATATTTACACACAGAAAACAGGGACACATCCGAGCATTAGAAACATATTTACACACAGAAAACAGGGACACATCCGAGCATTAGAAACATATTTACACACAGAAAACAGGGTCACATCCAAGCATTAGAAACATGTTTACACACAGAAAACAGGGTCACATCCGAGCATTAGAAACATATTTACACACAGAAAACAGGGTCACATCCGAGCATTAGAAACATATTCACACACAGAAAACAGGGTCACATCCGAGCATTAGAAACATATTTACACACAGAAAACAGGGTCACATCCAAGCATTAGAAACATATTTACACACAGAAAACAGGGTCACATCCAAGCATTAGAAACATATTTACACACAGAAAACAGGGTCACATCCGAGCATTAGAAACATATTTACACACAGAAAACAGGGTCACATCCGAGCATTAGAAACATATTTACACACAGAAAACAGGGACACATCCGAGCATTAGAAACATATTTACACACAGAAAACAGGGACACATCCGAGCATTAGAAACATATTTACACACAGAAAACAGGGTCACAGCCAAGCATTAGAAACATATTTACACACAGCTGGAAGTTTCCCTTTTCTACCGAATGAGGTGGTTGTCCTTAATGCTGGCACAAACACGATTGTACAGTCGCTCTTTGAAGGTATAAAGAATCGCTGTAAATAATGTTTTTTTTTTTATATATACGGCAGGAGTACTTTTTCTACAAAAATAAAGACGCTTATAATTTGATCAAGTGTGAAGCATTTTCCTGACTGGATTGCCTATTTATTTAAAAACAAGGGTGCATTATTCCTTCACAACCCAACAGCAGTAAACAAAAATTCTCGCCAGAATAATTGGTTGAAACAAAAACCATGACATGACACCAGGGAGAATCATTCCAAATATTGTGCAGAAGGCAAAACGATATTTGTCTCAGAAGATGACCATGCTCTATTTAAAGATAATTGCACTCCAAACCAGCAGGTGGCGTCATACATCAGTTATCAACTACCTCAATTAACCGTTGAGAAAGATGTAGAATGAGAACACTGGAAATTTACACTTTCCATTTTGGTTGCACTTTTGCCAATTTTGTTGTGTGGTGAATCATATACCACTTGACTTTGTGCAGAAAATACACCATAGTTTTTAACTGACGCTGCTGGGGACATTATCACCCTGAGTTCCAGTGCTTTCTGTATGTGGAGCCACCAACACCCACCCAGGAGCCAAACTAGTACTCAATGCCTGGAGGGATATCAACGTAAATATAAAGGTGCAAAAACATACAGATGTTAAAGATGTTACAGTACAACACAGCAAAAATGTTTTTGTCTTGTAATGAGCCTCAAAATATATATTGGAAAATATGAACTATAGTATAAAATATGAACTATAGTATAAAATATGAACTATAGTATAAAATATGAACTTGTTTTAAGTGTTGACACCTTGACAGGTGAAACTGTCTTACCCTGTTGGCAAATCATGAAGTAAGTAAAACTGTCACCTCATTGACAATCTTTTTGTCTTATTTAGCAAAAAAGTAATCAAAATACGATATTAAGTCTAAATATACAACTAAAATACTTAAGATTTACTTTTTTAAATTTATTTTTGCAGTGAATGTATGCCACCTGAATGATAAATATCACAGCAAATGTATTTTGTTTTCTAAGTTTTTAACAGTGTTTAAAATGTTTTTGTGGTCTTGGGACTGTTGTACCATACCATAAACAGAACATATGTAGATCTTATTAACAACTATCCAATGACAGACCTGGATGGCTTCCACTGCCACACAGATAAAGGCCTCTGATTGGTGTGCGGTAGTCTGAGAGGGAGGGCAAAGGTCGTGCAAGATAGAGCTGGTCCAATGACATTGCACCATGAAAAATATTCTGTGGAGACAAAATAATTCTGTCAACGTTATCATGTATATCACATGCAAAGAGAGGAAGGCTCTCAGATATGCAAAGTCACTGCCTTATCAACAAACTGAGATCAATGGGACATAAATCTGGTTTCAGTTTGCTTAGCTTCCCAATAATAACCTGTCCTTATCTCTCATCTGTTCAAAACCCCATGGCCATAAACCTGTTAAGCTACATAGATATATTATCACCGTAGCGATCAGCCTCGAACCCGACACTTACCCCCCCAGTCAGGCCAAAAATACGTTCCAGGTCAGGAGGAGCCAGCACCTCTTTGCCCACGATGGAGCTTTTGAACCCGGGGGCATATCTTTCAATCCAGTCGAATACTGCAGAGACACAAGAGCAGGGGGGACATTACAATCAGAGCGCAATGGGTCCATCTAGAGTCGACCGACCTCGGACCCCACGTAGTGATGAATTGATCTTAACACGCTGCTCCACACAAAACCAGGACAAACACAGGAAGTCTTAACACAGTGATTTTTCTACATTTAAGATCCAGCTGTTTATCGTGAGCTGGAAAATAAACAGGTTGTTTAGGAGGTGTTGCAGTCAGTTGCAAAAACATTTCACGTAAATAATTATGATAATATGAACTAACAGCTACTTGTGACAACACTGACACTCAATTTAACATAAAAGTGTAAAATTAATAAACACAGAACTCTTTGAAGCACTCTGTCATATGTTGATAAACATTGTGATTAATCTAAAATAAGCACTGCTTAACTTGTCACCAGGAATAGAGACATTTAAAGAAACTAAGAAACATACACACAAAAAAGTCAATGTTTTTTTCTCTTTATTCGATAAGATTCAGTACATGCCTGATCCACCCTGAATGTATGTGTCATGAGGTTTACTGTGCTTTATAATATTGATAATATTGATGATTTGCTGTGAATATATGATAACTGGCTGCGCGTTTAGCTAAGTGTTAAGTGCTAAATGTTCAGTTTTAAGTGTTCAGTTCAAACATGTTTCACTGTCGCTTAAACACGGTGTCGTTGTTTGGGTTATTTTTGTCTTCCTTTTTGTAGCTGGCAAAGTTCAGGCTTGCTGACCATAAAAAACATGTCCCAAACCTGCCAGGTCTTCACATGCATTCACAAGGTGTTTTAGAAAGGCCTTCGTTTTTTAATGCGGACCATAAGGCATGGCATACAGTACCTGGCTAACTGTTTGAAGGACTGGCCCTTTGCTTCCTCACAGTGGATCTTTCTAGAACTAAAACATTAAGGTCAACTAAAGTCAGTAGACTCAGTCCATGCTACAGGAAGAAAAGGTGTTTCAGCACTCAGGCTAGGCCTGCTATGTGTGTAGCATTCTGTAGCGTACTTTAACCCATAACCGAGAACCCACGCTCTGTTACCATTTCAATCACCATCAGACGAATACCGTAGGTAGTTTTGGGAACTAAATTTAGTCCCTGCTCTTCTGGTAACTAAATTTAGTCCCTGCAGTTCTGGCAACTAAATTTAGTCCCTGCAGTTCTGGCAACTAAATTTAGTCCCTGCTCTTCTGGGAACTAAATTTAGTCCCTGCTCTTCTGGGAACTAAATTTAGTCCCTGCTCTTCTGGGAACTAAATTTAGTCCCTGCTCTTCTGGGAACTAAATTTAGTCCCTGCTCTTGAGGGCACCAAATAAACAGAACAGTAACTGGGTCGGAGGTAGCGATACTGTAGAACATGGACTGGCTAAAGACAATCGCCACTTTAACGGCCCCTTTCTATCTTCTCTTCAGAGAGCATCTCCTATTTCACTGTAGATAACTTCTCCCAATTCCTCCAATCTTAAGAATTCTCAATGTCAAGCGGAATATAAATCAAAGACTAGTTTCGGGAACCACCAAAGTTCCCAATGGTTCCTGATTTAGATGGTTCCCGTACTGTTTGAGCAATGCACAATACGATATCAGTCTCCTACCTGAGTTTGCAAACTGTTCTCTGTCCTCTTCTGTCCAAGCCCGCTCCCCCTCCAGCCAATAAGGAGTGAACTGTGTGAAGATAGAGATGACATGGCAGCCAGGGGGCGCCAGAGTGGGATCCAGCACAGAGGGGATGCACATCTCCAACATGGGCCTGGGGGGGGGGGTCAAACAGAGGTCAAACACCAGCAGCCTCTTACAGAATCATGGCATGAGATAAGCTCAGTACAAAAACAAGGCAAGTCATATTTATCAGAACTGGCCTCGTTAGCTAAGTGATTTGAGAAATGTAATTATGTCAAATGAGTACAACAAAAAATGTACCTGAAGTCTGATGAAAACTGTTTTTCTAATGAATACTATCTAAGAATGACATTAAGTCTAATAAATAATATCTAAAAATGACATTACAGTTTTTCTCAATTGCTTTGGTGCATTTCTCTGATCAGAATTAAAATTCTCATAACTGTTAGTTCAACCTCCACAACATTCAGTCATTTGTGCACATCATAGTAGCAGTTTCTCATTCCTTCCAACAAATTGCAAATGCTTTTGGACATGCATCAATTGCTTTCATACAATTCTCTGCTGTTTTATAACATTATCATTTGCTTATGTCATGTCAGTCAAAATGAACTATACTTATGAATGCTGAATAGTCATTCCCTATAAAACTAATAGGCCTCATTTCATTGCTTGAGTCATTACATACAAAAATGTTGAACTAGTTGTCAAAATCTGTCAAGCAAATTTTATACAATTCCTTATCATTTTTTCCTGAAAATGTCTCCCAAATTGAACAATTTCTCTGGGGTGAACCTCAGCTCTCACTGATGAGGAGGAGTGTGTGAAGCATTAGTTGTAACCAATGATAAGCCACTTCTCCACAGTCACTCAGAGCTGAATCCCATGAACCCTCAATTGGCAAGCATATATGAACCGAGCAGGACATAGTGTGTACCATTTCGACAATACTGTGACACAGAAATGGAAGGTCAGCATCGTGGAAGAGGGGCGAGGATGCGGGGAGGAAGGGGAAGGGGACAAAACAGGGGAAGAGGAAGAAGAGGCCAAGTACATAGGCAGATTCCTGATGAAATTAGGGCTACAATTGTGGACCATGTTGTCAATCACGGCCTCACAATGGCTGAGGCTGGTCGAAGGGTGCAGCCAAATGTTGGGAGAACCACTGTAAATTCAATTATGCAAACATTTTGTCGGGAGAACAGGTGTGTATATTGGACAGTAATTCAGCACTAAACAATCTGCACTGCACTACTGTCATTGTGTCATACATGAAGCTTACAGTGGGACAAGAACTTGTCACTTTTTACATTTTACATTTAGACTTACAGCTTTACTGCAGCAGATGTACTGTATTGTAGTGTAAAGTAGTGATACAGTAAAGATTTGCCATATTTACAGTATGGTACTGTACTGCAGCATTTTACAAGTGGGAAGCACTGTTATTGTACACTACAGTAATATGGGTTAAAGCAGTATATCTCATGTTTACTGTACATTGCTGTAATTTTACTCTGCACCACATAGGATTGCAAGACAACCTCGCAGAGGTGGAAGAGGGCCCCTTTTTACTCCGCAACAAGAGGAAGCCATTTGTGCAATGGTGATTGCAAACAATGCCATAAGGTTGAGAGAGATACAAAGCGCTGTTATAGAGGATGACAATATCTTTGGGAATATTGAATCTGTTTCAATCGCTACAATTGACAGAGTGCTCAGGAGAAATTAAATGCGCATGAAACAATTGTACAATGTGCCATTTGACCGGAACAGCGACAGAGTGAAGGAGATCCGTCACCAGTATGTACAGGTAAAACATTTATGTGTTCTATGCATACTCTAATGTTCAGTGCTGTAAACTGGTTACTTTGTGTAGTGCCATGCAGTACACTTACATGACAGTTCATACTGTACAATATGTTGTCCAAAATGCATTATGTTACACAGGAAAAGTTTTTATAGTTTTTCTCTCTCTCTTCTGGGATAAAGCGTGTACTGGAGATGGAGGCCAGGGAACCGCTGCACACATTCATATACGTTGATGAGGCGGGTTTCAATCTGGCAAAAGGTAGAAGGCGTGGAAGAAATCGCATTGGACAGAGAGCAACCATTGATGTCCCAGGCCAACGAGGAGGGAATATTACAATGTGTGCAGCCATCTCAGAAAACGGCGTCCTCACCCATATACCCCGTCTTGGTCCATACAACACACAACATCTGCTGACTTTTTTAGACACTCTTTACAGGGACATAATCCCTGAGAATGAGAGGGGTCTAAATGGAGACCATCTGAACAAGTATGTTGTTGTATGGGATAATGTGCGTTTTCACCACTCAGATCTGGTCAGACAGTGGTTTGCAGCACATGAAAGGATGCTGGTGGAATATCTCCCTCCCTACTCCCCATTCCTGAATCCAATAGAGGAGTTTTTCTCTGCCTGGAGGTGGAAGGTATATGACCGGCATCCACATACCCAAATGGCCCTGCTAGCGGCCATGGATGCAGCATGTGATGACATCACAGCACAGTCCTGCAGAGGGTGGATTCGCCACTCGAGGAGATACTTTCCTCGCTGCATTGCCAGGGATGATATTCGCTGTGATGTCGATGAAAATATGTGGCCAGACAAACAGGAACGTCTGGATGTGAATGAATGATTTACAGTACTGTGTATGTTGTATGTTCCAATTCAGTTCCAATATGTACTGCAATATTGTTTACAGTTGTGCACAGCTCTACCCAAAGGGTGTTTCTTATGTTTGTTGTAAATAAGTTTGTATTTTTCTTTTGCACAATGCTGTGAACAAATTAGAATTGCAAAGAGCATATGCAGTAAAAATGTGAAACATACGTATTCAGTGTCTTGTACTCATTTACCTCACTAAATACAGTAATGTGTAACTTAACTGTAGATTTCAAATGGCTGTGCAAATAGTGTATAGTGCTGTCTTGAGCATTTTCAGGTAGTGTCACCAAGATCTGACCTTTTTGCATTGGAAAACACTTACAGAGTGAACTGTCATAATGAAAACATGACAAAGCCATTTGACTATCTTGTTCATAAACAATGGTGTCAGGACTTTTCATTTTGATGACACTGACACTTTCATTGACATGAATACTTGCTTTTGAGGAATGAACTATCCATTTTGAGCAAGTGACACGCTTTTGCAGGTTATCAACTAGGTTTTGCAGTTTGTACTAATTGTTTTGAGAAATGCACTTACTGTTGTGCAAATGTTAATAGTGATGTGAGAAATGCACCAAAGTGACTGAGAAAAACTAAGTTTAATAAATACTAATAAGTCTAATGAGTACTATCTAAGAATTATATTAAAGCTGGAGTACGCAACTTTGTTTTAGAAAAATATCAAAGAATGGTCATGCTTAGTTGGTAGCAATCATAGAAAGAACTGTTGAGTGAGAAATCCAGCCCCATACACTGTGTTTATACCCTCAAACTCTGCATTCTAAAACCGTGAACCAATCAACAGTGAGTTTGACCTTGCCAGTGCAACCCGCTAGAAATTTCACTGACAATGGTGGAGAAGGGACCTGTTACATCGGCGCTATTTAACACAAAGAAAAAGGAATTGGATAAAGCTCGCTCGAAAACTAGAGTAAACATAGGTGCAAGATAGGTGGCAAGGTGGCAAGATATTCGGGAGCAGATTGGTTTAAAGACAGACGTGGAGCTTCCATTGTTACTATTGGACAGGTAGGTAAAAAGTTTCAACACTAATTTACCTGCACTTTCTGCTTGCCAGCCAATTGTACTTACCTATAATGAACAGTAGCTAGGTCTAATTAAGTCCAGCTTTAATTCTAATTACAGTGACTATGAGGTTAAAGTGCAGACTTTCAGTTTTAATTCGAGGGTTTTTACATCCATATTGGGTGAACCGTGTAGCAATTGTAGTTATTTTTATACATTTTAGGGGATGAAAAGTAATTTCACAAATTCACATAAACTTAAATAAAGTCATCATATTTAATATATGATTGCATAATCCTTTGCATGCCACGATTTACTGATGTCTGTGACCCATCTTATTTTCAGGTATGCTTACAAGCGATACTAGAACCTCTCTGCATTTGAATGGATCTCTATGGGAATTGGGAGGTGGGACTAGATTTAGCTGTAATTTATGCTGGAATACATGGTTGTCTAAATGGTTGTAAGTCATCATGAGTCCGAAGTCAAACGAGCCTCGAACCATCTCTCTGCTGCCAGATATACAGTAGATATGAATGGATCACTTTAAAGGGACTGCCAACTCAAATAGATGATTCAGCTTTTCAATGGTTAATTTAAAAGCATAACCAAAATATCAGTACTAAATGATGTGTCTAAATTAAGATCCTTCCTTTTTCTCACCATTGGCTGTAATTGATCAGGCATGGTTTTGAGGTGGCGGGATTAAAACAGGCTTCAGGACGTCTTCGAAATCCTATCAACCAATGATTAACTATCCGGGACATTCTTTACTCCCGCCCCTTCACCAGAGCGATGCAGCGGGGGACGCTTTAGCAGGCTACAACAGTAAACAACTTGCTTGTTCAATGTGTGCTTTCCTCTGGTTTGTCGTTCACAAATGTCACGGCAAAAGATAAACCGTTCGCGTAGCTCGAAGCGTCCGCGTTTGCGTATTTGCATGAGGTATGTTTCGGCCCTAACGTTACTATTTGAAAGACGTGGGACTCTTAGCTTAATGTAGTATTATTATGTGAATGGGATCTTCTTTAGTTCAGTGGCTCAAACATATGGTACGGTTGCAACCGCACACTTTCTTTTTTAGGCTATTTAGCTATCGTTTGTTTGCATTTCCGAGTCTTGCCTAGAGGCTCTTGGGTGTGGCCTGAATATTAACTAGTTTTCACGCCCACCCAGTCCTGAGAACGGCATAGTCAGCAGTGACACTATTCAATCTTCGTTTTTTTTCAGCTGTAGATGTTTTTAAAAGCTGAAATCTTGGTGGATGATTGCTTTCATAACGAGGAGTAATGTCAAATAAAGAAAACCACGTTTTCAGCAGAGTCGGCAATCCCTTTAAGGGTTGCTTCTCCTGATTAATTTTACTATTGAACTGTTTGGAAAGATAAGTCAGGAGAAGAAGCCCTTGAAGTGATCCATGCAGTAGAACATTGCCTTAACAGTGTGAGGCTCCCAGCAGCCCAGTTTCTGAACTGACTGACCTGCTAGATGGGCGGCCCTGCTTGCCCTCCCGATAGGCCGCCTCCAGCACGTCCACGCTCTCACAGTTCAGGTGGATGGAGCACTGGTGGTGTGGGCCTGGGGTCCCGTCCGGAGAATTTGGGGCAGCCAGAAAATTAGGCAGCCGGTTCACAGCAACTAACCAGCGAATCAGAGAGGAGAGAGGGTCACATGGGCATTCCGGGCCCAGGAGCTCAGTGAACCACACAACCATGACATACAGTATCCCTTTCAAAAATATTGGCCTTCAAGCTAATTTGCAGCCAACCTTTGGCATTGTTGCCACAGCTTTTGTGGCAAGCTCATATTTTCACATGCAAATTAGCTTTGTGGGAACTGCCATTCACATCTGGCAAAGTTTTTAGTTCACCACTACTGGCAAACTGACAAACCTCTGGCAACAGAGGTTGTTTTGTGGAAAACAATTTAGTTTGCAGCAAATGCGCTACATATTAGCTGCAAGTTTGCTATCAAACTATCCAGTTTTTGTAAGGGATATCTCAGACAGTCCATTAGCACCATGACAATGTATTGAAGAAGGTGATATGAAAACTGAACTCACCATTAATCTTGGTGACAGGAGAGCTGTAGTCAATCTGAGAAACTGCTTTCATAAACTCCGGAGTCAGGGAACCCTGTAGGTATTTAAAACTGAATAAAATGAGCTGGGTCTTTACGGCACACCTCCGTAACGGTAACAGTTAAGGTTCATATTAAAAGATGGACTCCCGACAACGGCAGTGAGGTGCAGTGCAGTTCGTAGATGACATCACCTGCGGAGCGAGCTTTTTGAAGGTGACGTACGGAGTCGCGTTAGACAGAACGACTTTACTGCGGACTTCAGACCCGTCTTTCAGCACGACGCCCTCGGCGCCGCCATCTTGACCAATCAAAATCTGCTCCACCTCCTGATTGACAACCCAGAGAGAAGAACGGGATTCACTGAATGGCACTACTGGCACTACGTTGGTAGTGGCATTGTGATAGCTATAAGGCTCTCCTGCATTGGTAGTGGCATTGTGATAGCTATAAGGCTCTCCTGCATTAGTAGTGGCATTGTGATAGCTATATGGCTCTCCTGCATTGGTAGTGGCATTGTGATAGCTATAAGGCTCTCCTGCATTAGTAGTGGCATTGTGATAGCTATAAGGCTCTCCTGCATTAGTAGTGGCATTGTGATAGCTATAAGGCTCTCCTGCATTAGTAGTGGCATTGTGATAGCTATAAGGCTCTCCTGCATTGGTAGTGGCATTGTGATAGCTATAAGGCTCTCCTGCATTAGTAGTGGCATTGTGATAGCTATAAGGCTCTCCTGCATTAGTAGTGGCATTGTGATAGCTATAAGGCTCTCCTGCATTAGTAGTGGCATTGTGATAGCTATAAGGCTCTCCTGCATTAGTAGTGGCATTGTGATAGCTATAAGGCTCTCCTGCATTAGTAGTGGCATTGTGATAGCTATAAAGCAGTGATTCTCAAGCGGTTGCTACATGGGGGGGAATTGAATTAGAATAGGGGTTCAATTGGCTACCAAATTGAGAGAAAAAGGGAAAAATCAGAAACTATTTTTTTTTTTAAATAAATAAATGAAAGAAACAGAACATCAGGAAGAAAGTTCCCCTCTTTTCCAGATGGAGAGCTTCAGCCAAAACTCATTATTTAATATGCTGCTCACATACTGTGTCACATGTACTATTTTAGCCCACAACAAAAAAATCTCTAGAGCCTCTCTTCAAACGATGATGTGACCTGGGGAGATCGCCCTTGGTAGAGAATGGATTCAGAACATTTAGTGGAGGCTGAAGTTCAGATGAAACTAAAACAAGACTCCAAACCTTCAGTTAGGTCTTTAAATTGTCATTGGAAATTCATAAATATTAAGAAGCTTGACAGATTTGTCACCCATTATCCAGTTCAAACGACACCTCCAGTCTCTTAAGTGATAAGAGGAGAAGGATTTATATCCAAATTACATCCTCACTTAAAAAGATCTTTTGCAGATTCAGTAGAAAGTCAACATTAAGTACAGGTCACTCCAAATATTCTGGGGGCAAAAAAAGAATGTAGAAAATGAGGGTAGAGTTTCCGATTAAAGTTGTCAAAAAAAAATTACAGTGACCTCTGACCTGGAAGTGGTACCTGCTCAGTAAAGATGGTGGCTCCGTAGGCACGAGCTGAATTGGCAATGGACTTGGACACACCTCCCATCCCCCCCTCCACGTAACCCCAAGCCCCTTTCTCCTTCTCCAGCTCGCCCATTACGTGGTGCAGGAGAACGTACCTGAGGGAGGATATCACACACCCATATTAAACCACAGGACTTTAACTGTGGACGTAAGGTCATAGGTCACTGATATACATTTAGTACCTCTTACTTTCCTTAGAATTCCACTGCCACCTACTCAGTCCACATCTCAATTTCCAGAGCTGAGACATACATCTTGTGAAGTCTTAAAAACCCCTTATTGTTGTGCTCACCCATTACCAGGGTTACTAGAGCTGGTCATAAGGATGCTCACCCGTTACCAGGGTTACTAGAGCTGGTCATAAGGATGCTCACCCGTTACCAGTGTTACTGGGGCTGTTCATAAGGATGCTCGCCCATTACCAGGGTTACTAGAGCTGGTCATAAGGATGCTCACCCGTTACCAGGGTTACTGGGGCTGGTCATAAAGATGCTTGCCCGTTACCAGGGTTACTAGAGCTAGTCATAAGGATGCTCACCCGTTACCAGGGTTACTGGGGCTGGTCATAAAGATGCTTGCCCATTACCAGGGTTACTAGAGCTGGTCATAAGGATGCTCACCCGTTACCAGGGTTACTAGAGCTGGTCATAAGGATGCTCACCCGTTACCAGTGTTACTGGGGCTGGTCATAAGGATGCTTGCCCGTTACCAGGGTTACTAGAGCTAGTCATAAGGATGCTCACCCGTTACCAGGGTTACTACAGCCGGTCATAAGGATGCTCACTCGTTACCAGGGTTACTACAGCCGGTCATAAGGATGCTCACTCATTACCAGGGTTACTGGGGCCGGTCATAAGGATGCTCACCCGTTACCAGGGTTACTGGGGCCGGTCATAAGGATGCTCACCCGTTACCAGGGTTACTAGAGCTGGTCATAAGGATGCTCACCCGTTACCAGGGTTACTGGGGCCGGTCATAAGGATGCTCACCCGTTACCAGATTTAGCAGAGCTGGTCATGAGAAGGGTTGTGAGAGTGCTTACCCACTGCCAGGGCTACTGGGGCTGGTCATGGCTCCAATCACAGCGTCTGTGGCCAGCGTGGCTCTCAGGGGCTCTGACTCAAACCAGCGGTTCAGAATCTGGAGAACAGAAACAGTACAGACAATATATCCAATTATACATTTCTTAAAAGCAGATGTATTTATTATTACACTTCCTTTCAGAAAATTCGTTTCATAATATATATTCAATAGGTTAAAATCATGTAGCATACATAGACAACATTTATAAAGTATAGTGATAATACAATATGTAATGCTATGACTATGAAGGCACACACTCTTGCGCATTTCATGAAAACCAATAAGACAATGAAAGTCAATCCGTTTACAATCAGTAAACCTTTTACAAACCTTATTTATTGGTGCAGTTATCAGCTCATAAAAGTCCGGAATGTTCTTTCCCAGTTTGAGCCCTTTAAACAGAACACAAAAAATATTTCAGTCTGACAGCTTCTCCTTCTAGGAATTGTGAAAGTGATTTGCCATGTTTGGCATTTTTTCCCCTACCAAGGATAGATATTATCTCAGAACTGTCGTTCTCCTGAGGTGTATAAGAAACATCATTATTGGGGATAATATACTAGAAAAACAGCTTTGATAAAAACACACAAATTTCTCATAAATCAATATCCTCCAGGTAATTTCAGTATGAACATTAATGGCTGCTGAAAAAAATTAAGTCATAATCATAATTTTGTTCATCTTAAACAGAAGTTTATCACAAAAATTGTGGTCAGAGAAAAACAAATTATAGGAAATATATGTCTATGAATATCCCTTTAGAATTGAAGACATTGTCCAATTTATTGCAATGCGGAAATCAAAAACAATTTTGGAGCCTTGAAGAACAACATCAAAGTTTTTTCTAGTGGTGTGTGTCTGTGCATATGTGTGTGTGTGTGTGTGTGTGTGTGTGTGTCTGACTCCATAGCAATGTGTGTGTGTATGTGTGTGTGTCTGACTCCATAGCGGTGTGTGTCTGACTCCATAGTGGTCTGTGTGTATGACTTCATAGCGGTGTGTGTCTGACTCCATAGCGGTGTGCGTCTGACTCCATAGTGGTGTGTGTATGTGTGTCTGACTCCATAGTGGTATGTGTGTGACTCCATAGTGGTGTGTGTATGTGTGTCTGACTCCATAGTGGTCTGTGTGTCTGACTCCATAGCGGTGTGTGTATGTGTGTCTGACTCCATAGCGGTGTGTCTCTGTGTGTCTGACTCCATAGCGGTGTGTGTCTGACTCCATAGTGGTGTGTGTCTGACTCCATAGTGGTGTGTGTATGTGTGTCTGACTCCATAGTGGTGTGTGTATGTGTGTCTGACTCCATAGTGGTATGTGTGTATGACTTCATAGCGGTGTGTGTCTGACTCCATAGCGGTGTGTGTCTGTGTGTCTGACTCCATAGTGGTGTGTGTATGTGTGTCTGACGCCATAGTGGTCTGTGTGTATGACTTCATAGCGGTGTGTGTCTGACTCCATAGCGGTGTGTGTCTGTGTGTCTGACTCCATAGCGGTGTGTGTATGTGTGTCTGACTCCATAGCGGTGTGTCTCTGTGTGTCTGACTCCATAGCGGTGTGTGTCTGACTCCATAGTGGTGTGTGTCTGACTCCATAGTGGTGTGTGTATGTGTGTCTGACTCCATAGTGGTATGTGTATGTGTGTATGACTTCATAGCGGTGTGTGTATGTGTGTCTGACTCCATAGTGGTCTGTGTGTATGACTTCATAGCGGTGTGTGTCTGACTCCATAGCGGTGTGTGTCTGTGTGTCTGACTCCATAGCGGTGTGTGTCTGTGTGTGACTCCATAGCGGTGTGTGTATGTGTGTCTGACTCCATAGCGGTGTGTCTCTGTGTGTCTGACTCCATAGCGGTGTGTGTCTGACTCCATAGCGGTGTGTGTCTGGTGTGTGTCTGACTCCATAGCGGTGTGTGTCTGACTCCATAGCGGTGTGTGTCTGACTCCATAGCCTCAGTACCAGTCTTGATCAGGGGCCGCAGGGTCTTTATTGCGCCGAGTCGTCTCCTGAGGGGCCCCTGGGTGATCCCTGGAATGTCCACCGGGGGGGCGTCCAGCAGGGGGTGTATAGCACCTGCCAGCTTCTCCAGGTAAGTGTTAAACACGGGATAGGCCTGGAGCGAAGAACGCAAAACACACAGATTCAAACCCGTACATCATAACCAGGAAACAGCTGTGCCCCTAACAGACACATCACACACAGAGATTCAAACCCGTACATCATAACCAGGAAACAGCTGTGCCCCTAACAGACACATCACACAAACACACAGACCAATGTGTAAAGAAAATTTTGTGTAGTTTAATAAATCATATAAATATATTAAAAAATGTATTATAAAAAAAGTACTAAATGTACACCTGAAAAATAACTTATCCCAGGTGCACTGGAGAAACACAAACTGAAGCGAATGAAAGGAACTCCTGCTTGCAAAAATACTTTTAATGAGTTCAAAGTTTCAGTCACATAGACCTTCACCAAGCCTAAATCCCTGTAATTCACCTCAGTTTAATAAATCATTCATTGAGCTGGTTTTCTGTTCCAGGGTAAGAAAATCAGTGTATTTGACAGCATGAGCTGTTAACCCATAAAAGTGACAACCAAATTTTTGAGGTAGAAACCATCATGGCTCACGTCAACACATAGGGCCGGATTTACTAAGACCTTTTGCATGTGCAAAACATTGTAGCACACGCTAGAATAATAACACAACCAAAGCAAATGCCATGACCAATCATTGGTTATGTTATTAGTTTTGCGAGTGCTAAAAAAGGTTTTGCACACGCTAAGGGTCTTAGTAAAGCAGTCCCATAGTCTTTTGCTTTGCACTTTTTGACTGGCACTTGCAGACTGACTGACACTTGCACAGACTGACTGACACTTGGACAGACTGACTGGCACTTGCACAGACTGACTGACACTTGTGCAGATTGACTGGCACTTGTGCAGATTGACTGACACTTGGACAGACTGACTGACACTTGGACAGACTGACTGACACTTGCACAGATTGACTGACACTTGGACAGACTGACTGACACTTGCACAGACTGACTGGCACCTGCCTTGGCATCTTTTTCAGAAAACTTCCCAATCTCCCGCATGTTCTGTTCCAGGTCTGACCCGAGCAGCAGCGACCTTGGGGGTTGCCCTCCCACCCCTTCCTCCAGCATAGGGGTGAAAGCATGTGGGTTTCGCATGTACACTTTTAGCCCATGTTTCTGAGAGAGAGAGAGAGAGAGAGAGAGAGAGAGAGAGAGAGAGAGAGAGAGAGAGAGAGAGAGAGACTGTTATGTTATTATTTTCTGGATAAAACAGTTGCACTCCATCATAGTAAATGGCAGGTTCTTCCAGATTCCCAACTACCATGTTGTGTTTCTTTCTGTGGGATCACTTGCTGATTTATACTTCTTATGGATAAAATCAGACCGATCCAAAATCTCTCTGCACATGTCATAAAATGGTAGCAAGTGCAAAGGTGTTGTGATGTGCAAAAAATCGCTTCGTACGTGTTACGTATGATGTTACGTGCCTATGCTGCCCCACGAGTGTGCCTTTCGATTATTTTGTATGCTAATGAGTTCACCTGAGGCGTGATTGGAAATTGCAGACACCTGTGCTGGATTTCCCAAGAGCATATGTCCTTCCTACGGCTTCCTGTCCATCGCCGCTTGCCCCTCCCTCCCCACCACCTCGAGAGTTGCTGTCCAGCTTCCTGTCCGTCGCCGCTTGCCCCTCCCTCCCCACCACCGCTGCCAGCTGATCCTGCCGCCATCGGCACCCGTTTTCCCACCATCATTGCCGCCACATCTGGACTGTCATGTAGCTGCTGCAATTTCTACTCATGGATATTGCCAGTCAGTTTTGACCATGCTGGTCATTAAGATCTAGACCCTGAGCCGACCTGAGGAGAATGGGTTCCCCCCTTGAGTCTGGTTCCTCCCAAGGTTTCTTCCTAATTACACCAGGGAGTTTTTCCTTGCCACTGTTGCCTCTGGCTTGCTCTTGTGGGGGTTTAGGCTGGGTTTTTTCTGTGAAGCGCATTGTGACAACTTGTTGTGAAATGCGCTATATAAATAAATATTGATTTGATTTGATTTGATATGTATTGGCGGCGTTCTCTCGCTCGAGGTTGGTTCAATTTCCTTTTGATGGTTTTGTTTTCCCTTTGGCTAACTTCCGTGCTGAAGCTCATTTTTAAATAGTATTGTGGTGTTTATTGCAGATTGGATGCAGCACTTACTATACTGTAGTTTGTCGTAGTTGTTGCCGTGCCATAGGGGTGCGCATTTGTCTTGTTGTATTTCCGCAGTCACCTGTTTTAACTTTGCTTTGCGTATTTGCATCTTTTATATGCTGTTTTTGTTTATGCAAATAGTTGACAAACTTTCCAAAAGGAACATGTCGGTAGTAAGCTGCTTGTGGGTTTGTGGCTATGTTGCTGTTGTAGTCTGTCCCTTGTGTAAGCTACTTGTGTTAGTGTAGACTACTTCTGTCTGCGCTTCTATAATACGGGTGTGATACCCGGCAGTATGTGTAAACACGGAGACTCGCAACAACTGAGAGGAGGTCCAGAGGCCTTCGGAGGAAAATTGACCGGGGTTTTGTGGAGACTCTGGAGACTTTGGTATTGTTCTCAAGTGGAGACTTTGGTATTGTTCTCAAGTGGAGACTTTGGTATTGTTCTCAAGTGGAGACTTTGGTATTGTTCTCAAGTGGAGACTTTGGTATTGTTCTCAAGTGGAGACTTTGGTATTGTTCTCAAGTGGAGACTTTGGTATTGTTCTCAAGTGGAGACTTTGGTATTGTTCTCAAGTGGAGACTTTGGTATTGTTCTCAAGTGGAGACTTTGGTGCTGTTCTCAAGTGGAGACTTTGGTATTGTTCTTAATTCTGGAAGGTTGGTTACAGTGTTCCAACGCTTCTCAGTCTAAAACCACTGGCGGTCGTGTCTGAGCATCTGAGTCTCTTTGGATTCTCGATCTCATTGTTTGCCAAAGACATTGGAGGCTATTTAACTTTTGTGGTGCTCTCAATTCAGAAAGGTTAATTACAGTGGTTACAACGTTTGTTAGTTCAAAACCGCTGACCGTTGTCTCACCGTCTATTAGTCTGTAAAATCCGGATTTCGTTGTCTGTTGTGTGTCTTTGTTTTCCTCTTGCTCTGTCAGGTGCACACTGGGAAAGCGTTGCCTTGTCTACCAGCACTTTCCCTCTTGCTCTGTCAGGAGCGCACTGGGAAAGCGTTGCCTTGTCTACCAGCACTTTCCCTCTTGCTCTGTCAGGTGCACACTGGGAAAGCGTTGCCTTGTCTACCAGCACTTTTCCTCTTGCTCTGTCAGGTGCACACTGGGAAAGCGTTGCCTTGTCTACCAGCACTTTCCCTCTTGCTCTGTCAGGTGCACACTGGGAAAGCGTTGCCTTGTCTACCAGCACTTTCCCTCTTGCTCTGTCAGGTGCACACTGGGAAAGCGTTGCCTTGTCTACCAGCACTTTCCCTCTTGCTCTGTCAGGAGCACACTGGGAAAGCGTTGCCTTGTCTACCAGCACTTTCCCTCTTGCTCTGTCAGGTGCACACTGGGAAAGCGTTGCCTTGTCTACCAGCACTTTCCCTCTTGCTCTGTCAGGAGCACACTGGGAAAGCGTTGCCTTGTCTACCAGCACTTTCCCTCTTGCTCTGTCAGGAGCGCACTGGGAAAGCGTTGCCTTGTCTACCAGCACTTTCCCTCTTGCTCTGTCAGGTGCACACTGGGAAAGCGTTGCCTTGTCTACCAGCACTTTCCCTCTTGCTCTGTCAGGTGCACACTGGGAAAGCGTTGCCTTGTCTACCAGCACTTTCCCTCTTGCTCTGTCAGGAGCACACTGGGAAAGCGTTGCCTTGTCTACCAGCACTTTCCCTCTTGCTCTGTCAGGTGCACACTGGGAAAGCGTTGCCTTGTCTACCAGCACTTTCCCTCTTGCTCTGTCAGGTGCACACTGGGAAAGCGTTGCCTTGTCTACCAGCACTTTCCCTCTTGCTCTGTCAGGAGCGCACTGGGAAAGCGTTGCCTTGTCTACCAGCACTTTCCCTCTTGCTCTGTCAGGAGCACACTGGGAAAGCGTTGCCTTGTCTACCAGCACTTTTCCTCTTGCTCTGTCAGGTGCACACTGGGAAAGCGTTGCCTTGTCTACCAGCACTTTTCCTCTTGCTCTGTCAGGAGCACACTGGGAAAGCGTTGCCTTGTCTACCAGCACTTTTCTTCGCCTTGTTTCATGTCAGTGCATTTTCACATTTTAATAATATTCATATTTTTAACAAATTTTGTAACCATTCCCCTTTTTTGTTTGAATTCCTTTGTGTTGCGGCCCTTCGAGCCTTAACCCTAACCCTAACCCTTGAGCCTTAACCCTAACCCTTCGAGCCTTAACCCTAACCCTAACCCTTGAGCCTTAACCCTAACCCTAACCCTTGAGCCGGGGTCATAACAAAAATAGAGGTGCTGGGGTGTCTGTCTACACTGTGCTGTCCAATAAAGCTGAAAAATCCCTTAAAAAAGCTATTTTTTGAATAAAGCAGCGTTTGGAGGGGGACGTTGGTGTGGTGGCATCGGGGCTCACCTTCAGCTCCAGGTCCTTGTAGATGTGGGGTCTGAGTAAGCTCAGCAGGTAGGATGCCCGGGAGAAATGGAAACCTGAAAGCACAGGCATGGCATTATAATACCGGGACACAGGCCAAGCGGGAGAATCCACACGATATGCACCGGTCACCCAGCCTGTCTCTCACATTCTGCAAGGGACATGCCCTCAGGGAGTTTCACAGCTAGAGCAAGTAGCACATCAGGCAGATAGCTGGACAATCAGTGGAGAAACTATGAATTAGGATCATTCAGGATGATCTAGCGTATTGATAAAGGAGGTCGCAGCAGTCAGTGAGGCTGATGTACAGTTGTGTTCAAATAAATAGCAGTGCATTAAAAAAAGTGAAAAAAGTGCAAAAATAGCTTTTAGTTCCATATTTCAAATGTAGTGGAAACATTACACATTCAATTCCAAATCAAAGCATTAACAAATTTTATCAAGTCTGTTATTCTTTTACAGGAAGCAAAGAAAAAGAATATTAATCTGTTCAAACAAATTGCAGTGTCGACATTTTTCCCTTCAAACTCAAACACTTACTGTATAAAATGAAGATATTTTTCAAGATATAACTTCACTTTAAATTACTGAATTAATATTTAGTTGCATAACCATCGTTTTAACAGTAGTTGCTCGTTTTCTTCCGCGTGTTTCTGGATTTAGTTGCCATTTTAAAGCATTTGAGATTTTTTTTTCCTATAATTTGCTGCACTTCTTTATACGTTTTCCCCTCTCCAATCAACTTTTTTTTTTATTTTTTTATTTGTTTCTGATTTTTTCCCTTTTTCTCCCAATTTGGTAGCCAATTGAACCCCTATTCTAATTCAATTCCCCCCCATGTAGCAACCGCTTGAGAACCACTGCTACACAACCGCGTCAACCGGTATAGTAGTAGGAAGGAGGGCGCCACGTCCTCTACAGGGCGCGGCTCCTCGAGCTCCTGACCGTGACCCCACCTCCTCCTGGGTCGTCCGTGCACAGCGATTCTCTCCGAGCCCCTCCCCCCACCCGGAAGCGGCCGCCAATTGCCGCTTCCACAGGGCACCGGCCACGCTCGGCTATGGCAGGACCGGGGCGCGAACCCCGATCCTCGGAGTACAACTGCGCTGACTGAAAGTCAGCGCTCTTACCGTTGTACCACCGCGGCGGCCTCCAATCAACTTTTTAATCAAATTATGTTTTTTCTCCGAACAATGTTTGGAACAACCCATTTTACTTAGCAATTCAGAAGGAAATATATTTTATAACAATGTGTGAAACATTTGCTTCCCTTCTTCCTTAATAAATGACAATTAATGACACCTGTTTTTTCACAGAATGAATGAATTCTCTAATTAAACTCCACACTGCTATTATTTTGAACACGCCCCTTTCAGTGAATGAGTCAATTACTCAGAACAAACAGCGTGCATGTCATGACAGTTGGGGCTGTTGTTTTTCTAGTACACTACTACATCTACAAGTAAATTATTTGCCATGCAGAAATATCACTACTACTAATAACAGTGGTTCATCAGGTTACTGATGTTGTACTGCTATTTTTTTTTTAACACAACTGTATATCACTGACCATCCCAAACTGGAGAAAAAAGTACAATGCATAACACGTTTTGCTAAGGTTTGCTCACAAAAATAAAGAAAGAAAATGGGGAAAATGTGTCACACGTTATCTTAAGTAGACATATTAAGTACTCAACCATTTACTGACTTTATAAGGCAAGTTCTCGCTGTAGCTCCCTCTAGTCTTTAGAAGTGTTCTGTGTTAATTATTAATGAGCTACAGAGAAGGCCTTACCTGGAATGATCTTAGAAGTGTTCTGTGTTCATTATTAATGATCTCCAGAGGAGCCCTTACCTGGAATGATCTTAGAAGTGTTCTGTGTTCATTATTAATGAGCTCCAGAGGAGCCCTTACCTGGAATGATCTTAGAAGTGTTCTGTGTTCATTATTAATGAGCTCCAGAGGCCTTACCTGGAATG
Source organism: Ilyophis sp. 1 JC-2022 (assembly GCA_022702515.1). Lineage (NCBI taxonomy): Eukaryota > Metazoa > Chordata > Actinopteri > Anguilliformes > Synaphobranchidae > Ilyophis > Ilyophis sp. 1 JC-2022. The sequence continues at coordinate 109,592,639 of CM040396.1, forward strand.
ATCTTAGAAGTGTTCTGTGTTCATTATTAATGAGCTACAGAGGAGGCCTTACCTGGAATGATCTTAGAAGTGTTCTGTGTTCATTATTAATGAGCTCCAGGGGAGGCCTTACCTGGAATGATCTTAGAAGTGTTCTGTGTTCATTATTAATGAGCTACAGAGGAGACCTTACCTGGAATGATCTTAGAAGTGTTCTGTGTTCATTATTAATGAGCTACAGAGGAGACCTTACCTGGAATGATCTTTAGAACTGTTCTGTGTTCATTATTAATGAGCTACAGAGGAGGCCATACCTGGAATGATCTTAGAAGTGTTCTGTGTTCATTATTAATGAGCTACAGAGGAGGCCTTACCTGGAATGATCTTAGAAGTGTTCTGTGTTCATTATTAATGAGCTCCAGAGGAGGCCTTACCTGGAATGATCTTAGAAGTGTTCTGTGTTCATTATTAATGAGCTACAGAGGAGGCCTTACCTGGAATGATCTTAGAAGTGTTCTGTGTTCATTATTAATGAGCTCCAGAGGAGGCCTTACCTGGAATGATCTTAGAAGTGTTCTGTGTTCATTATTAATGAGCTCCAGAGGAGCCCTTACCTGGAATGATCTTAGAAGTGTTCTGTGTTCATTATTAATGAGCTCCAGAGGCCTTACCTGGAATGATCTTAGAAGTGTTCTGTGTTCATTATTAATGAGCTACAGAGGAGGCCTTACCTGGAATGATCTTAGAAGTGTTCTGTGTTCATTATTAATGAGCTACAGAGGAGGCCTTACCTGGAATGATCTTAGAAGTGTTCTGTGTTCATTATTAATGAGCTACAGAGGAGCCCTTACCTGGAATGATCTTAGAAGTGTTCTGTGTTCATTATTAATGCGCTACAGAGGAGCCCTTACCTGGAATGATCTTAGAAGTGTTCTGTGTTCATTATTAATGAGCTACAGAGGAGGCCTTACCTGGAATGATCTTAGAAGTGTTCTGTGTTCATTATTAATGAGCTACAGAGGAGGCCTTACCTGGAATGATCTTAGAAGTGTTCTGTGTTCATTATTAATGAGCTACAGAGGAGGCCTTACCTGGAATGATCTCCTCGGAAACGGCTGCTCCTCCAATGATGTGTCTCCGCTCCAGTACAGCTGTCTTCACTCCACCTTTCTGAAGGTAGGCGGCCTAGGAAATGCACACACACTCCTGCTGAAGACAGGGCACACACAAACATACGCACACACTATTGCTGAAGGCAAGGCGCGCACACACACACACACACACACACACACACACACACACACACACACAAACACACAGACACACACTCCTGCTGACGGAACCCACCTGGGGAGCCCCCAATCTCTTAAGCACACCCACTCCAATTCATAAAGACGGCCACAAACTGCCATATCCAATCACACCATAACTACACCTGGATCACGATTACATTAAATACTTTAATCCTTTCGGACACTAGTAATATTCCTGGAGATTGTTGAATATTTTTTAAATATTTTTTTTTTCAATGTTTTTGCTAATATTAAGAGCAAAATGATTTAATTTGCCTGCACATGTGGTTGCTAACACATTTAAATGAATACCCATAGGGGTCTGCAGGAATGGTTTTAAATTTAAGCAGTTTCCATAACAATAACACACTGAGAAAAGCCGTTTCCATAGCAATAACACACAGCGTAAAGCCGTTTCCATAGCAATAACACACTGAGTAAAGCCGTTTCCATAGCAATAACACACAGCGTAAAGCCGTTTCCATTGCAATAACACACAGAATAAAGCCGTTTCCATAGCAATAACACACTGAGTAAAGCCGTTTCCATAGCAATAACACACTTAGTAAAGCCGTTTCCATAGCAATAACACACTGAGTAAATTAGTTTCCATAGCAATAACACACAGAGTAAAGCCGTTTCCATAGCAATAACACACTTAGTAAAGCCGTTTCCATAGCAATAACACACTGAGTAAAGCCGTTTCCATAGCAATAACACACTTAGTAAAGCCGTTTCCATAGCAATAACACACTGAGTAAATTAGTTTCCATAGCAATAACACACAGAGTAAAGCCGTTTCCATAGCAATAACACACTTAGTAAAGCCGTTTCCATAGCAATAACACACTGAGTAAAGCCGTTTCCATAGCAATAACACACTGAGTAAAGCAGTTTCCATAGCAATAACACACTGAGTAAAGCCGTTTCCATCGCAATATCACACAGTGTAAAGCCGTTTCCATAGCAATAACACACAGAATAAAGCCGTTTCCATAGCAATAACACATAGTAAAGCCGTTTCCATAGCAATAACACACTTAGTAAAGCTGTTTCCATAGCAATAACACACTGAGTAAAGCCATTTCCATAGCAATAACACACTGAATAAAGGAGAGGCAGAAATCCCAAAAAAGTGCATAAAGTGCATAAACTATTGCTATTTTGTGACTGAAAAAGCATAAGATAAATTGTATATACACAATCTATACTCAGTGATAGAACAGACCATAACAACGGGATACTCAGTGAAATGTGTCAGTGCCCCCGGTCACTCCCAGAACAGTCTATCCTTCCAGCTGGTAGTGAAGTTCTATGCCTGATTCGCGACAATCACACGTTCATACACAAGCAATACCCATTCAGGTGTGTGTGTGTGTGTGTGTGTGTGTGTGTGTGTAATTTCTTACATAATCTGACCAGTGGTGAGAAAGAAACCATTGCAGAAAAAGGCACATCGATTCAATTTTGTTGGGAATAAAAATGCAAGAATGCCCCCATCACACAGTGAACAGTGAGTGCACACACCCCCATCATCACACAGTGAACAGTGAGTGCACACACCCCCATCATCACACAGTGAACAGTGAGTGCACACACCCCCATCATCACACAGTGAACAGTGAGTGCACACACCCCCATCATCACACAGTGAACAGTGAGTGCACACACCCCCATCATCACACAGTGAACAGTGAGTGCACACACCCCCATCATCACACAGTGAACAGTGAGTGCACACACCCCCATCATCACACAGTGAACAGTGAGTGCACACACCCCCATCATCACACAGTGAACAGTGAGTGCACACACCCCCATCATCACACAGTGAACAGTGAGTGCACACACCCCCATCATCACACAGTGAACAGTGAGTGCACACACCCCCATCATCTCACAACCTAAAAGACTCGCAGTAACTCCCACCAAAGATGCTTCTGCTAAATGCTACATACTGGCTAAATAAATATTACACTTTATTTGTAGGTTCACTACAATTTTTTTACCAAAAAGTGCATTTAAGTAAAATGTTAACTATTTGTCATTCAAAATGTGATACAACTTTGCACTTTGAGTCACTTGAGTCACTGATTGTTATTTTCATGTTATCTTTTTAACAATGACGAAGAAGAAAAAGGAAAACTTACTGCAACCAGTCCGTTATGGCCTGCAACGCGAGAAGAGAAGAGTACAGTGGGTGTTACAGATATGGGGAAGAGCGCCCACTGTGGACCAATCAGAACACCTAGTTTACTTTCTGGACGACAATCCGGGACACTAATTTATCCTTTAAAACGAGCCATCATACACTTACAAAAGAAGCAACGCAGACTGGAGAAAGAGCATAAGCTTAAACACAAAAGTTTTGCGCGTGACCTTAGAAGGAATAAGTAGCCCGTTTGGTTATTTTACATTTGGAGGTCATTGGTCAGTGTGCAGTCGGTTTATTAGCCTATATCAGAGGCGAATTAATGTTGAACTCCTCCAATTGCGGTTTGAAGTGTACGAATCTGCAAGAATTCAGAAGGCAGTTGGATTTGCACATGGCCTAGTCGGAACTCCAGCAAAGAATAAAGTTAAGAGAAAAAGTTGGAATCATTTGGCTTTTTCGCCACAGTGTAGTATGATGTACGCGGTGTTCTTTGATTGTCCAGTGGTCACTGAAAATACCGGGGACGCAGAGCACAGCGCGGAACGATTCAAGTGGTAAATATTCATAAAGCAACTGTGTACCAGCTGTCATAAATTGTGGTTTATTTTCCATTTTGTTTTTCTAATTACACGGTCGCATGAAATGCGCTGCAACAGGTTAAACTTTGTGGTAAGATCGTAGGTTTTTTTTAGCTACGCACGTTTGACTGTCATTACCTCCTCCGATGACCAGAGCGTCATACTGTGTTCTGAGCGCTGTCGCGTAACAAGCCCTTGTGACTGTCCCTAAACTGGAGACAGATCGCAAAGTACGGACTGTACAAACCGCAGCAGCAGCCATGGCGATCTTCACCTACACTGCACGGCGCTTCTCTCGTGCTCTTTCCTCGCTTGCTTGCTTCACAACTACCGTACAGTCGAAGTGAGCCTTCTAGCTCCGCCCAAGTTATATAACACAAGTTACTGAACAAAAACTTGCATGAGCAGAGCTGTCTACCGCTTCAACGTGCATCGGAGCACCGTACGCGTATGAGCTTTGAGCGCAGTTCGAGTATATTTGCGTCCCTCTTGATTATTGAGATATAACAATAATTGAAGTCGAGGATGACAATTGCTGTCAAACACATGATGTACATGTATTGGGGTGGGACTAGATTTAGCTGTAAATTATGCTGGAACAGTATGGAAAAAATGTTTGGCGAAATGGCTGTCAAGGGTCTGAGGTATCAAACAAGCTTCAACCCATCACTCTGCTGCAAAATATGCAGTCGATATGGATGGGTCACTGTAAGGGTTGTTTCTCCGGACAAATTTGTCAATTTTACTCTATGGAAAAATAAGTCAGAGGAACAAACCCTTCAATTTATCCATCCATATCAACTGCATATCTACTGCATATCTGGTAGCAGAGTGATGGTTTAAGGCTCATTTAATACATCAGACCCTTGATGACTTACAGCCAACCATATGTTCCATACTGTTCCAATGTAATTTACAGCTAAATCTAGTCCCACCCCCCAATTCCCATAGAGATCCATTCAAATGCAGAGAGGTCATAGTATCGCTTGTAGGAGTACCAGAAAATAAGATATCTAGAGTCTTTTGATATTGTTGGGTCACAGACATCAGAAAGTCATGGCATGCATAGGATAAACAACCAACTATTAAAAATTATTACTATTTTAGATTATGTTAAACTGTCCAATATTCTTTAATGCCCGAAAATGGGGGGGACTATGTACAAAAGGTTCCATGTCTAAACGGTTCATCCGATATGGATGAAAATACCCTCAAACTGACAGCCTGCAGTCGAACCTCATTGTCACTGTATCCTTTCAAACTCAAAGTGCTAGAGTACAGAACCAAAATAACAAAAAATGTGTCACTGTCCAATAAATTATGGCGCTCACTGTAGAAGGTAATTTGCCCAGACCCATTGTTACGATCCCCACGGGCCTAGGGGTGCACGGGGTAGGTAACTTGATGTAATTATACCGGGTGATGTAAAGTATGATGAACTAGTAATAACAATATTAAAAACAGACCAGATAGCAACTCAGTGCACAGGTTTTTACTGTGGTATGTAATAAAGAAAAGTATACAAACAGAGTGCAACACTAACTACATAATACACAATCCAGACTCACACAACCAGGCTCAAGGGACGCTGGATGTTGCCAAAAGAACACCAAAACGAAACTAGCTAACACAGAGAGTAGTAACTAATCTAGTGTATCAAGTACACAAAACAAAAGCCTAACTACTCTAACTAGCAGACTGAAAAATACAGTGGTTGGCAATCACCCCTAACAACTAGTGGTTCTATACATAAACAATCTACGGGCATATGTATAGGAGCCCCCAGTCTTACCTGTCCAAAGACCTGGAAGTGTACATAGAACAGAACATGTTCAAACAAAACTATGGTAGACAAACTGTAGATAAACTGTAGATTTAGAGCACACCAACACACACACTTGACCCAAAAACCACACTCCCGCTAATGGCAAACAGTCCAGCTTATATAGCAGAGGTGGCGGGTTCTGATTGAATGATTGAAATGACAGAGGGCTTGGATAGGTGACAGCGGGACTTGATTGATGATTGACAGGCGGCACAGCGAATGAAGGTGGTGGCAGGCGAAGGCAGGGAAGTCCACAAAAGAATAATCACAGGCACGCAACACCCATAAGACCCCAATATCATCCATCTGCAGTGTGCAGGCGCTTACGTAACGCCCCTTCTACGGCAACGCCTTTTCATACGTCACTCAGAGGTAGTCCTCAGAACACTTTATTGTCTGGGTTACAGCTTAGTACACGCACACAGAAAAGATCATAAACATAAAGCAATAAAAACATTATTGATGTGCTATGATTCAGTATGAAAGTGTTGTTTTAATGTTGAAGTAAACATTGTAGGGAAACAAAAACGGAGCAAGTAATTTAGTTTGTTGCAAAGCTATTTCGGAACTACTTTCATTCATCCGATTAACCTTTCATTAGTTACCAGTAGTAATAACAAATCTATTCTTTATGTATTTTATCCAAACAGGCTAATACTTACCAAATACACGACCTAACAAATAGGTCTATAAAATTATCAAAACATGGATTAAACTTAGTTAAGTATTTTTTGTGTTCTTATATTGGCATTAAAAAATGCAGCTGTTATTGCTTGTAGATTCATGCTACCATTAATGAATGATTTCTAAATATTACAGCATGAACTAACCTGAACAATACAGTACTTTAATGGTTCATCATTTCAATAAGGGTAGAGAATTGATTCAATGTTGAGTAGGGTCTAACTGGGCACCAAAATGGGAGAGAAAAAAAAACAGGAAACTGAGGCTAGAGGCAGGGAGGAAGTGGAACCACCACGGCGAGGCACGGAGGCTAGAGGCAGGGAGGAAGTGGAACCACCACGGCGAGGCACGGAGGCTAGAGGCAGGGAGGAAGTGGAACCACCACGGCGAGGCACGGAGGCTAGAGGCAGGGAGGAAGTGGAACCGCCACGGCGAGGCACGGAGGCTAGAGGCAGGGAGGAAGTGGAACCACCACGGCGAGGCACGGCTGGTTAGGGTGGCGAAGTGCATGGTCAGCAAAAGAGTGATCTTTCACTCACAAAGCAGATTTTAATCTTTTAATCAGCCACTCTCAGGTGGAGGCAATTAGCTGCATGACTTGATGGCTGGTGACGCCCCTCCATCTGCTGGTCACATCCTGCACAGACAGACATACAGTCACACACACACACACACACACACACACACACACACACACACACACACACACACACATAACTAGACCAGGGGTCGTAACAAACAGAGATATATATATATACACACACACACAGCCAATTTCTTTTCAAGTATTATAGCACAAAGTGCTTCAGCAAGCAAACAAAACATTATTATTATTTTAAGTTATTATTACTATAATATAAAATTGTAATAACACATTACAAAACAAAATTTAAAAAATAGAGAGTGGACACTTTTCTATATAGCACAACGTGCTTCAGATTTATTTAGTGAATGGATAACAATATACAACATAAAAAGAATCAGGACACAGTAAGCTATTATTATTATAAAGATTGTAATAACAGAAAAATTATAAACAGACCGGATAGGTTTTACACGACTTGTTTTACTTTGAATGGAAAAGGCTTGAGCTTATTCCTGATGTTGAGACTGCCTGGGCATTCTTTCATGATGGCTTTTTGCAGATTATGAATAAACATGCCCCCTTCTGTGGGTATAGAGTGAAAGGTAGGGATAACCCCTGGTTTTCCCCTGAGCTATCAGGTATATTTTATGAACAAAATTCAGTCTGGGCTATGTCATGGTTTCTCAGCCTGCTCTTCTCTTGTTGGCCACTTCCCTGGGGAGCGCTTGTGTAGCGTCTCTTCTCTTTGTTGTCTTTGTCCGTTTCATGTGTTTGGGTTTTTCTACTCAGTGTGTTCACCTGTTCCGTGTTTCCTATCATTATTTAAACCTCGCGTCATCTTTGTTTGACGCTTCCATATTGCCAATCTTTTGACAAGGAAAGCCGGTAATCCTCGGTATAGGACGGACATTCTGCATCGACCATATCACCTCAACCTGTTGTGGTTCCACGGGACTTGTTGCAGGTGTTTAAGAGTTTACTAGGAACTTAGTTTAGGTTATTAGTTTCTATCCTGTCTCTTTTCTTCCCCTCTGTCTTCCTGTGCTTGACAGATTGTCTTCGCCGTCTTCTGTTACCTATTGTTTGTGTTTTTCGGCTCCCTCGTTGTAAGCTACAGGGTTTTCTTTGTCGTTTGTCTTAATATCGAGTTTAGAGTTTTTCGCCCTATACGGGTCGCTTTGAGTTTGGTAGCTGTACAGGAGCTTTGTGGAAATTGGACAGGAGCTAAATACTTCACATGGCAGCAAACAAAACCCATCAGCCCACTCCTTGAGAATTTCCATGCACGTTTACATTTTTCCAGCTCACTGGAATGATGCCTGTCTCCCCCTGCGCACTTCTGGACATGAATTGCATGTCTAGGTCTTCTGAATGTTCTGGCTACAGCTAAAATGCCCCTTTTTCGGTCGATGCATACTGATGGAAGATGTGAGTGAGCAGCGATGTCCAAATTTGAAGATGAACGTTTTCTCTTTATGTGCGTTTTAAGTTTTTTTTTTATTCAAACGCAAATGACAAAAACAGCAGGTGGTTTAGTTTGCCTTGATCGGAGCACCTTTAAAGTGGAGGAATGGCTGGGGGCGGCAGGGAGGTTAGTGGTTGTAGAGAAGCTTGGCGTTGCAGTACAGCTGGAAGGTGGAGGCAAGGTTACTGTAGAGGGGCTTGGGGTTGCAGGACAGCTGAAAGGTGGAGGCAAGGTTACTGTTGAGGGGCTCTGGGTTGCAGGCAGGTTGATAGTTGTAGGCAAGGTTACTGTAGAGGGGCTCGGGGTTGCAAGCAGGTTGATAGTTGAAGATTGGCTGGGGGTTATAGAGGGGCTTGGGGTTGAAGGCAGGTTGATAGTTGAAGAGAGGCTGGGAGTTGTAGAGGGGCTTGGGGTTGAAGGCAGGTTGATAGTTGAAGATTGGCTGGGGGTTATAGAGGGGCTTGGGGTTGAAGGCAGGTTGATAGTTGAAGAGAGGCTGGGGGTTGTAGAGGGGCTTGGGGTTGCAGGCAGGTTGATAGTTGAAGAGAGGCTGGGGGTTGTAGAGGAGCTTGGGGTTGCAGGCAGGTTAATAGTTGGAGGCAAGGTTACTGTACAGGGGCTTGGGGTTGAAGGCCGGTTGATAGTTGAAGATTGGCTGGGGGTTATAGAGGGGCTTGGGGTTGCAGGCAGGTTGATAGTTGAAGAGAGGCTGGGGGTTGTAGAGGGGCTTGGGGTTGAAGGCAGGTTGATAGTTGAAGAGAGGCTGGGGGTTATAGAGGGGCTTGGGGTTGCAGGCAGGTTGATAGTTGAAGAGAGGCTGGGGGTTATAGAGGGGCTTGGGGATGCAGGCAGGTTGATAGTTGAAGAGAGGCTGGGGGTTATAGAGGGGCTTGGGGTTGCAGGCAGGTTGATAGTTGAAGAGAGGCTGGGAGTTGTAGAGGGGCTTGGGGATGCAGGCAGGTTGATAGTTGAAGAGAGGCTGGGGGTTATAGAGGGGCTTGGGGTTGCAGGCAGGTTGATAGTTGAAGAGAGGCTGGGGGTTATAGAGGGGCTTGGGGTTGCAGGCAGGTTGATAGTTGAAGAGAGGCTGGGGGTTATAGAAGGGCTTGGGGTTGCAGGCAGGTTGATAGTTGAAGAGAGGCTGGGGGTTATAGAGGGGCTTGGGGATGCAGGCAGGTTGATAGTTGAAGAGAGGCTGGGGGTTATAGAGGGGCTTGGGGTTGCAGGCAGGTTGATAGTTGAAGAGAGGCTGGGAGTTGTAGAGGGGCTTGGGGATGCAGGCAGGTTGATAGTTGAAGAGAGGCTGGGGGTTATAGAGGGGCTTGGGGTTGCAGGCAGGTTGATAGTTGAAGAGAGGCTGGGGGTTATAGAGGGGCTTGGGGTTGCAGGCAGGTTGATAGTTGAAGAGAGGCTGGGGGTTATAGAAGGGCTTGGGGTTGCAGGCAGGTTGATAGTTGAAGAGAGGCTGGGGGTTATAGAGGGGCTTGGGGATGCAGGCAGGTTGATAGTTGAAGAGAGGCTGGGGGTTATAGAAGGGCTTGGGGTTGCAGGTAGGTTGATAGTTGAAGAGAGGCTGGGGGTTATAGAGGGGCTTGGGGATGCAGGCAGGTTGATGGTTGAAGAGAGGCTGGGGGTTATAGAGGGGCTTGGGGTTGCAGGCAGGTTGATAGTTGAAGAGAGGCTGGGGGTTGTAGAGGGGCTTGGGGATGCAGGCAGGTTGATGGTTGAAGAGAGGCTGGGGGTTATAGAAGGGCTTGGGGTTGCAGGTAGGTTGATAGTTGAAGAGAGGCTGGGGGTTGTAGAGGGGCTTGGGGTTGCAGGCAGGGGCGGTATCTGTTCACTGGAGAACAATGAGGCCACAAGTGATTTAAATGCTATAGCATTCACATGGAGACTTACAAGTAGACACACCAACTATATCTATGATGGGATTGGGCTCACTTGTTTTCCCACATATATAAGAAAAGACCTCATAAATGCCTCCCATGAACTACTCAGATAATGTGTGTCCTAGAGTGTAAAATATCACTTCTATAAATGAATGCTTGGGTTAAACTGACAATAAGCCATTTCCTCCTCAACACTTAGCCAACACAAGTAGCCCATCAAATGCACTGATTTGTTGACTTTATAATATCATAAATCAAATTAGATATTCAACACTCGTATTTAATACTGTTAATACACAAAATATTAAGGTTGCCTCCATGTTTGACTGAAGACTTGTGGGTCTGTAGGTGGGCCACCATATTGGGGTATTCCCCCACCCTCGGACAAAAAGGGCATTTGTAGCCACGATGATCCGTCTTGAGAAATTCTGGATGACATGCAGTGATGGAGCAAAAGTCGCAATAGCATAATAACTTTATCCAATCAATTAAATGTTACATCCCGGACGAGCCCCCACTTTCCTTGTTACGAACTGCCTCCCTGGCTAGAGCAGCTGCAACAAGGAAATAGGCGATACACTGGGTAAAGGTATAACAAAAATGGGATTTATTGGATAAAAGTCCATGGAGCCACAAATACCGCTAAAAAGGCGTGACTCATGAAATGTAATACTCAGTCCAGTGAATCCAGAAGAAAAAAAAGAAACACAATGTCCATCAAAAACAATATCCCAAACAACTCCGGATAGATCTCTCCGTTAGCTGGCCATTGATCCAGCCGGTTAGTGGACTGCTCAGGTTGAGGAAGCAGCCCCTACTGCTGAAAGCGTCCTCCTTTTGAAGGCCCTCCACGCTGTAGGTAAGGACAATCAGGCAACTGCCAATTGCTTGCAGGTGGTGGTTGTTACCCAATTAATATAAATTAAACAACTAGCCATTTAAATAACAATCAGTGATTACCAAAAGTATATTCATTAGGGCTGAAATGGATGACAGCCGTCACATACATATAATATAATCCTACTATAAAATGAGCAAAACTCTGTCCCATGTGAATAAGTTGTTACATCGAACACGAAGTATCAAGCGAATTCTCCGCCATTACCTAACGTTAACGTTAGACTAACGAGTTGTCCGCCATTATCTAGGCTAAGAGCAAAAATCAATAATATCAAACTCACGTTTTTGTAAAACTTTTGTACACCAAGTCGCTTACCGCTGCACCACTTTTCATTTTTCTGAGTGACCAGTGACGTCTTCTGAGTGATGAGTTAGGCATTAGGGGCCGGGACGGTCTGAGGACCCTACAGTCCCGCGCATGCACAAGAGAAACAAGAAGATGGACGACAATCTGAATGTGAGTACAAAACTGAATGTGAATCAAGTTTAATTTGTTTAATGTTAAAAACAATTCTGGTGTCTTGAATCCGACAGCAAAGTTAACGTTTGCTAGCTAGTCAAAGTGCGAGTTATGTTAGCTTATGATAGTCTTTGCTAACGCTAATGTTCGATTCCAAGATAATCGAAGCATATTTAAAAGGCACTACAAACAATCATCTGTTATAACGTTAGTTTACCGATAGCTTGCTGCAAAACGAACTAACGTTGACGTTAGCCTCATTTGTTTATTTGTTTAATGAAACCGTAGCGTGATTTTGGCAAGCCCAACTAGTTGACTATGCTAATGAATTCTAGCCAACACATTGATTAAACTTCAAATGATGATAAGAGCGTGTCGATATGATCTGTGTCTGTCAGCTACATTACATCAGCAGTACTGTCTTCAGTGTAAATGTTTGTTTTATACTAATTGTTTTACCATTTTAATTAAGTTTAAATAATCTTAATAATTAGCTAAACTGTGCTGACTGCCTGTTTACCCCCACTGTATGTGTTATCAGTCAGTCTCTTCATTTGGACATTGTTTTGTAATGTTGGGTATTTTAATAGTCAGTTATTATGTATTCTGCATCTATAGGCTTACACTACTTACTCGTGTTAGATTCTGTCATGTGCTGTATATATGAAGTGATTTCACAGACACAGATTAAGCTCAATCCAGGACAGAATATTCAAAATGTCTTTTGGTCCAGTACTAGGCTGAATTTGTGTCAGTGAAATTAACTAAGTGTTCAAATTGACCAATTAGGCTTTATATTTTTCAAGATTCATATAACTATACAAAAAGAACGATCCTTGCCACTTAATAGATGCACCACATGCTGCAAGAGGTTTCACCGCCTGTTCTGCAAGGCATCTTTGTTCCAACCAACAAAATGGAGCAAGGCCAAAACCCATTTGGAAGTCAAATGCCAAAAGTCAAATGTCAATAACATGTTATCTCTCTCTCTCTCTCTCTCTCAGAACAGGAAACCAGGCCCAACAGTGAACCTCTGATGAGGTGGAATGTACAACACTGGGAAGATTAAAGTGGAGCCTCTGAAAATTGCCATGTACTTCCCTGTGCAAATAAAAGTTATTCGTTTTTAATTTTGTGCACAAATTTGTTTATATTCACGCTATTAAGCATTTCTCCTTCAGTGAGATAAACCACCACCAGACAGGGTGTGACCATTACACTGACACAACTTTTGCTGGGGACAATAAAAGACCACTCAAATGTGTGTTTTTGTCACATGACCCGATGCCACAGATGTTGCAAGTCTTCAGAAAGCATGCAATTGGCATGCTCAATGCTGGGAGCTTTTAACTCCCCCCAAAAAAAATTTTTCAACAATTGACAAATTTCTTGTGTGAGATATTACTTCTCATTATATTTTCACTTGGAAACCACTTCCATCTTATTTAAAGAGATGAACACACACACAGGAGTTTTTTTTCTGGACACCGCCATTGGTGGCTGTGAGAAATCTGCGCCTCTGGAACTCAATCATTCCACTACCAAAAAAGACCACCAGCAACAGCCCCAACGACTACCGGCCAGTGGCACTTACACCCATTATCATGAAGTGCTTTGAGAAACTGGTCCGGAGTCACATCACAACAAGCCTGCCACCGACATTAGATCCCCACCAGTTTGCATACAGAGCAAACAGGTCTACGGAAGATGCCATTGCCGCAGCTCTCCACACCACACTAACACATGTGGAACAGCGAGGGAGCTACGCCAGGCTGCTCTTCATTGATTTTAGCTCTGCTTTTAACACAATCATACCAAGCAGACTGGTCACCAAACTGCTGGAATTAGGACTTTCACAACACACCTGCCACTGGATCAAAAACTTTCTGACAGACCGCTCCCAGAGGGTTAGAGTAGGACCCCACCCCCCACAGGGCTGCGTGCTGAGCCCCCTACTCTACACCCTCTACACCCACGACTGCATCCCCACCCACCCGAGCAATGCCATCATCAAGTTCGCGGATGATACAACTGTGGTGGGGCTCATCACAGGAGGAGATGAGACGGCATACAGGGAGGAGGTGCAAAGACTGTCAGCATGGTGCACCACAAACAATCTCATCCTCAACACCTCCAAGACAAAAGAGCTGACAGTTGACTTCAGGAGGAACAAATCGGACATGCAGCCACTTTTCATTAACGGGGACAGTGTGAAGAGGGTCTCAGACTTCAGGTTCCTGGGCTCTCACATCAATGAGGACCTGTCCTGGGCAAAAAACACCAATGCACTGCTGAAAAAGGCACAACAGAGGCTGTATTTCCTAAGGATACTCAGGAAGTACAGCTTAACAGAGAACCTGTTAGTGTCCTTTTATCGGGGCTCCATCGAGTCAGTGCTGAGCTACGGCATCTCGCTGTGGTTCACCAGCTGCACTGCAGCTGAAAGGAAGGCGCTCCAGAGGGTTATTAACACTGCCCAGAAAGTAATTGGCTGCCCCCTAACATCTCTTGAGGACATTTATAAAACGCGCTGCCTCAGGAGAGCCCACAGTATCCTCAGAGACCCATCCCACCCCGGTCACCACCTTTTTGAACTGTTGCCCTCAGGGAGGCGTTTCAGGACCATCAGAGCAAGAACAAACGGACTGAAAAACAGCTTTTACCCCAGAGCTGTTATTGCACTTAACACTGCACAGACCTGAATACCTCTGAACTTTTAAATACACGTGTGCAATATACGGCTGTTCGTGCAATATCCATGTGAATGTTTTTTCTGTTGTGCAATATGTCTTGGGTTTTATTGTGGTTGTTTGTTTGTTTTTATCTTAGCATAGAGTTTCTATTTATCAGTGTAGAACTGTATCGTTTTATTTATATTTTTAGCTTTTATACTTTTTTTTAAAATTGCACTGAGTCTGAGAGCTGCTACCTCAATTTCATTGTACTTGTGCAATGACAATAAAGTGATTCTGATTCTGATTCTGATTCTGACTGGAGGGAAGCAACACCATTCTTACAAAATAATGTTAAATTGGGTTGAGATCAAGTGGCTGCAAAGGTCATAGGATATGATTCCCATCATTTTCGTACTGTGAGCCACTGTATTTGCCTTGTAAAACAAATGCATTTTGGGGTAAAATGAGTTCTATGTTACATTACATTACAGGCATTTAGCAGTCGCTCTTATCCAGAGCGACTTACACAACTTCTTATTACATTTATCCATTCATACAGTTGGATATATACAAAAGTTATGGTCTTTTTGGAGCCAGAAGTCAAATTTTTTATACAGCTTTATTATTGACATGCAAGAACTGCGGTCCTGCCATGGTTGCACTGCAATTCGGTAGGCAGGGGCGTTGTAGTGGGGGGACAAGTGGACCTGACCACCCAGGGCCCCAAGGTGGGGAGGGGCCCCCAGAAGGCCCGTACTAAAGAGTTTGCATTGGGAAGGGGGCCCAGAGAGACTGCATTTGCACTGGGCCCAGAATGTCATGCTACGCCCCTGTCGGTAGGTGCAAGGAAAAACTAGGGTCCTGAACTTACTGCATTCAATGGCTGTCTCCCGGCAAAACCATCTAGGCTTGGTTACGGTGTTGTGCCGAAATCTGACTCCCTGCCAGAATTTGACTCATTACATTGCATTACATTACAGTCATTTAGCAGCAGTGGCGCCGCCAAGGGGTGACCAGGGGGGGCCACCGCCACCCTGATAAAATCGCTGGCCCCCCCTCGCGGCTCGCGAGTCGCATATGCATAATATGCTTCTATCTGATATTTTACATTAGGTATTATTCATTTAAATCAATAATGTATATTTTTTGTATATAATGTATATGTCTTTATATACTACAACAACATAATAGAATTCTTGAAATTCAGTTATGGCTTTTGGTTTTGGTGTGCCACCCCAAGATTTTTAGTGCCCCCGGCCCCCCCCTATGAAAAATTTCCTCTGCTCAAGAATTTTTATCCGGGCTGCAAAAAAGATCCGGGTGACGTAATTAACGTTCGAAAACAGCTTACCGAAGCTGCCTGCTAACGTTAGTTAGGTTCTCTGGAGATAAAGATTATCTACCGAGCTATCGTCAACCATTCCTCCGTGTTTATGGGTCATTTTCAACCTCGGTCAAGCTATCCGCTCTTTAAAAATGTTCGGTCAAACTATCCGTTCGTCAAATTTGTGTGCGCAGCTACATAATGTATAGTGGTAGAACGGGAACCACGAAGTCTTTAGGTAACGCCCTTGTGCGAAAAAAAACGGAAAGAGCGACTTCTCGCCAAGACGCCTGATAAAAATGTGTAATGCCGTCTTTTTAACTACCATTTCGAAAATGTAATAATATAGTAGGAAAGTAATTTAATATATGTTGGCAACTGCACTGCTGAAACGTACGTGTGATTGAAATATTGACCAATAATTGTAAATAATAATAATAATAAACTCCTAGGCTAAACCAGACACAAACTGTGCACACCCAACATGAAAATGTTCCACAGCAGCAATTTGGAGATCTGGAGAAATGACCAATAAATGTCGTTATAATTGTCTAAAGGAAAAAACGTAGATCATGCGATTTACCAATAATTTGTGCTGACAAAGAACCAGACGATGCATACTAAATAAGAAAATATTGATTATAAAGGTGATTATAACGGTAGATAGGAATATATGACAGTACTATCTTTGGGAGCCCATTACCCTGTGGTTTTTCATAATTACTCCAAACATTCAACTGATTGTTGATAGATAAAGGCTAGACTATATGCGTGGCAAGTAAAAAGACGTTTAACTTGTGAACATTCTGAGATATGGCTATTAAGGTCATTATCACTGTGTGCAAGCAAATATGGAAACATTACATTTGAAAGAGCATTACACAGGATTTTCCCGTAGTAAGTGAATAATTTCAACTTCGGAATGACGAACACGGCCCAGTCTATATGTCCACCAGGTATGAAGAGACTCTACCATGTACATTATGAAATATGTACATTTATGTTCATTATTGCTGTATATGGGTGTATATGGAAACACAATATTTGAGACCCCATTAAACAAGATTCTCCCATAATTAGTCTACACTTTCACTGGATTTGTAATTAACATGGCTGACACTTATATGCCTGCCAAATATGAACAGATTTCACTGTGGAAATTTTGAGATATGCCCAATTATTGGTGTACGGTCTATGAGTGTATATGGCAACATTATCATTGACACACCAATACACTGGATTTTCGGATAATTACTCATGAATTAATAGTATTAGAGAAGCCGGCTCAGTGGACATTTTTAAACGACAGTTGAAAACATACCTTTTTAACATTGCTTTTAACTAACTCCTTTTAATTTTTAATTTTTAATTTTTTTAAACTATTCACCTTACCTATTTTTATTATACTTATGATTTTTGCATTGTATGGAACTATTTTTATGTTTTTTACTTGTGTTACTACTCATTGTATAATGTAAAGCACTTTGGGCTGCATTCTGTATGAAAAGTGCTATATAAATAAAGTTATTATTATTATTATTATTATGAAGGTCAACTGACTGACAATGAACACAGTCCAGTCTATATGCCTGCCAAGCATGAAAAAATTATACAGTGGAAATTGTGAGATATGACCATGTATGTTTTTTTATTGCTGTATATGGCAACACTACCATTGACAGACCATTACACAGAATCTTCCCATAATTACTCTCGAACATAAACTGGCTGGCAATAAACAAGGTCCATTCTATATGCCTGCCAAGTATGAAGATATTCCACTGTGGAAATTTTGAGATATGACCATTTATGTTCTTCATTGCTGTATATGGGTATATATGACACCACAATCATTGACAAACTATTACACAAAATTTTCCCATAATTATTCTTGAACATCAACGGGCTGGCAGTGAACAAGGTCCATTCTATATGCCTGCTAAGTATGAAGATATTCTACTGTGGACATTTTGAGATATGCCCACTTATGTTCATCATTGCTGTATATGGGTATATATGGCACCACAATCATTGACAAACCATTACACATAATTTTAACCCGTCATAGCCTTCTTCCTGTCCCTCGGCCTGGCGCTGGGGGCCGCTATGTCTTTTGCCTTCCGGGCCCTGGTGTAGCATGGGGGTCCCGTCGCAGGTCCTGAGCGGGACCCATAATGAGAGGTTGTGTTTTGCGTGAAACAGTGCTGTACATTCTGGCCTAAAGCCTAACACTGAACTCAGTTTTATTTTTGTTTGCAACACGCCTTAACGAACATCTCCCAACATCTTTTATTTATTTTTATTTTTTTTAAAGCTGTATAAACAAATTTAGTATGAGCTCAGCCACGTATGTTACTGAGGTGATCATGGGGGCATATGTTACTGAGGTGATCATGGCGGCGTATGTTACTGAGGTGATCATGGGGGCGTATGTTACTGAGGTGATCATGGGGGCGTATGTTACTGAGGTGATCATGGGGGCGTATGTTACTGAGGTGATCATGGGAGCGTATGTTTCTGAGGTGATCATGGGGGCGTATGTTACTGAGGTGATCATGGGGGCGTATGTTACTGAGGTGATCATGGGGGCGTATGTTACTGAGGTGATCATGGGGGCGTATGTTACTGAGGTGATCATGGGGGCGTATGTTACTGAGGTGATCATGGGGGCGATACGTGCTTCACCCAAGAGAACTTCCCAATGAAGAGGTAGAGTTTCACCAACGGCACTTCAGCTGAGGCTCTCACCTCAAACAACCAGTCAGCTCCGCAGCTAAACGGACCCACAGCATGTACACTGTGTATATAGCCCACCCTGCATCACATTGAGCTGCGGACCCATGAATGCCGTCAGCCTCCACAGATACTCACCCCCTACCCCCCCCATCTCAGTATCCTCTGCCCCCATTTTGTTTTTCCCACAGCCATGCATTTCTCAGAAATCTTGACCGTTAATAGTGTTTGTTGGAGGAATTTTATTTCTGACTTGTTCCATCCCTGATGGTGTGCTGACAAAAGATGTAATGGCTGTTTTCTGGCTCCACTGTTATAGAAACATAGCGCTGTTTGACAAAAAAGGTAGATGCATTCTATTTTTATAAACTATGTTAGAGATTGTCATTGGCTTACATTTGGCCAATTCCAGAGATTAGCTCACATTTTATGAAGGCATTGTGCTTCCATACTTCCTAAATGCTTTTTTAAAATAGTGTTTTATTTTATTTTAAAATATTATAGTGCTTTGCTCCAAATTTCTTTTTGTACTATGTCTAAAGTATCGCACTGCCTACATATACACCATGTGCATGTGTGCATGCTCAGCCTGCAGTGCAATGATCGGCTTCCTAGCTTCATAACTTATGAAATATCACAGAAAGAGGACCGTTTACCAAGTGGTGCTGGTGTGCAATGACATCATCACTAGTTGACTGCTGAGTGAATATCATGGAAAGAGGATTCTGGCCATGACTGAGTATGATCCCTGTCCCTTGTCCGCTCAGACCCCTGTTTACTATGTGCCCTCACCCCTTGTCCACTCAGACCCCTGTTTACTATGTGCCCTCTCCCCTTGTCCACTCAGACCCCTGTTTACTATGTGCCCTCTCCCCTGTCCACTCAGACCCCTGTTTACTATGTGCCCTCTCCCCTTGTCCACTCAGACCCCTGTTTACTATGTGCCCTCTCCCCTTGTCCACTCAGACCCCTGTTTACTATGTGCCCTATCCCCTGTCCACTCAGACCCCTGTTTACTATGTGCCCTCTCCCCTGTCCACTCAGACCCCTGTTTACTATGTGCCCTCTCCCCTGTCCACTCAGACCCCTGTTTACTATGTGCCCTCTCCCCTTGTCCACTCAGACCCCTGTTTACTATGTGCTCTCTCCCCTGTCCACTCAGACCCGTTTCCTATGTGCCCTCTCCCCTGTCCACTCAGACCCCTGTTTACTATGTGCCCTCTCCCCTTGTCCACTCAGACCCCTGTTTACTATGTGCCCTCTCCCCTTGTCCACTCAGACCCCTGTTTACTATGTGCCCTCTCCCCTGTCCACTCAGACCCCTGTTTACTATGTGCCCTCTCCCCTTGTCCACTCAGACCCCTGTTTACTATGTGCCCTCTCCCCTGTCCACTCAGACCCCTGTTTACTATGTGCCCTCTCCCCTTGTCCACTCAGACCCCTGTTTACTATGTGCCCTCTCCCCTGTCCACTCAGACCCCTGTTTACTATGTGCCCTCTCCCCTTGTCCACTCAGACCCCTGTTTACTATGTGCCCTCTCCCCTGTCCACTCAGACCCCTGTTTACTATGTGCCCTCTCCCCTTGTCCACTCAGACCCCTGTTTACTATGTGCCCTCTCCCCTTGTCCACTCAGACCCCTGTTTACTATGTGCCCTATCCCCTGTCCACTCAGACCCCTGTTTACTATGTGCCCTCTCCCCTGTCCACTCAGACCCCTGTTTACTATGTGCCCTCTCCCCTGTCCACTCAGACCCCTGTTTACTATGTGCCCTCTCCCCTTGTCCACTCAGACCCCTGTTTACTATGTGCTCTCTCCCCTGTCCACTCAGACCCGTTTCCTATGTGCCCTCTCCCCTGTCCACTCAGACCCCTGTTTACTATGTGCCCTCTCCCCTTGTCCACTCAGACCCCTGTTTACTATGTGCCCTCTCCCCTTGTCCACTCAGACCCCTGTTTACTATGTGCCCTCTCCCCTGTCCACTCAGACCCCTGTTTACTATGTGCCCTCTCCCCTTGTCCACTCAGACCCCTGTTTACTATGTGCCCTCTCCCCTGTCCACTCAGACCCCTGTTTACTATGTGCCCTCTCCCCTTGTCCACTCAGACCCCTGTTTACTATGTGCCCTCTCCCCTGTCCACTCAGACCCCTGTTTACTATGTGCCCTCTCCCCTTGTCCACTCAGACCCCTGTTTACTATGTGCCCTCTCCCCTGTCCACTCAGACCCCCGTTTCCTATGTGCCCTCAGTTTACCAAGTGGTGCAGATGTGCAATGACATCATCACTAGTTGACTGCTGAGTAAACCAAGTGGCAAACTTCACATTTGTAATGTTATGGTGTACAAAAAAATAAACATTGCATTTTAAAAAGTAAACAAAAAAACTTGAATTATTTTGTAAAGGTTTTGTATAGCCAGCTAAGGAAGAGCCAAGTAAAAGCCTGTATTGGGGCCTTTATTGATATTTAACCCAAAGTGTACTGTGCTCCTTGACCACTCAAATTAACTACAGATTGTGTTTTATGAGTGTCGTGCTCGCTACTTTAATGTACAAAGAGAATTTCCTTCTGAGGCAATAAATGATGCATCACAGTATGAAATCAATGATCAAGTATGTCAGTAAGTGGGATCCAAACCCATGTCCATACAGAGGCTGGGATGTTATCAAACGCTTATGGAAGTACTTTCAATTGGAACGATAACAAGATAATATTTTTTTCAGTGAAGGATCTTAAAATTCTTTGGCGTTCATAGCTAACATGCAAGTCCGCTGATATTTTTTTCTGAAGATGTACCCAGAAAAAAAGCTATGTTAGTGAACATTACTGTGCACAGCATACAGCCAGAAATTATTGACTCTGCTGTAAGTGCCAATGAATAGAAATGGAAATCATAACTACACACAAATCCAATTTCAATTTGCCCATGTCTAAAGAGTACAATTCTACCCCAACTGTGCTCCAATAGTCAAATCTTAACCCAATTCGTATTCGAAATACCATCGAGATTAAGCATAGCATGATCTATACCCCTGTTTCAGTTATTTTCAAAACGGGCTGTTTCTGGTGTCTGTAGCTTTAAATGCAAATGAGCTTCTATGCACATGTTCGCCCCTTTTCCAGCGCGATTCTATGACAATTCTCAACATCCAAAATACAGCTGCCTAGCCCGGACAAGCCCCACTCGATGCTACTGTGACAATTTCATTATCCTCTCTCCCTCACTCCTCCTCACCTACCATCAGACACACGGACACACTGCCTTTACACACTGCCCAGCCGCCCACGAACGTTAGCTACCGTTACCTCGCTCAGCTGTTAGCGTTAGCTAGTGCTATACGGCAAAAGAAACACTCGGCACAATTATTTAGGAAATACTTATATTTCCATCTTCTGCAGTTTTTCCGCGGAGAGTTGGAATTGAATCAACTTTCATGAGCAGTCTTGCTCAGCCCTGCGTTGTACTGACCCAGGTTGGTGAAGCAGTCAGACAGGAAGTGATTAGCATCAGCCCTGCGTTGTACTGACCCAGGTTGGTGAAGCAGTCAGACGTGAAGTGATTGGCACACACTAACAGTTTTTTGCCAACTGTAGCTGGGACGTTGTCATCAAATAAACTAGATACACTCCGCTCTTCGGTCCTCTGAGGTTGGGGTTGCATGTAGCGATCCAACAACACAGTGTGCGGCCAACAACACAGCACTTCACATGGCTATCTCTTAGCTTCGACATGATGCTAGCGGGTTTGACTCCGGCGTTTGCGATAAAAAAAAAATGACGCACCACATTTAAACAGTTCTCAAGCCTTGGGCGGAGATACTCAGATGGGGGCGCTATTAGTGTAATGACCCGGTTTGTGACGTGTTAAACCGCGCAAAATTTGAACTGCTTGTAGAATCACATGCTTACACAAATAAGCAGCCCACAAAAAACTGACTGGGTTGTATTAGTTCACAGTTTGTGTGTTAGTAGGCCCCTCAGAGACCCAAATGTATGTGCACAAGCCCTGGAAAAGTGAGTTTTTCATAATGGGTCCCCTTTAAGATCATTCCAAACCGCTAAATGCTAAGTTGGGAACGAGCTGGCTCCCGGAGTGTGCTTCAATAAGGAACACAAGTGTAGCCTTAGCGGAAGCCTTTTCTCGGAAAGCGTGACGTGTATAAATTACCCACCACTCTTCACATCTGCCATGTCGCAGGCACACCCCTACACAAATGCAAGTTTACCATTCCTTTCCATTTATTATAATCCATAATGACAGTCATTCTTTATAACTAACAAAAGCACCATTTATTCATGAAAAAAAATAAGCTAAAAAGCATTACAGTTAAGCACGTGAGCATAATATGACGCTGACGATTGAGCAAGGACATCCATTTGCCTAATGCATGTTGCCTCGTTTCCTCCATCCTCGTATCTTATCCTGGCATCCTTTCCTCGCGTCCTCCGTTGGGCGGAGCAAATGAGCGAGGAAAGGACGCAAGGAAAGGATGCCAGGAGTAAGAATAAGCGATTGGAATGAACCCCTGGAGTGTCCGAGTAACGAGCTCGAGCTGTAACTGCAATCTGACCGCTGTTGCAGCTGCATCCTCTCTCCATAGGAGGCCGGACCTGACGGTGACGCAGCTGTCTGTCCTAAACTGGCAGTTCTTGCGTAATTTGTGACCAACTGAAGCGCAAGGTGCACTCAGTCCTTTGCGTTGGGATGAACATGTTGTGGAATGGCTATAAATTAATGAATTACATGATGTGCGGTGTGAGACCCCGGGACCAGGGTGCGAGCATTTGGGTCCGTTAAACCGAATACGGGCGGGGCCACAATATGCTATCGCTAAACTCACTGATTTGGCTCAATCGTTGCGTTTCTCTCTGGACCAAAAATAACTTGGCGATTTAGAGAAGTCAGTGATGAAAAATAAATATGCATATTACATCCATACCGTAGGCCTAACCCTAAAAATAAATATGCATATTACATCCATACCGTAGGCCTAACCCTAAAAATAAAAGTCATAAATAAATCCATAAATATAAGCTAAACCCATACAAATACTATAACCCAAAATGGCGGGTGCTTGGGGATGGGAGAGGAACCAAGATTCACCCTGAGGCCTTCAGTCTACGTCAGAACACTGCTGTGATGACTGAAATAACACAGATAGGCTACAGCAGGGGTGGCCAATTCCAGGCCTCGCGGGCCGGTGTGTATGCAGGTTTTTGCTGCCGCCAGTTAACAATTATTGAATTAGCCCAATCGTTTACACGATCTGATATTTTAATCTACATATCCGCGATATGAAAAGCAGCTGATGAATGTTCTTGTGCCGGTATGCGTCAATGCGTGTATTGTAGCATTTTATCGTTCTGTAATTTACAGGTGAATCGGTGATTGTGTGTATGACTAATTAGCTGATTGAACCGTGGTAACTGGTGGCAGTAAAAACATGCATACACACCGGCCCGCGAGGCCTGGAATTGGCCACCCCTGGGCTACAGAAAATGGTGAGATTGGTTTCGGGTCTTTCGTTGACATGATGTGAAGGAGAGAGCATATCCTCTTTAGTTCACTGCACATGTGGGCATGAACATAATAAATAAATCTCTTGCCAATCTCTCCTTTTCCCTCCATAATCTCACCTCCGCCCTGATTCGTTCATTTTTGGCAGCCGTTCCCTGCACTCCCCATCTTGGCAGATGCACACCTTGGATCAGCTTGCATACCTGAAAAACAACAAAACAACGCACCAAATGTAAGCTCTCTAAATTGTGACGGTTAGCTGTACGCAGTTTTTAATGGCGGTTTTACGGAGGGCGGATTGTGATTGCACCTCTGTGTCAGAGAGGTGTGTCTCCTTAGGCTCACTTAAATAAACAGGTTGCTTATTGATAGGAGCAGAAGATTCGGTTCCATGTAACCATGGATGGACGGGTTGTCAGATTTAATTCGGACTTTCCAGCCTAATCAGAGTTAAAATGTAGCTCAAAATTATTCCAACAAAAATTTTCGAGAAAATATAATTTAATTTCAGCTACTGTATGTTTATATGCAAAACAACTCGGGCAGATATTTGGAGAGATACACGTGAGCCACGATCACGAGCTAAAGCGGATGTCTCGCTATCCGACTACTCATGAGATTAAAAAAAACCGGCCGATATAGCTATAAAAATCGATTTCTTACATAATCGCAACACTTGAGATATACACTTAATTTCACTGAAATGTTGAACTGAAACGCGATCTGTAAACGTGCAAAAAATGCGTCTAAGAAGGCAGTTTGTGAGTCCTCCGAGATTGTAAAGAGAGCCGATGTGTTAACTTACGTTTACTTGGACGCTTGATAGCGGAAGGCCGAGTGTTATAGGCTAATAAATCCATGGATGAGATCAAGATGCAATTTCAGACATTCTTTAAAAAATCAAAGTTGGTCTTGAGCAACAAAACGTTATCATGTTAGCGTGTGTAACCTGCCACACGTCTAAAAAGTTTGTCAGTAAAGCGCATAACGGTGATAACGATGAATCAACGTCAATTACCTATTTGTTTAACTCCCTCCCCTTAACGTTTAATCATAACACATGTCAGTCATTGAAATGACAGATGATCGTGGATGGAATTGCTAGTGCTAAGCCTGGCATCTAATCGTTGAGGTCGGTATTTGTGTAGTATGGGCTGTAGCAGGTCGTATGCCAGACAGCAGACACGCACAGGGTGTAGTGCAGACACGCACAGGGTGTAGAGCACATGGCCGCCGCCGTCAGTATTGCCATGGCAATACTACTTTTCAAACAACTATTGCCTGGCAATACTACTTTTTCGCAGACAATATGGCGTTTATTTCATTTAGAAAACTTAGGTAACCTGTAATGCAACGCGAATTTTATGTAGTGAAGAATCTGATTGTATCTGCTGCGATATATGAAAACATGCGACTTTATCATTGAGCTAGAGTAGATACGACACGTTGCGCCATTTGAGTGCCTGTGCACGACTACCGCGGCGGTGCGCGTGCACTGTCTTCTAGTAGACAGATGGAACGTTCCTCTCCGCTCCCGCCAAACCGCCGCGACCAGAGAGAGCGGGAAACAGCTCAGAGGAAGAGACGTGTCGACCGATCAGATCAAGTCATCGTCGAGCTAGACTTCAAAACACAGGTGAGATGTGTACATAAAAACAAGCATATTTGGCATCATTATCAGTATTGTACAACAGTTGGTCGTATTTCTGACTGAAGCATTGTTGCATGTGTTCCTCAATTTTTAACGTTAAGTGGTCAACTTCAGCCGCTAACATTAGCTAGGTAGCTAGATCGAGGCACTGAGGCACTGGGACAGTTGGGCAGCAAACTTAGTTAGCAAGCTTAAACACTAATTGTGATCAATTGAAATTTCAGAGTCGAAATGTAACGTTAGATGCATCTTGAGCCGAAATGCATTAACGTTAGCTCGTTCTTATTAGCTCCGTAGCTACTAGCTAGCTTACTAACCAGCTAAATTTAAATTATTTAAGTGAATGGATAACTAGCTAGCTAGTATTAGCTAATGACACAGTCCACACCATCGTCGTGTATTTCGGTGGACAATGCATGAATTCAAGCAGCTTTAAGTTTAGTTAAATTATTTATGTCTTTTTTAAATTCAGATTAAGTTGGCAATGGCTAGTATTTTTTCCCATGCAGACAGGAAGAGAACAGGTTGCACGTGCAGTGCATGTGGCAGCATGAAGCATGCAGGTGCACCTTCAAAGACATTATGGTCTTTCTTTAAAAGGTTAGTGAAGGGTTAATGAAGTAGGGAACATTTTTGTCCAAAATGATTGAATTTGCAGCGGCTTTTCTCTCAAAAGTTGCGATGCAATTTGCAACCTTTTTGGGTTATTTTGCAATAAAATTGTGGGAATGTTTGAAAATTGCTATTGTCAGCTGGAAAAAATTGCGATTGTTTAAAGAACTCCCCCCCAACCAAAGATAATTTTATGAGGGGAAATTGCAGCAATTGACTAAATTTACAAGCGTTTTTTTCCCGGATTTGACCATTTTATGCGGAAATATTGCGGGGATTGAACAAAATTGCAAGCTATCGCAAATAATTGGATTGGTTGAATTTGCATTAATTCTTGCAATCGCAAAATCGCTTATTCCTGGAGGGACTGATTGTAGTTGTATTGTATTAACACGCACAAGTAGTAAATCACTTGTATGTAGTAGAGGCCTACTCGTGTATAACTATCCACCTAATTGCAAAGAACTTTGTAAAGAACTTGTCAAGAATGTATATGTATATTTGTGAATTTCAACAGTATTAATAAATACATTTGTACATAAATGGAGTTTGCATGTGTTCAGACAAGTACTTGACTCAGCTGTGTAGCTGTCAGCTGCTGCTGAGACTTAATTCATGATGTAAACAGTCTGGTGGATACAGGTAAAGTGGGACAGCAGGGACACTTCAATTTCATCATCTTTATCTTTGTGTATATACTTCCATTACTAAAAATAAACTAAGTTTATTATAAGTTTCCGTAGCTCTGACATTTAAACCATTTGGATCATAATTTAAAACTATGCAAAATGTAAATGATCAGAAAGTGTCCCACTTTACCTGTATTTGCCTGTATTTATCCTATTTAGATATTAGTATGATTGTGATAATTGCCTTAATGGGGGTTCATGCTTCTTGACCACTCTATATAGGGTTTTGGGTTCACCAACCATAGGAAAAAATATCTGGGAAACTGTTACATTGCAGTGATATGATCCATAATTACGTTGTTAAAATATTTCACATTTAAACTTATAATAACCACACAGAATAAAATAACAAAAATAGATAGCTTTATGAGTCCTTTATTTAATGCATACACCATATTGTGCGTGGCGAGAAAGTTTGGCAATACTACTTTTACACTGGTGATGGCACCTCTGGTAGTGCAGACACGCACAGGGTGTAGAGCAGACACGCACAGGGTGTAGTGCAGACAGCAGACACGCACAGGGTGTAGTGCAGACAGCAGACACGCACAGGGTGTAGTGCAGACACGCACAGAGTGTAGAGCAGACACGCACAGGGTGTAGTGCAGACAGCAGACACGCACAGGGTGTAGTGCAGACAGCAGACACGCACAGGGTGTAGTGCAGACACGCACAGGGTGTAGAGCAGACACGCACAGGGTGTAGTGCAGGCACGCACAGGGTGTAGTGCAGGCACGCACAGGGTGTAGAGCAGACACGCACAGGGTGTAGTGCAGGCACGCACAGGGTGTAGTGCAGACACGCACAGGGTGTAGTGCAGGCACGCACAGGGTGTAGTGCAGACAGCAGACACGCACAGGGTGTAGTGCAGGCACGCACAGGGTGTAGTGCAGACACGCACAGGGTGTAGTGCAGGCATGCACAGGGTGTAGTGCAGACAGCAGACATGCACAGGGTGTAGTGCAGGCACGCACAGGGTGTAGTGCAGGCACGCACAGGGTGTAGTGCAGACAGCAGACACGCACAGGGTGTAGTGCAGACACGCACAGGGTGTAGAGCAGGCACGCACAGGGTGTAGTGCAGACAGCAGACACGCACAGGGTGTAGAGCAGGCACGCACAGGGTGTAGTGCAGACACACACAGAGTGTAGTGCAGACACGCACAGGGTGTAGAGCAGACACGCACAGGGTGTAGTACAGACGGCAGACACGCACAGGGTGTAGAGCAGACACGCACAGGGTGTAGTGCAGGCACGCACAGGGTGTAGTGCAGACACGCACAGGGTGTAGAGCAGGCACGCACAGGGTGTAGAGCAGGCACGCACAGGGTGTAGTGCAGACACGCACAGGGTGTAGTACAGACGGCAGACACGCACAGGGTGTAGAGCAGACACGCACAGGGTGTAGTGCAGGCACGCACAGGGTGTAGTGCAGACACGCACAGGGTGTAGAGCAGACACGCACAGGGTGTAGTGCAGGCACACACAGGGTGTAGTGCAGACACGCACAGGGTGTAGTGCAGACACGCACAGGGTGTAGTACAGACGGCAGACACGCACAGGGTGTAGAGCAGACACGCACAGGGTGTAGTGCAGACACGCACAGGGTGTAGAGCAGACACGCACAGGGTGTAGTGCAGACACGCACAGGGTGTAGTGCAGGCACGCACAGGGTGTAGTGCAGACACACACAGAGTGTAGTGCAGACACGCACAGGGTGTAGAGCAGACACGCACAGGGTGTAGTGCAGACGCACAGAGTGTAGTACAGACGGCAGACACGCACAGAGTGTAGTGCAGACACGCACAGGGTGTAGAGCAGACACGCACAGGGTGTAGAGCAGACACGCACAGGGTGTAGTGCAGACCAGTCAAACCAGTCCCCCCCCCCCCAGGTCAAACCAGTCCTCCATGAAAGTAATTTGATTTTTTTCTCTTCTTGTGATTTTACATGCTTTAAATTGCAAGTCTCTGATAGGGCGATGCCTATGGTACATTTATCCACAGACATGTGTGCACAGCTCTTATTATAGGGCAATGCCTATGGTACATTTATCCACAGACATGTGTGTGCAACTCTTATTATAGGGCTATGCCTATGGTACATTTATCCACATACATGTGTGCACAGCTCTTAATATAGGGCTATGCCTATGGTACATTTATACACAGACATGTGTGCACAACTCTTATTATAGGGCTATGCCTATGGTACATTTATACACAGACATGTGTGCACAGCTCTTATTATAGGGCTATGCCTATGGTACATTTATCCACAGACATGTGTGTACAGCTCTTATTATAGGGCGATGCCTATGGTACATTTATACACAGACATGTGTGCACAGCTCTTATTATAGGGCTATGCCTATGGTACATTTATCCACAGACGTGTGTGCACAACTCTTATTAAGACAAAACAATAGGAAAATATATTTTAATGAACTGTAATTAGCTACCAGTAAACACAATATTGAATTAAATAAACTATTAAAGCACTGGCAAAAAAGATGGTAGGTTTACCGTGGGGAAACAGTGGAGGCGCTACACTGGAACAGTAGATACAACAGTGTAGTCTTCTGGTCTGCTTGTTCAACTCAAAATGATCCACTTTTCAATGAACTGGCTATGCATCCAATTAGACGCTGAGGTCAATGAACTTTTCAATTTGTGCTCCTGATGGTTCTGGTTGGAATTTCAATCAATACTGAATAACGGATAGTTGAAATGGCACCATCTTGTGGTCAAAATGTGGTAGTACTATGTGATGTGCAAGAATATTAGATGGCCATCTTCAAACACTAATTAAACTTCATGGGTAGATTTAACAGTCACCATTTTCACTATTTATAAAACTATGAAGGAATAATAACCCCCACAGCTTCTCATGTGTCCCACATAAAGAACTTGCATTCTATCCTGTCTAAAAGGGTGGGATTGTAGTTTGGTTTGGGGGGTCCTTGGTTGTATTTTGACAATTTAGATGGATTCCTCATGTCTGAAACATTATCAGGGAGGATCTTGGTGCAAATTGGATATTGAGAACTATATTGAATAAATATTATATGATTCATATGGCATTACATGGTTGTATTTGGATGTAATCTATTAGCAACATTTATCTTAAACCAAATAATTTTTCAACAAAATAAGGCTTCAGGGATGCTAATCTTATTCCTTTCTTACTCCTAAAGCACTTTTCTGAACGATATGTGATGGTGAGTGTCGAAGTCCACCTTTCTGTGTCTGATTCATATGGAGTTACTCATGGTCATTATCACACTGGTACAGTGACTAGAATACTATTTTCTGATATCCACAGTCCCATGGCAGTCAGCACAATAGGACACCTGCAACCACATATTTTCAGAGCTTTCATTTTAAAATGTTCCGTATTATATGAAGAAGGCTCCCAATCTGTCGTGATAGGGAGGATAAAACTCTGAGGAATGATATTAGACAGCGTTTTAAAAACGCGTCCTGGGACCCCCATGTTTTCTGCTTTTTGTTCGAATTGTAACAAGCTGTACATTTTTCCTGATGTCCAGAGGGATAATTAAACCCCTATTTGTCCAAAATAGCTCAGCACATGCCATTAATTAATATTCTATTCACATGTTAGTCCACAAACTAATGATTGAATTTTCTGCAGTGTCCTGTAGCAAAAGATTCGTTACATTATTTGGTGAATTGTGCTCTGACAGGTGACATTAGTGGGGTCATAATTGCTGAAAGTATGTACACCTGAAAATGACCTAAAGAGTTAAAAGCAGGAAAAAAGTGCAACAAGCCAAAGCTGTATTGTGTTAAAGTTCATTGGAAAATGTGGGAGAATATAAAGTTAATTTACGAGTAGACTGGCTGCCCCCAAAAAGTACACAGTCCCAGGCCCGAGTTTGAGATTACTTAAAATATTGAAAAAATTTAATATGGTCTAC
Organism: Ilyophis sp. 1 JC-2022; assembly: GCA_022702515.1. NCBI lineage: Eukaryota > Metazoa > Chordata > Actinopteri > Anguilliformes > Synaphobranchidae > Ilyophis > Ilyophis sp. 1 JC-2022. The sequence goes on from CM040396.1 coordinate 109,623,592, forward strand.
ATTTCATATACATTTGCTGCACTTATATAGCGCCTTTATCCAAAGCACTTTACAATGGCCTCTCACTCACACATTCACACATCAATGGCGGCAGCCACCATGCAAGGCGCTAGCCTGCTCATTGGGGGCAATTTGGGGTTCAGTGTCTTGCCCAAGGACACTAGAACATGTGGACAGGAGGAGCCGGGGATCGAACCGCCAACCCTGCGATCAGCGGACGACCCGCTCTACCTCCTGAGCCACAGCCGCCCCACAGTCTTATGGTCTGTGATCACTGGAACACAGTAACTTTAATTATAACACAAGTTTTATTTGCTGTATGCTGATTAGAGGGTGTGTATTCTGATTTATTGACTATTAATATGACACAAATTTGAAAGTTAATTTGTTCAACAGTAGCCTGAATTGTATGTAATTCTCACAAAATCTCTAGAATATTGCACAACTAATAACAACCGTTGGCAAGATGCACTTGTTTGATGGTTAGGCAAGATGCACTTATTTTAATGTATGTTATTCTTATGTATTTATGGGAGGATTTACTGTATATTTTCAGATTAATTTGTAGTGGCAAATTAAATGAGGTGTAAATCAGTTTTCTGTTCGGGTGGTCTGTTCAATGGAAAAAAGTTGCTTACACTAGCTTTAAATTGAGGTCAAAATCATTTGTTTTCTGATTATGCCAATTACTCATATGAATATTCATGAGGGTTGGGGCTTCTTGTGAAGTGAAGACTAGGGGTGTACGACTCCCGAAATTTTGGAATTGACTGACTCTGGCTTTAGCTGAGTTGAAAGAGGAGACGTGTTCATCTCCCCACTTTAATCCAGGGAAGGTTTGTGATCAAGGCACAGCAAGGAGGATTTGAGGAGGACAAAGCAACACTTTTACATTCTTCACATTAATTAATCGAGCACTTTTTTAAAGTCCCATAATGCTCCTGGGAACAAGCTCATTTCAACATAAAAGACTGTGGGGACGGCATGTTTCTCACTGAAGATCCTCCCTCACATTTGAACATGGACAAGCGAAGCAGACTGCCGTTCACTCTGCTGCATCCCCGTATCTGTGGCTTTCTGCCCTCTAGTGGTAAAACAGCGGTACTGCAATTTAGGGGGCGCCACAAACTTATAAAAAGCAGAAAGTGGTTTACTCTGGATGTGCTGTAAACCAGTCTTGTACAACCAACACATGGTGGAAACTGACACTGTCCCAGACAAGGACAAACATCACCGGAGCATTTTGGCTCAACTCCGTTCAATTTTTTGGAGGAAACAATATAACAAAAATAAAGAAAAGAGGAATGTATTGAGCTCCACCATCATGTGAAAATGGGTTCTAGCTCGGCAC